>JBAMBQ010002491.1:0-369381 GCA_037044495.1 Stegana nigrithorax
AACAAAAAATGAGTATACCATAAACAGTATAGCAAAAAAGCTATAAAAAAATTTATTGCAAAGACGGGCGCTGGGCCCAGCGCCCGTCTATGATATTTTTCAACGGGGTCATGCGTCTTCTTATTATACATATTCTCTGCTCGGGTTCTAGTAAATAACACACTTATCAGCTGGATTCATGGCCGTGCCAGCCTTGCAGCCAAAGTCGCGCGCAAACTCTGCAGAATTGCGCAGCGGCCCATTGACCGCGTATCGTCTTATGCTGTGTCGCTGCCTGGCACTGAAGACGCGTGCACTTGCGGCACTACTGCTGACGTCATCCGCATGGCACTGCAACTGCGCAAAGGTGATGAAGAACAGCTGCGTGTTCGAGTAGTTCAGCTCGGGCAATGTCTCTTGACTGAGCAACGCGAAGTCGTTATTGGGACTCTGAAAGTGCAGCCAGTTCAGATACGCATTAAATGCAACATTGAGGCCGGCACTTTGCGCGATCAACTGTCGCAGCGCAGTCACATTATGATAACAGTTCGGACTATTGTGCAGATAATTACTCAATTGAGTTTCAAAGCATTTGCTGCGCTCTCGATATGCAGTCGCTGTCTGCGCATCCCAACTGTTGCGCTCGAACAGATCCACCGCCCAGTGCAGCTCGTCGAAGGCAACTGCCAGCTGTTTAGCCAATTGCTGGCCAATGGCCGCGTACTGCATACTGTGTCCGTAGGCGGCATGGTAAAACGGCGCCTGCAGCAGACCCCAGCCAATGTCGATGCGCTTATGCGCGGGTCGGAACTGCATGCGCTGCTCATATGCGGCAATCTCATCTCCCGGCCGTGGCGGACTGTTCTCAAAGAGCCGATTGAGTGTGCGCGTTTGTGCGTGACGCATGACTGTGGCCAAATTTTGCCAGTAATTGCGTTCATTGATTTGCAAGGTTTGCGCCTGCGTGCGTTCGTACTCATTGAAGCTGAGCGTGATATCGTGCAATTTGCGGCTGCCCACACGGCTGGTGGCCTCGTCGAGCCAGTTGCTGTGCAGACTGTGCTCGAAGGCCTCCTTCACTTTGGCGTAAAGCACTTGCACTTCGTTTTTGGCACTTTCGCTGGCATATTGCCGCGCATACAACTCGCTGAGGGCCTTGGGCAAGTAACGCTTCATGCTACTGAGGCAGAAGTCATTGCGGCCGTGTCTGGCCTGCGACAGCGGTATGGTCAGCGTGGAGATGGCACGATACATTATGTAGTTGGCTATTGTTGTTTTATTGAACTGGGCGACAGTTTTGATCAAATGCTGGATGTAGTCCGGGGCCGCCATATAGACGGGCATGTAAATGGGCGTGCCAAAGCTGTTGCTCATGTAATCATTAAGATTTAATTTATCATTGTACTGATGTGTAAATTGTATTAAAGTCTTACGCTCATAGTTGGCTTGATAGTACGCGGCCAGATCCTCCTCCGCTGCTGTGTCCTTGTCACGCATGCCGGCACACAGCTCAAACTCAAAAGTCACAATTTCGGCGGCCACACGTTTGGCCTCATTCATGCCCAAAGCCAGCCAGTTTTTGAGATTCTCTGCCACCTCACGTTCGATCAGTTCGTATTCCTTTTCGAGTATATCCAGGCGTTTGGTGCCCGCTGCACTGCAATATGTCTGCGGCAGCAGCGTGGCTGGTTCATCCAGGTAGAGGCTATTCTCGTGCACATTGGCATAGTTGATGTCCACATGCAGTCCAATTAGGATGTCCATGCCATAGTTCTTGCGCAGCTGCGCCACAGTCTGCAGCCATTCGTAGTTGTGATGATGCATTTCCCAATTGGAGCCGGGCACTGCCGGAAAACCGCCATTCTGCTTGATGAACTCACTCAGAAAGGTCTGCTGCGGCGCACCATTGCGCTCTGCATTTAGGCATGAGATGTAGAATTCCTTGGCTTTGCGCACCAAGCCGCTGTCCTCCAAACGTGCCGGCTCGTCCAGCAGGCGTTGCAGCTCATTGTCGATGCTGTTGCTCAACTGCATGGCGGTTGACTCCAAGGGTTTTATTGTACGCACATGTTGTTGTTGTTGTTGGAGCTGTTTGGTCCAATTACCGCAAGCGTATTCATAGAAATCCTGACACGGATCAATATTGGGATTCATATACCGGCGCATGTCACGGGCGCGTGCTTGCCGTAGGTTGGCATTATGTTGCTGCAACGCCTGATGCTCGCCGCTGGAGTTTTGTGCGCAGCTCAGTTGCGTACAAAGTATGAGAACAATTTTTGTAAGCACCAAATGCGCAGCGCTGGACATGCTCGCTTAACGTGTCGCGTCAAGCTACTGAAGCGAGTGACACAAACAAAACCTTAGAGAGTAAATAAAACAACAAAATGACTTCCACAAATGCCACTAAGGCAGATAAGAGCCAAGCCAAGCTATTGACGAAATTAGGTTGCTGGGTTATCGCCAAGTGCGCCTAAGCTTCACATGCACTCAATTGTTTCAGACATGAATTGCTTGCTTTGGCAAGTTTTTTAGCTTCATTTATTTATTTATTTATTGTACAATAGTTACATTTGTTTATACACTTTAAGGGAATGTTTATTTATTACAATATTTCTTAATAAACGCTGCATTTGTGCTTAGGATTCAGCTGACTGTTCGCCTTGCATTTGTACTCGCGTGCGAATTGCTCTGAATTCGATAGCGCCGCGTTGACGCGGAATTTCTCGGGAAGCTCCGTGTATACCTCAATGGCGTCTGAGTAGTCCGCGCACCAGAGCTGCGCGTAGCCTATAAAGAATAGCTGATACTGCGAATAGGCCAACAGCGGCAGCGTCTCCTTTGCGTTGGCCTCGCTGTCGGCTGAGTTCTGCCACCATTTGAGATAGGCACGGTAGGCGATGGACAAGGCGCCATTATCCGCAATGCTGCGTGGCAGCAATTGCTCGTCGCGCACGATTTTATTGTTGTAGTGATGATAGGCGTCGTATTGTTGTTGCAGGCACTTGACGCGCTCGTTGAAATTCCACTCGGAGTTGTTGTCCCACCAGTTGTTCTGGTAGCCATGTTTGTCGTATTTGCGGCCAAGCGCATCGAAACCGTGCAGCATCTCATGCGCCAGCAGGTAGCCAAGCGAACCGTACTTCAATGCATGCGGATACGCCGGGTCCCAGAAGAAACGCGCTTGCAAAAATGTAATGGGTATTTGTAGTTTATTCGTTGTCAATTGATATTTGGGCAGCCTGATCTCCATCTCATAGTCGTCGTTCGTCTGCGGTGTCTCTATGACCTTGGCCAATTGTCGGCGCGTTTGCCATTGCAAAATGTTTAAGAGATTTTGATAGTATTGCCCCTGCTGTAATATGAGGCCATGCAGCTGATTGATCAGCAGTGTTTCGTCATGCGCGCGGAATTGCAATTCCATGGCATCCAGTTTTTGTATTGCTTTCTGTCGCGTCTCTAGCGTGAGCCAATGCAGTTGCTCCGACGCTTGCAGCGAATCGCGGAAGACACGCTTCACGTCCGCCCATGTTGACTGCACCTCGTTGATCATTTGCATGTTATTGAAATTGCGATGGTAGAGACTCTCCAGCTGCTGTGGGAAATACTCGTCGACCTTGTGCACACACCAGATGTGCGACTGTTCATGTTGCGGCGCACGTGCGGTGTCGAACAGCTCCAGCACACGCCACATGGTGTAATTAGCAATGGTCAGCTTAGGTGTATCGCGTATCACCTCCACAAGATTGGCCATATAATCCTCTGGCGTCTCGTACAGTTCCACGTACAAGGTTTCGTTGAAA
Organism: Stegana nigrithorax; assembly: GCA_037044495.1. NCBI lineage: Eukaryota > Metazoa > Arthropoda > Insecta > Diptera > Drosophilidae > Stegana > Stegana nigrithorax. The sequence goes on from JBAMBQ010002491.1 coordinate 3,780, forward strand.
ATCAAGTTCAAATAGCGAGTCATATCGACATAATTGCCATAGGCTGCCTTCAAGTCGGCCGCAGTGCGCTGCCGTGTTGTCTGTCGCAAGGTCAATGCCGAATTTTGTGGCAAACCCTTGGCCAGCTGCTGTTCCACATGCAAAACTTGCGTAGCCACTTCAGCAGCCCAATCGTCATCCATATGCCGAAAGTATGCGCGCAACTTTTGTTCTATGCGATATTTGTATTGCTCCCGTTTCTCCTCATAGTCAGCGCCCAGATAAGCTTGCCGAGTGCCCAATTTGAAGAGGGGCGCGCCCACCTTAATGCGATGCACATTTTTGTCAATATAGTCCGGCACGATCTCGAGACCGATGAGTATATCCACGCCCAGTTTACGCCGCAAATCGGCCACAGTGCGCAGCCAATCGTAATCGGACTCGTACCAGGCATGCGAATGCACTTTGGGCCAACCGCCACTGAATTGCACCACCTGCGTGGTGGCATCCAAGACGGTGCCGTCATCGTGCGCTTGTGCACGGCATGACTCATAGAACGTCTTCAGTATGGCATCCGCACTGCTGTCGATGCGCCGCGTTGTGTTCAGCATGTCGGCGCTCTTGCGCACATACAACTCCTGCAGCTGCTCCAAGTAGGTCGTTTTGCGCGCTTGTGGCGATTCATTCGTCGGGTGCAAACGATGCCAATTGCCGCATGCGAACTTGTAGAAGTTCGTGCAGGGCTGTTGCTCCTCGTTCATGTAGGCTTTGATGTGCGCTGCCTTGGCCAAACGCAGCAGCTCGCTGCTGTAGTTTTGCGCTGCAGGAAGCTGTGCGCTGACGCTAGGCAGCGATAGCGACAAATAGCTGAAGCAGCAGCAGTAGGCCAACAGCGGCAGCAGCAGGCGGCTGCCCAGTGGCCATTCGCGATAAGTTGTTTTCATGCTTACGATTCACACGTTGATCTCGAACTGAGACGAAATTCAAAACTTGTGCGCAATTTGAACGGTTCGCGCTAGCTGAGCTAGCTCTGCTATTTATTGCTTATCTTTTGCTTGATTAGTTAATTATTTTTATTAATTGATGTCTCAATTTTGCCTGTTTTCTTCAACCCCCGCCCTATTTGTTCATGTTTTGCTCATTAGCTGTGGCGCTCTCGCTGCGCACTGCCCACTGCTGCCCACTAGCCACAAGCCACAAATGCCTCGTAACATTTGGCGCGTTCTCAAGTTGTTGTGAGCGCACATTTTGAGTGACAAACAAAATAATTTCGCTTTTAATATGACCTAAATTGGATTTTATTATGCCGTTACATAATCCTACGACTGTCTGCTCGCATGGCGGGATACTTGTAATCAATGTTTTCGAACTTGAACTTCAAGGCAGCACAATTCTCAGCTCTTGGCACGTCTTGCGCTAATTAACTACTTAAACTGTTACAAAAGTTATGCAGCTCTGATTAGTTCCAAGTGTTTTTTTATTTTCCTGTACATGCATACGTTATTTACATACGTGTATACACATAATTAAAGTCGACTAAATAAATGTTTCTCTTCTTTTTTTCTTGCAGGCAAAGTCTTCAAGCATAATTTCTATTTATATATATATTACGCCCGATTATTCATATCAGTAGCTATAACATACAAAGCGCTTCAATATTAAATGCTACAGCAGCGCATACATTATAATAACAAAATTTGTATCAAGCGGCATTAATTGCTTTATTATGGATGTGATCTTACATGTATGAAAAGTAAAAAAAAAAAAGAAATCAAATCGGTTCAACAATTAGAAATTTTGTACAGTTGGAGTTAATTTTGCTAACAAAAACAAATCCTGTTAACTAAAGGACTCAAGGATATAAACGAACACGGTAAGCACACAAATCATTTTCTTTGATCGTAGCACAACTTTGCATACATATGTAATTTTTAGTTTCGGTTTTTTTTTTTTTTTTGTTTTCTTGTTTTGTTAAATATTTTAAATAATATGTAATGTCCTTAAGTATAAATAGTCATATTATTCTTCTTTTAGTCGTGAAAACATTTTGGCTTATCGCCAATTGAAATCGGTAGCACACAACATTACTTGTGCCTTTTTTGTGTAGCAGCAATTTCTCAGCAGTAAAAGTTGTCTTGCAAAAAAAAAAAAGATTGTTCAAAAGAAATTCTATTCAGTTTATCCTTGTGACATTTTAAAATATGACTTTGTGCACAGATTTATGGCCAAACGCGAAGAGGCCAATAATCAAGCGTGACAATGTGTATACACAAGAAATTTAACCTAAGTGCCATTTGCAAGAGGGGCACGTACTTAAAGATATACGAGTACGACGTTTTCTTGGGATTCTTACAATATTTCATAATTAAAAGCTCGAACTAAACAACAAATTAAGTTTATTCACTTTGTTAAATTATCGTTTTACTGATTTTTTCTTAAAATTTTAATACCAACTGATAAGAAAAAACTGAAGCTAAATGTTTTTCCACATCTATCAAAGATATGTATGGTCTATAATGGCAAATGGTTCATCTTTGAGTTCTTTAAAATTAATACAATTTTTAAAATCATAACAGTGAAATGTTTACAAAGAAGTATACAGTCAATCGTTTTAGTAGCTTACATAGGAGAGGCATCTCTCCAAGCCCAGAAATTTCAAATAACAATCTTATATTTCATATAAATCGGGGTTTTTATACACTTTGTATGGAAGTGCAGTAGATCGAACATAATTTTGTGACTTATGGTTACGTGATACATTTTTATTGCAATTGTTCAGTTCGTTGTAAGTACATATAGGGAAATACTATTAAAGTTTTCTATTGTTATTCATGAGACCCACTTGTGTAATTTTTTGAATGAATTGAATAACTTAGGGTTCGGTTATTTTAAGGTATACCTTTGACAAAAATATCCAATGCGATTTTTATTACGTCATTGAAATATTATGTATCTTCATGTCCTAAAAAAACAAAAACTACAAGAGATGTTCGGTTTTTAATAGCAAAATGGAACACAGAGAGAATGAAAAACGACATAATATTTTTAGATTATCTAATAAATATTTAAAGCATGCCAAACTATCCACTCTTTGACTTTGTGTGTTTGCTTGTTTGTTTGTAGTCAGCTTATTTAATTCTTATATATAATATTACTTTCACTTTTGCGTTAACTATCATGTATGTACACTAATTACACTTAAACTAATTGCATAGCAAATACAAGTAGGAATAAGAATAAATAAATAATTTTGCTTTTAATACTCTAATTTTCCGTTTTCTTTTTCGCTTTTATTTTTGATTTGCATTCCGATTTGCTCTTGCAGTCAGCCGGTAATTACCTTAAGCGCTTGTCCACTCAGACGTGGTTCCAGTGTGGCGGGTTGTCGTATGGAGAAATTGTAGCGTGCCTTATAGCCGCCACTGTCGGCAGTGTAGACAGTCGACTCTTTGTATATGGTCTCAGTCATGTTTTTTGAAACAAAAACAATGTGCGTCTTGCGCGCACCAGTTACGAGCAACTCAGGCTGCTCGGCGTCAGTGTCCTTGATCGTCCCGGTTTCATTGCGTTCCGTGTGTGTTTCAAGTAAACTGTAGGCAATTCAATAATGTCTATTTTGAATTTTATGTGCAAAACTCATTATTGCGATTTTAGGTAGCACTCACTGTATTTGATAAATCACTTTTGAGGCTGCGTCATTTCTCTGCACGCTCAGTGTAGCAGAAATGAACGCCAGCAGTGTCTGTTCCCAAACAATAGAAATAAAACAAAAGAAGAATAATAATAATGCAATTATTTTGTTTTTGTTAATATTTTGAAATTTTCGTTTCGTTTAACTCACAATTCTTGTCAATAACATTCTAGTCGAAGCTGCAAAATCACACTGATTTGGTGTTACACTCCTGCTAAGTTCGTTTCTGTTGTCGTTGCTGTTTAGACGCTATGGCTTGTGTGCAAACTTAGTATATTATTATAAAATATGAACAACTATTGCATGCACATCACACTCGCAGTATAAACAAGTTTTACTAGTTTCGATAACTAACTTTTGCAACTGAATCTCTGGCCGTCGTGTTTATCTCGTGTTCATATTCAATTTGATTGCACCATTTGTTCTCAGGCGACCAACCATTCAAAATAACTAACACATACCAACACCAATGACAATGACAATACCTCACAAGCCGTTTTGAAGTGCTCCACCCCACTTAGCACTGCGTTGTTTTATATTTCGTCATCGTCGTCATTACTGTCGTTATTAACATTTGACCGTCGTTATTAGATTAGCATTATTGCACACGTATTCATATTACGACGTCGTCTTGTGTTTACGTTTGGCTATGGGCTCAGTCTCATGCTCATTGGAATTTATATTCAGCAGATTGTGGCTGGCTGGCCATATGCGTCGTGTGCCTTAGTAGTTGCCGTCGTAAAATCACAGTCGTGTTAACTGTTTTAATTACAATTTTTCAATGCAACATAAGTCAGGCACTTAGTTTAGACAATCTGTCAATCAATTAGCAAGCAAAGTAATAAGTGTGATTCGAGATCGTGTGTGGGGAGGTTTGTGCATTCATGGGGAAATTTTTTAACTATCAATAGATGGAAACTTTATATCGTATATATATTTTGTTTTTTTTTTCAAACAAAAATAGATTTTATTGCTTGTTTTTTATTTGAATTTCGTTCAGCAAAAACATTTGATGAGTTGTGTTGTGATCATATATTGTTTTTATATTGGTTTCTACCAAAGAAAAAACCATAACATTACTAAGTTAGACTTGCTTAGTTGCTTTGTTTACTTTTTCTCCTGCAGTCAATAGTAATTAACATAACTTGTATGGTCACAGTTGCCCAAATGCTTGAATTTTTAGTAATAGTTTTCAGCTTTTTTCAAACAGAAAATTGTTTTTTCATTTGCAAAAATAAGAATCAAAAATTATTTAATACGCAAATTAATGAATATGACCGAATGTTAGCTTTTGCAAGACTTTTTGCTGTTTGGTTGCTGGTAAAAGCAAATATTTCTAAGTAAAGCGCATCTTTGTTTCAAAAATAAGTTTTATTTGTCTTTTGTTCAGTTTCAAAAAAGCTTTAGCATTTAGTAGTCTCTGTTTTGGCTATACTATATTAACAATAAAATTAAATGACATGATGAAATAAATAAATAAATAATTGTGAGTTTAGTACATAATTCTAGTTCTTGATTTAATACAGCTGTTGTTATCCACCAGTAATTACTTTCAGCGCCAGTCCACTCAAACGTGGTTCAAGTTTTACTGGCGCTCTGATGGAGATATTATACCGCGCCTTGTAGCCTTCACTGTCGGCGGTATAGTTTGTGGCTTCTCTGTATGTGGTCTCGGTCGTATTTTTTGTAAAATACTCTAGATGCGTTAAACGCGAGCCAGTCACAACAAGTTTGGGTTCACCGGTATTAGAGTCCTTGATAACACCAGTTTCGTTGCGTTCACTGTTGGTTTCGAGTAAGCTGCAGGAATTTAAATTTTAATTTCTTTACACAATTAATATTTTTATATTGTACTCACTGAATTTGGTAAATCACTTTTGTGGCGGCATCATTTTGCTGCACGAAAATCAATACAAAAATGAGCACAGGAAGAATCTGTTTCATTAAAAAGAAAAGTTATTTAAGTAAACTGTTTTTCTTTTACACTTGTTTAACTCACCATTTTTGACATGTTGATTGTTATTAAAGTTTTATTTGGTTTCACTGTAATCCTTTTTGGCTGTAAATATTTGTTTTAGTTTTTATGAGCAGTGTCTACAAGTTCTACTAGTTTCTTCAACGGAGCTTTTACAATTGAATCTCTAATCGTGTTTGTCCAGTGTTTATATTCAAATTTGTTTCACCTAATAATCACCAATATCATAAGCAAGAGTTGAGGATTTCCACGCGACCAGCCATGCGCTGGTTCGTATATCGTCATCATCATTATTGTTCTCGTATTTGTGTACGACGTAGGTTTTTTGTGTTCGAGTATGAGTATTTCTCATGATATTGATTGTATTGACTTGCTTTATGGAATTCCTACTGATCTAACAACTGGCCACAAGTGACGTGTGCTTAAATTGTGATCGTTTTTAATTACGATTTTTTATTGAAACATAAATCGGATACATACTAAGTTTTGTTAAACTGCCAATCAGTTGAGTTAGCAACAAATGAAATATTAGATCTTGTGTAGGTGTATTTGTGCTCTCACGGGGATTTCCTTTTTTTTTGCTAAAGTTACAATTATTTTCCAACGTTTCGTATAACGTTTTAAAGAAAATTATCATCTTTTATTGGATGTTAATTGATTTTCTGGTATTTCTGTATAATTGAAAATTTAAGACGGTTTAATTTTGTTGTTAGTAGCAGTATTAAGATTTAGTTTCGCCATATGCTATTAATTGCTAAATCTGAAAATGGTTGGAAATTAAGCGTAAAATTCCAATAAAAAATTTATTTGCAAAAGTCTGTAGTCAAAGTTTTTCAAGTATTTTTGGATTTTCGTTTTCTTTTGAATTAAAATTTTTAGATTAGTTAATTTATTATTTTAGTAAACTTAAATATTTTTTTTTATTTTATGCATTTTTTCTTTTTCCCCTGTTAAAATTAACCAAAAACAAAATAGTTTTTATATTTAAGTAATATGCAAATTAATTAAAATGATAAAATTTATATTGATGAAACACTTTAAGCTGTTTGACTGCTGAAAATAAAATCTATTTTGGAGAGGGGATCAGAGTAATTTATATGCAAAATTTTATTTTCATTTCATTTTAGTTTAACAAATTAAAAAAAAAATATATATATACATATATCTAACTAATGCTAGTCTTCGTCTATATTGTCAGTAAATTAACAATAAAATTAAATTAACAAAACAAGGCAAGCATTAACTAAGTTAATTTGTTAATTTTCTTAAAATTTTCATTTTTTGGTTGTTTTTGTAATGCGAAGCATACTCACGTATATCCCCTCTTCAAAATTTTATTTTCAGACAAAACTAGCAAACAGAAAAGTGTTTTACGCGCCTAAAATTATGCAATAGCACACAAAATTTATTAACACAATACAAACCTAAAACAAATACAAGAAATAAACAAATAAAAATAAATAAATTACAAAAACACTGTCGGTGTTGGTATTAAACCATACATTAACCACAAAACCATCTCAAGAACCACAAAACAATCTTAACCGCATATAAATCGAGTAATGGGCGCAAATGTGTCACAATTGGAACGCGAGATCGGCTCCGATCTCTTCCCTCCAAACGAACACTACTTCGGCCTGGTTAACTTTGGCAATACATGCTACAGCAACTCGGTGCTGCAGGCACTCTACTTTTGCAAACCATTCCGCGAGAAGGTGCTCGAATACAAGGCTAAGAACAAGCGGCCAAAGGAAACGTTGCTTTCCTGCCTGGCAGATCTATTCTATAATATAGCAACACAGAAAAAGAAGGTGGGTTCGATAGCACCAAAGAAATTTATAACACGTCTGCGCAAAGAGAAGGAAGAATTTGATAATTATATGCAACAAGATGCGCATGAGTTTCTTAATTTTCTTATAAATCACATCAATGAGATCATATTGGCCGAACGCAATACTACTAACAAAAGTGGATCCGGTGCCGGCATTGCTGCCAGTATTGGTGGCAGCACCAGTAAATCCAATTCGTCAACGTCCACTTCAACATCGACTTCGAATTCAACGACCAATGGCAACTGTAGCAATTCATCGGGGTCGCTAAATGGCACCAGTCCCTTGGATATTACGGCAGGCACGCCTATACAGAACAATGCCGCCAATACGGAACCCACCTGGGTGCATGAGATCTTCCAGGGCATACTTACATCTGAGACACGTTGCCTTAACTGTGAGACAGTCAGCAGCAAGGATGAGAACTTCTTCGACCTGCAGGTGGATGTCGATCAGAATACCTCGATTACTCACTGCTTGCGGTGTTTTAGCAATACGGAAACCCTCTGCTCGGATAACAAGTTCAAATGCGATAACTGCTGCAGCTATCAGGAAGCGCAGAAGCGTATGCGCGTCAAGAAGCTGCCAATGATATTGGCATTGCATCTGAAGCGTTTCAAGTATATGGAACAATTCAACCGGCACATCAAGGTCTCGCATCGTGTGGTCTTTCCGCTCGAGTTGCGTTTGTTCAATACATCGGATGATGCTGTGAATCCAGATCGTCTTTACGATCTCATGGCCGTGGTTATCCACTGTGGCTCCGGCCCGAATCGTGGTCACTACATTAGCATTGTCAAAAGTCACGGTCTCTGGCTACTCTTCGACGATGATATGGTCGATAAAATTGAGGCCTCAACTATTGAAGATTTCTACGGGCTTACATCGGATATACAGAAGTCTTCAGAGACTGGCTATATATTGTTTTATCAATCTCGTGATTGTGCTGTATAGAATTTATTTAAAAAAAAAAAATAAAAAAAAAGTTAAATAAATGCCTATTTGATTCTTTAGTTGTAGTTGTGTGTATTTTTGTTAGATTGCATGTTAAAATGCTGTAATGTTTTTTATTATAAGTTATACTAAATTGCAAAGCATTTTTTAAAGCAAAAGTTTAATCATTTTCAATATTGAGTTGCAATTTTCATTTGTAGTTTAACTACATTCAATTTGTTAATTATTATTTGATAATAAAATACAATTAAGTGAAAAACGCTTTCTGTATGTCCACATTATATAATATATATTTGTATTTATATATAAACTAAGGCAATTTAATTGAATAATAATATTGTGCTACATTAATAAACTATTATTAAAACACACTGCACATTACTGTGATATATGTTTATAAGGAAAGCTTTTAGCTTTGCGCTAGGTCAGGGTATACATCCGCTGCAAAACACTTTCTTCAACCCTGAAAAAGTTGTTTGCTCGTCTCTTCAACTTTTTTTTTTATTTATTACTGTGACACGAGAGTACTGATAGAGTCGCTCACGTTATCTTACGTCTTTCTTCCTCTCTGTAGTTCAGTAAACTTTGCTAGTAAATTCTATTGGCGTAGTGGAAATCGCGTAAGAATTCCCATAAATTTATTCATTGTCAGCTTAGTAATAACTAACTCAAATGTATGCCAATTAATATATTATATATTACACAGCGGGTTGCTTTTATCATGTGAAACAGTTGCCAGTCAATTTAGACCGATTATTAGAATTCCCATTAGTATTTTAATAAGTTTAGCGTTAATCACGATTATGATTAATAATAATAACGAAGAATTAATTTTGATGATGCATACATTTGGCTTTATTTTGCAATTTTGCATTTAACATATTTTTTTTTTGCACAACTGTTTGGATTTTTGGACTCATCTACTATTCTAAAATTTCAATCATGCTTAAGTCACTACCATATGTTATCTAAATAATTGGAAAGTTTTAAATATTATAGACTGGAAAATTTTTAGCTTGACTAAGAGAATTATTGAAAAGCTTTATTATAGATAGCATAGCCGATCTATCTTGCAGGTGGTATTATAAACCATTGTATGTTTTTTGTGCTAAACTTTAATGCTTAGGGTTCATGGTTCGATATTTGACGGATGTTTACTGATAATGTTAATAAAATAATTATTCAACTCTGAAATACTCGACATGCTTATAAAAACAGTTGTTTGAAGTCGGCGATCCACAAGTAAATGGTCTTAAAGAAATCTCAAATATCCACTCTAGAGGTGAGATTAGGAAATGACTCAGGAATGTTGGATCTAATGTATTAAAATATTTTATAAAATTATACAATAAGTTGGGTTTATTGTTTTAGAGAAAGATTAATGAAAAATTGTTGAGGAAGAGAAAAAATATTTTTGTTTCTCGTCTTTTCGAGTAAATTATTGTATTATTTTGCTTACGTGTTCGGGAGCCGTATAAAAGACAATTATTTAAAAGTTTGGAGTCAGAACGAATGCTCCTGTTTACATTTTTTTTATTTGACATGTATTTTTTTTGTGTCAACATAAATATTAGTAGCCATATGTGACATTTCAGTTGTGATCTAATCAATTTCTAGCAATGTTTTTAGACTTACCACAGGCCTTTCCGGCATATAAACTGAAATTTAATAATTTGTTATCCTTTCACAAAAATTATTTCAATTAAACGAAAAATTCCCCGCAAAGTTTGCAGTTACTTGAAAAGCAAAAACAGCAAAATAGCCGACCAACAAAGTAACACAGTTAACATTTTTTATTGTAAATTATGCTTGGCTTGTCAGCATTGCTGACGGTAACATCGATAAACCTGTTTGAATCATTTAGTTTTTGTCATATTGTAAACGCATAAAAAAAAAAAAAAACTGGTCGGCTAAAAAGCATCAACAAAATGCAATGGCACGCGCACACTTTGCGGTGGGATACACACGCCTCAGTTGTCACGCGTTTGAGAGTCGTGGCAAGGGCGAGGGGGGTTCTGCTGAGTTGCATTTGTCATTGGTAGAAAATTTATCAGGTGGACAAATGCTGTGATTAGTTGAGTTGTAGTTGATTTCTCGTTGAGTAGCTTTTACAGCCTCGCAGTTGTACGCAGGCGCGTAGGAAGCCAGACAAGCATTGAATTGCAGTTGCGTAGTGGTTGGGTCAGTTGTAACACGACTTAATAGATACTTTGTTGTTTTTGCGTTTGTTTTCCTTCATGCGATTATTAGTATTCCGCATTTATGCGTAATTACGCTTTATGCGATAAAGTGAATTTTCATTTTTGAAAAATTACTTTCACTGCGTCTTGAGTGCAGTGGATTTTTGTTTTAAATTTTCCATTTGGGTTTTTGTTTTTATTTACGCAGCATTGGGTGTTTTTTTTCGTGTGTGTATGTGTATAGTTTCTTTTTTTTTTTATTGTTGTTTTTGTATGTCGCTTTTGACAATAATGTTGCTTGACATTTGACATATTACTGTTGTCATTCTCTGCCGGCTGTTGTCGCACAATGTCGCAACAAATGTTGCAACATACGCTTTGACAGCGACAAAAAGTCGAATAGAGAAAAGAAAAAAATGTGTGTAGTATCAGAAATTGAAATGTATTGCTCCATTTCTAGCTGAGGTTTAGTTATTCTACTTGACATTGTCAATATGTCTTCTTTGGTTAATCAAACTGTCAGAAATGTTGTTCTTCTTTAGTTTAAGATTTTTTTTTTTTTGTTTTGGTTATTTGCTTTTGTTATTTTTTTCTTTTTGGCTAAATATGGTAGCTGTCATGTTGTGGAGACGAAAATGTTGTATGGTGCGAAAATGGTTGCAATATTTAAATATAAGAAACAGCTAAGCAGCATAAGTTTGGCTTAGCAATTGCTGCAGACTTGACTCGTGAGTCCCTTATTTATTTTGTAAATATTTTCAACCCCTTCGGCAATGTTGTCCGTTTGTTCAAATAGTGTATTGAAAAATCGATTTAAATTATGTGTTAAGTAAACAAATGATCTTTTAACGAATGTCGTGCACTCTGCTCTTTACGGCTCCCCCGTATACGGTACTTGGTATATGAATGCGTTTCTTGCGCCTTTAATTAGCGCTACGACTGCCACACGTAGCGGCCATTGGCGTTGTGTTAAACTCAGCGCCCCAACCGAGTAAACTTGTTATATAAATGTAGTCTTATGGCAGTGTCGATATTAATTTGTCACGCTGCAGGCCTGCAGACAGCCAGTCAGGCAGTTAGGCAGGCAAGCAGGTTCATAAAGTCGACACATGCTGACATAATTATGTGCAGCTATGTAATTGAATATGTCATTAAATATTTTCCATGATGCAGGCGCTTTCAAAGTGAAAAGAAGAAAGAAAGATCGAGTACAAAAAAAAAAAAAAAAAAAAAAACAAAAAAAAAATCGACTTATAGATAGATTTATCATTTTATTACTACGTAGCTGTCAACTGGTAATGTGAAATGTGAAATGTGAAACCCTTTTGAAAGTGAAACTGTGGAAAAACATTTAATGAGCGCGTAAAATGAAAGAAAAGTTTTACAAATTTTAAATGACATGGCAAATGATGGACTAGCTAGTGTAAATGTGAGTTTTATGTCCCGGTTACTGTTTAACTAACATTTAAAATGTAAAAAAAAATTTATTATTTAAAGACCTGAGCCGACTGTTATTGATGATTTTTATGCTGTCTTAGGTAGGATGCGCTGTGTTTTTTGTGTTTGTCTACAGTGTATTTAGTTTTATTGTTTTAATGTCAATATATAGGCTTTCGTTTATAAAAATGTAGGATACTTTTACACATTTACTTAGACATATTAGTGATAAATCATCAGTGTCAACAACAAGTCTCTATCACAACTTTTACAAATAAAACGTGACCTAAGTAACACAATTTCACTTACAAAAAAAGAAATATACATCTCGTGTGCGTAAACAAACTTTTTGCAAAAAAAAAAAAAAGTAAAAAGAGCGAAAATATTTGCAGAATAAGAAACTACGCTTTAGAAATTGCAAAGCGACAAGCGTTTAGCCACAGAGCATAGACTAGGCTACATGGCAGATGTCGCTTTACTTTTGTGGCTGACGCACACACGCCACGCAGTTCAAAGTGCAAGTCTGCCTCTGCAACCAGAGCGTAGACCAACGGCTAGCTAACCACAAGAGCTGCATGCCCATCATGCTGCTGACTGAGCATATTAGAGCTGTGTACTTAAACACATACGCGACTTTTTATACAGCAACAACATCAAGTACAACAATTACAATAATAAAGTGGCGCTGTATGTTGTACATAGGCAACGCGGTTGGGATTCTGTTTGTACGACCGACAACAACGCTGCTGTTTATGGCATCTTGAATTAATGCGTGCAATTGTTTACTTTATAACTTATTTTTATAGCCTCGTTCATTGTGCGTGTGTTTTGCCACTCCATTAATTTTTTTGTGGCAAGTAGGAGGCATTCATCACTGAGGGAGGCGCAATTGCAAATTTATCTTGCATTTCAAAGTTTGCTTTGTGATAAATAAATTTTTGTCGATAAAAAAATATGCTTAGGCCCTCTAAGGCAGTGAGTGTGCGTTGGTTATTACATTCAAATTTGATTTGTAAGCATTTTAACTGTGAATAGGTGTATGAGTAATCACGCATGAATTAGCTTATTAAACCTATATAAGTTGTAGAAGGAAATTTTTCGAATATAAGCAAATTAGATATGTAAGTTACTATTTTCCCAAACAACTAAAAGTATGCAACATTGTAAGTGCGGTCAGCACTAATTTTCATCAGAAGATTATACAAATTCTGTGTTGATTTGCTTAATTAAAAGACTTCGCTTTTAATGTCAAAGATGCTGTCATGTCTTAAATTCATTTAAAGTTTTTATTTGGGGTTAGGTCAAGAATCAGTGCAAATAATATAAATTTTTTTAAATATGTAAATGATATTATGTTCAAGCTATTGTAGGTTATATATTTAGGATTTTTGGAAGTCACGAATTTATTAAATTTGGTGGGATCGTCTTTATTTGGCACTATTTATTATTGAATAATTCTTGTATTTATACCAAATTTTGAAATGATTATTAAGAATAGGTAAAGTTTTTATAGTAATCGGTAATACATTAATACATAACTTTAATGACCAGTTTTTTAAATTGTATTTTAGCTCTTTAAAATATATTTCCGGAAGGCTTTTTTAATTCCTGACGATCTGTTATTTTGTCGTATACATGAATACTTTTTGATCTTATAACCAAACCTGGAACAAAAGTGAAAGTTTCAATATAAGAACACATCATCAGATGTTGCAGCTCTTGATTGAGTGGTTATTATGTCGCTTTGGTAAAAGAAAAATGGGTTCCTGCTTTAAAAATTATTGTGTGTCTGCCATTAAAATTTTTGGATTACGTGTATATAATTTCAAACATGTTGACCCCCAGCCACCCACACAGAGCTGACGCTGTTGTATAAAAGCGCTTCAGCAGCCAGCTGTGAGCGAGCGGATGTTGCCATTATGCCAATAGTAATGGCACAAACAGCGACAATAATGCATTTACATATACATATATGTACATTCGATACGTATCTATATAAGTACATACATATACAAATTTATATACATATAAATGTCTTGATATTCATTACAGCATCTATGTTATGTGTGTATATAATGCATAAAATGTTTATTCACACAGCTTACTTTGGCCGCAAATAAGTTTTCGTTTTCTTTTTCTATTTACTACTCAGGCGTATTTCAATTGTTGCTCATTCAAATTTTTATTTAATTAGCACAAGCGAAAGGCGTGTTTTATTATTTTCTTTGCACTTGTTGTTATTATAGTTGTATAATATATTTATCAGCTGATACCAACTTATGTATGCAATTCAAATTTTGTATACATACCTAGATATATTTATATGTATATATACATACAGATATATATATACATATGCCCATAGAAATGCTCGATTATACTTTGACACATATAGATACGTTACTCTGCGTACAGGGTGTGTCATAACTTAGTACAATTATTTATATGCGGGGAAAAGTAATAAAAATGCCAACGATAACTTCTGACTTGCACATAAATTTAATAATCGAACAATGCAGTATTTCAATGCCACAATATTTAAAAGCGCATAATCCTTTGTGCAACCCAAAGACGTGAAGTTAAACGGCTTAGATACTTACTTCAATTCTTCATTGCATTGTTGCTGCAGAAGTAATAAAAGTTACTTAAAAATTTATGTGCATTTTTAATTGTTTTATTAGTAAAACACTTGAACGTGCAAGTATTGCGTGAAGAGATTTATTAATGAGTATTTGTTGCCTAGTCTATCTCGGTTCAATGGCGCCCCTCGCTGTCTGTCTGCCTGCATAAGCGCATGATAAGCCACTTCCTCGAGTGTCTGCAGTGCATTCTTCCTGCCTGTGTAGTATATTTGTTGCGTAAGCCGCGTGCGTCTGCGCACAGGCACCCTACATGCGGGTGCAAGAATCGAAGTAGCACAGCTGCATCCTGAACGACACAAGTGCGTGGTGTGCGCGGGTGCGTGTGCGCTGTTTGTGCCAGCTCGAATTCCATAAAACTCAAGCCGACAGCGACCTTGTCTGCGTTATGTTTGTTTTTACTTAAACATCTTATCTTGGTTTAGGCATTTGAAACCGGAATTTTTATTTGATTTTCGTATTTGTTACACTTCTGCAGCCGCATGTTTATGCCCTTGATAAGTGGCGCTTTACCTATGCTAAGTATGTGCTTACAAAAATCTTTGTTTTTTTTTTTTTTTTGTTTGATTTTCTGGATCTGACATATGGATTAGGTTTTGTTTTGATTCATTAGTAAAAGAAATAAATTACTTTTGGCTGCGCTTTGATTTATTTATCTAAAAGAATGGCATGGTTATTTAATTTCAAAAATTTTTGTAATTTTGCAATTATAGTTGGAAATTTTCAAATATTGAAAATGACATTGTGTCACCCTGCGGCGTTGCTCATTAATATTAAGGCTTCCGGAGAGTAATAGCGTAAACATGCTCAGATCCGTCAGTTGTGTGAGTGTATGTGCACAATAGAATACACAAGTTCCACACACACGCGGTAGCCGTGCTAATGACATGCGAATTGTGAAGGAGACTACCTGCGCGTTAAACTGCACAACTGTTACATCTTAATTAGTGCTTAGTATTTTATCAATTTAAATTACAATATTTATATCATGCATATGTGTGTTTGTGGGTGTCTGTGCTTGTGTGTGTGAATAGGCTGTGTTGTTACAGAAACACTTGCAGCACAGCATCCGATAACAAGCAACAACAAAACCACAAAAGTAGCTATGCATTTTGTAGTTTGTATCTGAACGCTTTTGGGGTTAATTTCTGCTGCATATTGTTGCCGTCTGCTCCTCCATTGTTGGTGTTGCTGTTGTCGTTGATATCGTTGCTACTGTGGCTGCTATTTGTCGTGGCATTGTATAATCTACTGTGTCCGCTGCATACATACAGACATACATGCTCGTTTATGTGCTTTCTTCGTACTTCGTGTGCTCGGCACGAGGCCCATAAAATGTTCTCTCTTCTTCTACAAGTACACGAAAGAAGAACGAACGCGAACCCCATGCACACGCACGCAAGCGGGCCGGGCAGCGACTGTCGCAGCAACAAAGTTAAACTGCCAGAGGGACTGGGACAGACAGAAATCCACACACAGCGCAGCAACTACATGCAACATTTTTCATGGTTTCAGTTGTTGTTGCATTTGTTGTTATTGCTGATGTTGCCGACGCTAACGTCGACATCGACGCCGTTTTGTAGCAGACGACGACGCTTTCGCGTTTTCCTCGCTCGCAAGCGTTTGCAGTTCAGTCTCCTTGAGCTTGTGTAACTGTGAAAATGTGCGCCGCGTGTTTATCGTGTGATTCGTGAAGATTTTTCCATTTCTTTATATATTTAAATTATTATTTTGATTATCTTTATGTTTTCAATTTAACACAACGTTCGTTTTTCGTTTACGGCACGACGTTGGCGTTTATACAAATACGCGCTGTAATCTAATACATTAAATTCGCATCGTACGATACAATTAGTGACGCATTTTAATCAGCAAAGAAAAACGAAGAAATTATAAACATTTATTATTGCTAAATATTGGCACAGGAATTAAGCAAAAAAGAAAGAAAGAAACAAAAAATATTTGGGTTTTGGTTAATGTGTGGGAGTCACTTCACATAGACAAAACACACATCATTATCGCAGACAAAGTCGACTCAAGTGCCAAAAGCAAACGAAATGAATGTCTAAGTGAAAAACAAACACGAGTAACTTAAAACTCAGAAATACTTTTCATTGAAACTGTTTTTGAAAATCAACGCAAAGAGTGCTTTTAATATATTATAAAATAAACTAAACTTTTGTGACAATAACAACAAATAAATCTATATGTAAACATTATTAAAGAGTGTACCGTGTATCTTTTGTGTAACGAAGCAGGTCACGTCTACGTTGTTTGTGAAAGTCTTTCAAGTCTTTGTGGTTTTATCTTGTCTGACGAACAATTTTTTTTACTTAATTTTCAATTGAATATTAAAAAATAAAAATACAAATGGTAAAATATGAAATATTCGAAAAAAAAATTTTTTATTTAAGGCATAAAGCTAAATTAAAGTCAATTCTATTTTAATTGAATATAATAAATGCAATAATTGTTGAGTTTTCTGTAGCGCACGCAGCCGAATGAAATGACAATGAGGTCAGTCATTGCTATATGAGCACATAAAGCATAGGTTCATATAAAGAAGTATATACATATGTACTAAGTGCATATTCTTCATAATCTTATCTGTTTCAACTTGTTTTTGATTACACATTTTTATAATGCACGGCAGTAAAGAATTTAGTAAATAAATGACAGTAGTTATTGCCTAAGAGCAACAACGGAAATACCTTAGAAAAACGGGAACATTTAAGCGTTTTTAGCAACATATCGTCTTTATTGAAATCTGTAGAAGAATTAGTCTAGAAGTTTCAAAGCTTTAATTCGCTGTTAAAATGCTAATAGTTTAAAAATTGCGATATTTTAAATATTTGTAGTCTATTTTTATGTACATATATACATTATATTATATAAAAATTGAAAGTAATTGCGATGTTGTCTTCTAATTTATCTCTACTCTGATTGACAAACTGATAAGTAAAAAGAGCTAAGTAGAAGTACATATTTCATTTATTGATAACGGCATTAGACTTCAACTAAAAAAAAAAATAAAATAAAAAGGAGAAAACTCAGCGCTGCTGCCATAGCAAAATTTGTGGTAAACGTTGATTGTTCGCTTTTAGATTTTTTTGTTTTTTACGTAAAACATTTCCTGGTTTTGTTCTACATTGGCTGTCAATATGTCGTCTGTGCATCGTTTGCGTATGCTTTGTAGTAATTATTTTGCAACAACAAGTTGGCTGCTACAGCATAAAAGCAAACATTACAAAGCATAGCCAAAACTATAGCCACAGCGCCACATTTTGGCGCGTAACTAAATTTAGTACGCGACCAATACTGAATAGATACCCGCACCCGCAGCCGCACACCACTCATGTGTGTATTTGCTTATGCAGTTTCTTAAACTTCGGACAGTTGGTGTGGCATATTGCCTGGCATAGGGCATAAAACAAAGCGCTATGTAGGCCAACAAGTACATTGAACTAGGCAGCATCTTGTGCGGCGGCAGCAGTAGCAGCAGCAATTGTGCATAAACGTGCATCCATGCACATGTATATGTTGAATTTCGCATTGCTGCCAACACCCAAAATGCGTTGACGACGTTACTTGCAGCGAAGCGATGCGGGACAGCAAGTAAAACGCCACAGTCGCATAGACTCGATGGCATAGCCACGGCACAAGTTTTTATGTTAATGCGCCATATGTATATTCATACATATGTGTGTATATATAACGCATAGTGTTTTTTATTTTCTTCTTTGTTTATTGTAAATAGTTGTAAAAAGCTTTTTAATGTTTACTTGCCGTGCGCGCAAACTGGAAAATTCTGTGCGGTAACGTTAAAAGGCAGAAATGTAGGGCAGATTTTAAGAGTTTTGCTGCCATATGGCAACACTGCAGATGCTTTTTGGCAAAGCAACAGCCAAAACCTCTAGCTATCTAAGCAACTGCCTATGGTATATGCAGTGTGTATAGCGCAAGCTCTAAACAAACAATTCGCCATGAATTTGTGCACCTAAATAAATAATGAAAAAGTTCAAAATGTGATTGAACTTCAGTTCACGTTTTGTTTGCGTGATTTTTAATTACCTACTCAGTGCAGTAGCAGCGGCAGCAACAGCAACCGCGCATCATCGCGCTACTCTGCACCTTGCAACAAAATGTTGCACGTATGCTGCACAACTGTACTTACTTGTGCATGCACACGCATGTTTATTTTCGTATCTTCATGCCAAAGTGTTGCAATTACTTGCCTGCCAATGCTGCTGCTGTTTTTTTTTCTCTTTTTCGAGTGTGCAAATAAGTAGGTGCAAAAAATCGAATGGAATATACGCAAAATTGTGAAAATGCCTTTGAAATTTTCACTGCGGCAATACGCAATCGAAATCACGCAGTGAGAGTCGAGATTTGCTGTGTTGAGTGGTGCAGCATGGCATGACATGGCTTGCCATGATGATGCGGTGAGTTGTGGCGTTGCACGGCAACAATTTGTCATGCATTTTGATTTTCTGTGGCAGGGCTTTGCTTTGCATGTTGTTTATCTCACTGTCGAGCGTCGAAGCAAAACGACAAGAAAGCCGCCTATGTCATGCACGCTGATGCAGATTGGCAGCTATTTGCCATGCTGCAATTGTTTCTTTACATGCGGCTGTCACATATCTGCTCCTTTTTAATAATCTGCCAGCCAAGTACAGTTCCAGTTTCAGTTCTTTCTTTGTTCTAACGTTTTCCATAATTTTATGTACGTAAGATTTCAATAGGCATTGCGGCAAATGGTTTTATTGCCGCTGCTGACATTTGATTTTTTGTTATGTTGTTGTTTTTTATGTTCCTACCTAGCAATGACTTGTTAGTGCTGTGACTTATGCTGGCTTAGTTAACTATTAAAGTCAACAGCTTTTTATTTTACTTTTTTATTTAACTTACTGCCTTGGGTACGGGTCACGCGCTAAGGGTCTGACTGCAAAGTCTAGAACTTGAGATGTGTCAGTAGTCATACATATATAGCCGCCACGCGCTTTTCCTTAGACAAACGCCATTTTCTTTTCTTGCACTCGAACACACACAAATGCTGCAGTCAAAGCGCAGCAGACGCGTGGCAAGGAGCTAAGAAAACGTTTTTCCTGTCACTGTTTTGCCAGCATAATGAGTCACTTCACTTAAACTTTGCTTATTTGCCTGAGCAGCCAACAACAGTAAGAAAGAAAAAAATAAAAATAAAAAAGAAAGAAAAACGGAAATAAAAAAGAAGCATAGCAAGTGCTTGCTCATCTGCAGTAGGTTTACACGCGAAATGACGTCCTGCGGGTGAAAGCTCTGCTGCGCAGCCTCACACCGGCACTGCCTGGCTTGTGGACTAGGAAGCAGCGCCGCTGTCGCCCGTTAAGTTGTTGCTAAAGCCGTCTGATGTCTGAAATCTGCAACTACTTTTCCCAACTGCTGTTGTCTGCGCTGGCCACCCAATTGTCTGTCTGCCCATGCGCCTGACTGCTGCATTAGCTGTCGCTTTTACTTTCTCTTTCAGCTTTGGCATTTCAACGCTGCTCTGGGTTTGGGTTGCCTGTCTGTTTAGCCTGGCCTGGCATTGGTTATGTCTGCCATGTTTGCTTTTGTTTAAGGTTGTGCTACAATATTTATACAGGATATATGCGCAAGATATATATGCATGTATACATATATATGAGTACATATGCGTAAATGTGTTGCTGATATACGCTTTTTTTTGCCATAAAAATTGCTTTGGCTATTACAGCAGCAACCTTTGTTCCTATGTTCCTATTGCCGCTATACACTGGCTACAGTTCTGAGTTGTGAGTTCGGTTCTGTTTTGTATTTTTCTGACGTATTCACATGCAATTACATGCACTGGGTGTGTCTGTTTGGTCATAAATTTTAAAATAAGTTCAATGATTTCATTTGCATTTCAGTGCGTTCTGCTTTGCTTTACTTTACTTTACTATACATTGCTTTAGGTTGCTTTGTGTGTGGTTCGCTCTTCAGCAGCTCAATCAGAACGTATACTTTATGTGAAGTTCATCGTTTCGCTTTCATTTTTTCAAGCAGATAGTTTCAACTTTGCTTTGTTTGCTTGCATTATAAAGCGCACTTCTTGCACGCAATAGGCGGACATGGCGTTGTGCTGTATGGTGTATGCTGATCGACGCGATCACGTACATGCGATATTTCTTGGCAGCCAGCGATTTTATAATTTCTGCTTATGTCAATCAACAAACTAAGCGCGCTCTGCTATGGCATATCTTAGCACCGGGCAAAGTGTTTGTTCGATGCGCGGCATATAAGTTTGCCTGTCTGTTCGTCTGTTCGTTTGTTTGTCTGTCCGTATGTCATTTATTTAAATTGTTTTCTATTTCAAAGGTGATGGCGGTGTTATTCATGCTTGAACTAAATATCATTTCAAGTACAAAATTTTTGGCAAGCTTATATGTTTATGACAAAACATTGGCACGTTCCTTTATAATGAGCTTAGCTATATAAGTATTCGTATATGTACATACATATATATATATATATATACATATACATATATAGTATCTGTTGCCTAGCATTGTGTGAGTTCTAGTTCACAATTTAGTTCTAAAGTTTGCTGAACTTAGGCAAGCTGCTTATAGTCTAACCTAGCCCAGCACGTAAATGCTTTTATGGACATTTTAATAGGTTCACTTTGTATTTCAGCTCTAAACTCCAAGTGAAAAGTCTAAAGCGCAATTTCCGTTGCTTTATTTTTACAAAACTCTTGTGCAAAGTATTTCGCACAGTAGTGTGCTGTTTGTGCAAAATATGTGCATAAATTAGGCGCAGAAATGCGCTTATGGGCAATTGCTGCAAGTTGGCGTGGCTAAAAGGCCAAATGGCAAGAACGCCGAGCGACGCTTAGACAGACACTTGAAATGCGAAATAAAATTTATTACCTGCCACGGCTGCTACGTGTGTTACTTATTGCGATTAATTTAGCACAACAACTTGCAACAGAAGCGCACTTGATGCCTGCCACAAAGTACATTCACGCCGAACGTTACGTTACGTTGCGGTGCGGTTTAGTTGCATTAGTGGCAGCTTAACAATAATGGCTGCCGCCATTTTGTATTTGCAGCCGCAGCGGCAAAAGCAATGCCGCCGAAAAGCATGCACGAAAACTTTTAATGTCAGGCGACATTTTGCCTTACTTGGTGCCTGCCTGCCTTGTCTGCCTTACAGGAGGCCAAACCATGTTGCAAATGAGCAATAAATTCTCAAAGCAATAAGCCGTGTTTTTTTGTTTGATATTTGTTTTTTTTTTTTTTTTTACATTTTTTATACACAATACTATGCAGTAGCTAAAGCAAATATTTATGTTAATTTTAGAATTTAATTGAAGGCGAACGAGTCAAGTTAAAAGACGCGCAAGCGAAACGCGAAGAAGAAATTTTATAAGTTTACCAAACATAAAAATTTCGTCGTCTGGTGCCCATTGCAACTGCAGAAAACTCATAAATTATTTTCGAAAAAGAATTTTTCCTTTGGTTTTTCTTTTTTGGGTTGTGTGGTATGGAAAATGCCTTAAAACGAAAATTTTTGATTGCTCGGTTTTTCGAAAATTTTTGAATAACGAAAGAACGAACCAACAAAAACAAAAAAATTATAATGTTGTGTATTTAAAAATAGCAAAATTTGAAACGAAATTAAAAATAAAATAAAAACTAAAAAAAAAGAAAATAAAGAAAAACTAAACAAAACAAAATTTATAATAAACTGTACCCGATACGTTAAAGCAAAGAAAATGTGGAACCAATCAATGAAGTTGTTGGAGTTTTGAACCCTTGAAGCCAACAACCAACAATAACCAACAACAACATTTTTGTATTGTATTGAACTAAAAATAAAAACAAATTGAACAAAAATACAAAAAAAAAAAAAAAAAAACCATCAAAAGAAAAAGCAGAAACGGTAAATGTTGAGAAATCGTCTTGGCAACAAGTGAAAAGCTAAAATATATGTATGTAAACTGTACAGCAGCCAACACTGCGTTGGTCGAAACGTATGCAAGGAAGCCCAACCAAAGCGAAGCAAACCAAGCAGAGCAACGGAAAATTTCAACAAAAATAAAACGGCAATAAAACGTTCAACATTGTTGCCGCAACATTTTATACGCGCAGTAGCAACACACACTATAAATGTTGCTAAGCTTCTTCGACGCTAAATGTTGTTAATTTTACTCGCCTTCATTATGAGATTCGTAGACATTTCCAAGCTGCAACAACAGCAAAAGCATCAACATGGCCCCGGCTGCGTTGGCAATGCTTGCAGCAGCAACACCAACAACAATAATAATAATAATAATAACACAAATGCTGGAACATGCTGTTGGCAACATGTTGCACGCAATGGCAAAACGAATTCGAATAGCAGCAGCACCAGCAGCGGCTGTGACAGCAATGCCTCATCTAAGGAGAACTTTTTTGTGGGCACAAGAAATACACAACAACAACAGCAACAACAGCGACAACAGCATCATAGCATAACGCCACACCAATTACAACAACTGCGCTACTATCAGCGCATGCAACAGCAACAACTGTTGTTGTTGCAGCAACAATTGTTGCAAAGACGACGCTTGCAGCAGCAATTGCGTGAGCAAGGTGTCTTCATGCCAGGTGACAATGGCAACAGCAACAATTGTTTTAATAACAATAACAACAACAATAATGGGAATATTAATAGACAAACTTCAGGCAAAACATTGCCTGCGCTGACTTGTAATCAGCAATATTTAATGCAACAACATCTGCAGCAACAATATGCAGCTTACAACAACAATAACATCAATAATAATAATAACAATGATAATGCAAACCATAATCAAGAAGAGGTGCTAAATGCCAACAACAACAACAACACAAATCTGATGGCTCTTGCTGCCAATTTGAAAAGAGGTTTGCTGCGTCTCTTTTTTTTCTATATTTTTGAATTATTTATTTATTTTTTTTTATTATTTCTTGTTTATTTTTGGCTTCTAGCCATATATTTTACTAACTTATACATATAATATCTATACATATGAATGCTATGTGTTTGTTTGTCTAATATTATTGTTGATTTTGTTTTTAAGTAGCATTTGTTTTCATTTTTGTGCAAGTATTTTTCATGTTCAGAATGTGTATTCATTGCTTAAGAATGCTGTGTGTATTGTCTGCATTTGCCGCTCTGCTGTCTGCTTGAGCAAATGAATTTAAATTTAATTAACTTGAATCATTATTAAAGTCGCTTAGTGCCTTTGGCTTCATGACAGTCACTTGAAGGCACTTACACATGTTAAACAAATGAAGACGTCGCCACAGTTTAGTGCAGTGCACTACTGTGATGTGTGTGTGTGTGTGTGTGTGTGTTTAATCCATTTAAATTCAGCTTCTACTCATGAAAACGTTGAACTCTGCTGTGCAGGTTTAAGAAGACAGACCCAAAGAGAGACTGCATACACATCGTCGTAAAATGCAGATGCACTTATAAAAATATCAAGGCATTATGTTTTTATTTCTTAATAATCTCATGCCGTTCCAAATATGAAAATGTGCGTACATTGTGTTTTTATTAGGCCCACTTGTCAACAGAATAAGCAAAAATAAAAACAAAATGTCAATTTATATTTTAGCTGTAGACCATTAAACATAAAAATGCTTGAAAGGCAAATCATGCCACATATGTTTAAATTGAAAGCTGACAAAAAGAAAAAAAAAAAAAACCCACGTCACACTTGTTTCAACTTGCCTCCCCCAAAAACTAAAAGCCTTCGCTTAAATGCTGCGGCAAGTTAATTATAAATCTTTGACGGGGTGTGGGTAAATACGCAGCACAAAAACAAAACTCGTCTTTTGTTTGCCATTGAAAGGCACCAAACTGTTCTGTTAATAATAATCAAACATTGATGTCTATTACATGTGAGTGGGGCGTGAATCTTTATTGAAGGACGCAGTAGCAACAAGAGCAACAATAGTAAATACGTTCAAGGTATACAGTACAAACTAAAAATTGTGAAAAAAAGAAAATTTGGCTAGTTTTCATTGAAGAGTTGTTTAGAGTGGGATTTTAATGAAAAGATTTTTTATTTTATTATGAAAAAGTAAATAAATATATAGCAGAAACATACAGTCCGAATTAATGTTCAGAAATAGGTCCGCGTAGGTAACGTATACACAGAGAGATCCCAGACTCTATGTGTTATTGAGTGTTTCTCTTTATAATAGCACAAAGATCATATATAACATAGTATAAGAAACTGGAATTTGGTTGTAACAAAATGCTGAACTGACAATTATAAAATAGCGCTTAACTTAATCCCATTCTTAATATTTACAATTATACATTAATTATAATAATTATAAATGATCTTTTGAGAAAAAGATCCTAATAGGAAATTTTTAAGGCAATTATTGATTTTAGTAACTTTGCTTATGTGCATTGCAGTGTTTTTTTTTTTTTTATTTTAAAATTTTTTGTTTTGAATATTTCTTTGTTTCAATGTTACAACATTTAAACATGCAATGTGTTGCAATGCAGTTGAGTCTTAAGTTTTTTGTTTCTGATGGTAGTGCATGCCAACCCATAAAACTGCCAGTAAACCGTCTGTTATAATATTTTAACGAAATGAGAATCATGGCAGTGTCACATTAAAGGAAGGCAAATCACAATTAATTGAACTTTTTATTGTCGGTTGAGCACGTTTTGTTCTGTGCCTATGACGTCGTCTGCCAAAGCCAAAGCCTATGGCCAACAAGCCGTGCCGTGAGCGTGTCAAGTCGTAAAAATCTTTCACGTATAAAAATAATTTTTATAACTTCTCTCTACTTTGGCTGCCGTGTGCAGTGCAGTGTGTGGGATATGCCTTGCCTAATAGCGCCGCCATTTTTTGTTTAGGCTTTGCCGATGAACTTGCATACTAAAACTTAATTGTAGTGTATTTTGGAAACTGCCTACAAAATTTCGGATTTTCTTTCTGGTTTGTTCAAATTGAAGGACAAGAATTTTAATTTGTATTAACGTTGCATTTGTGGGATCTCTGCAGTACTTTATGTTCGTGGCTGCTAATTCTGCTGTCTTCAAAACAAAATGAATAACAAGTTCAGTGTCAACATGGTCGAGTTTAATATTGAGTTTCACTTTTTTTTTGTTTTTTTTTTTTTTTTTGGAATTGTTTATTTTAATGTGCATTTATATTTCTCATGCTAATTGTCGATTTTTGTGGTTTGTTCATTTACAGGACAAAAATTTCGACGTGGCATGACAGAATTCTCAACAAACAACGACAACAACAAATCACATTTCTCACAACCGCTTCAAAATTCACCAACACATCATTACTCCTCCAATCATCAGCATCATCAACATCAACAACAGCAGTCGACGCTTAATTTTAATTTGCAACAACATTTTGCCAATAAAATCAATCAACAACAACAATCACAACACCAACAACAGCAAATTCTAAAACAACATCAAAATCATCACAATAATAAACAAAATCAGCAATTCCCATTAAACTCTTCTGCAAATAAAATCGCCAACATTAACGCTCCCACTAACGCAGTTGTCGTTGTCGCCTCATCACCCGCATCGGCAACACATTCCCCGCTACACTATAAAAATCCACTTAACAGTCCCAATAATTCACCCTTTGCCTACGCATATCATCAACAACAACAACATCAATTGCAACAACTGCAACAACAACAACAGCAGCAGCAACAAAAAACCAGCGCAACGGCGACCAAACTACGCAACAGCAGCTGCCACAAAAATAAATTGCCATTGCTGAATCAAACACAATATCAGCAATATTTGAATGATCGTCTGTTGCAGCAGCAGTTATTACAACAGCAGCAACAGCAATTGCTTAGTGCCAAAGCTGATATAGCAACAAACACAACAGCAACAGCAACAACAGGAAACACAGATGCCACAGACGATGAACTAAGCGAAGAGAGTCTGAAGCAGAATGTTGCTATTGTGCTGAACAATTTGGATCGTTACAACAACGCGTTGCGCAGCATCATACTGAATGAGCAAGTGAGCAGCAACAGCAGCATATTCTGCGACGATAGTTTGCTGATTGACGACGTCGACTACGCCGTTGGCAACAATAACTTTTTGCTCAATCACAGTGACAGCAACTACAATAACAAGTTGTCAGCAACAACAGCAACATCAGTAATGGCAACAACAGCAGCAGCAACGCCTGAATCGGATTACAATAGCAATGCGACGACGCCGGGTTCACGCAGCAATAATATGATGCTGCCGCTCGATAGCAATTTGCAACAACAATTGCAACAGCAACAACAGCAGCAGCAGCAACAACAACATGTGGTAGGTGTAATTGGTGGTGGTGTTGGTAATGTTGGTGGTGGTCTGGGTAATATTAACGCAGTCGCTGGTGGTGAACGCTTCTCGACGCTTGGCAACAATCTGAATTGCTCGCTAGCCTCCTCGCACGATTTTACTCATGACAATTCCGATTATCAGTGGTTTCTGGATTACGGCTATCGGGATGGCTGCGGCGGCATGCAACGCAGCGTGCTCTCCTCGCTCTCGGCGTCCTACAACGCTATGGGTGATCTGGTCTACTATGAAGATTTAGCCAAGAACATCGACGCCAATTTGGCGGAAGTCGATATGGAAAGTTTTCGCGCTGAGGATATACATTCATTACTTTCACATTTGCCGGCCTATTGCAAGAGTTTAGGCAGTGCCAACAGTCGTTTGCAGCAGTCTTTGATCATGCAACAGCAGCAGCAGCAACAGCAACAACAGCAGCAGCAGCAATTGCAGCAACAACAACAGCAACACATGTTGCCCTCAAATGCTATAAGCGCTGCACAATACGCTGCTTTGGCGGCACATCAGTTGTCACAGACGTCGACAACGTCGACAAATGAACTCATTGACAATTCCTTCTGCAAGTCGGAATTGCTTTTCTCACCGGTAAGGGAGTCACACATATCGGTCGACTCATTGGACATGGATGCCTATCCCGATGAAGGTGACATCATACTCACATGCAAGGCGAACAAGGATAATTACACAATCGCTTTCGAAGGTAGTGTGCTCTACTCGGACGAGAGTTTCTATGGTAAGCAGGCTAAGCACGGCGGCAAGTGACATTGTGTATAATAATTGATGTATTTTCCTTTTAAACAAACAGCGGAACCCAATGAAATTGCCATAAAGAACAAACAGAACTTTATCAATTTGCATAGCAATCTCGAGGACATTGTCAAACGCAAAGCCTTGGAAGTTTCGATGTCACGCTCGGAGCAAGCGTTCCAGCCAATCAACAACAAGCTGCAGAAGTGCAACACAACTCAGCTGCAAAGGTGCGTACAGATGCCAATATGGCAAATTTCAAATCCAAATCCAACACACAAACACACAAACTTTTGATTATTGTTTAATTTTATTTTGCAAGATTTCTGCCGGGGTTTGTAATACTCAACTATACAGCGTTTGCCTGAGTCAGACTTGCTTTAAAAAAAAAAAAAAAAAAATAAATCAAGTCAAATAATAAAAAGAAAAAGACAAGAGATTAATTGTTTATATTGCCACAGTGCATGCCAATGGCGGCAGCATATGCATTTAAGTCTACAGTACGATTTGCTTATCGCAATAGTTTCTGTTCGAAAACAAAATTACAACAAAAAGGAAAACAAAGAGCAACAAAATTTTAATAATGAGTAATAATTTTGAATATTCAATGCACTTTAACGCGCAGAGCTTACTCTCTTTTCAAGCTTTGCTACTCGCGGGCATTGCGCTCTCAGTCAGTTACTCAGCATATAGTGTTTGCTGCGCATAGGGTCATTTCAATTGAGTTCAATTGAGTTTCATTTCTGTTGGCATATTTAATGCCGGAATATATGCGCACATACACATCCGCGCATATGTATATGCATATGATGATGGTCCGATTTGTATATTAAGCTCAACAGCTCATTGCTGCGCTTCGCTGAATTTTCAACAAAATACATTTCTTAAATATAGTTTCCGTTGGTTTGTCCAAAGTGTTGCAAATCGAAATTTTCCGAAAGTGATTGCGCTAAACTCTACCGCGGCATAACTTTGCCCCAATCTGATACGTGCTGCCATCGAAACACATTGTGCGCATATGTGCAAAAAGTCGAAGTGCGTTAGAATATTTAGAAAATTTTAGGGTTTTTTCTTTTTTCTACTTGGCCCTAGAACGACATCAGTTTTAGTATATTTAGGCGTGACAGGAAATATAAGTCCGCATAAAATAACAACAATATAGACAACATATCAAGTCGCAGTTCATTCATTAGAAAGTTTAAGCAAACAACTTGCAGAAGTTGTGTTCTGCGCCTCGGTTAGGCAGGTCAGGTCAGCGCAGGCAGGTAGCAAGCGAAGATTAGATATGATATATGCGCATTTGAAGGGTTTTACTTAGCAATTATTTTATTACACACAACCTTGACACAAATCTGAATTTATTAACGTCGAGTTTGTTTTATAAAGACGCTCGCTTGTTTTTGTATCGCCCAAACGCAGGTATCCTTCGGGTAATAACAACACCGCAGACCCTTTGACAATCACACGACATTTGCCGCAGTGTAACGTACGCAAGAGCAACAGTCTACCAAATCTGCGTGAAGGCAGCGAGGATGCGATGACGTTCAGTTTACAGCAGCAGCAGCAGCAACAGCAGCAGCAGCAGATGCAGCAAATCCAGCTAACTGCTGGACAGCAACAACAACAATTGAATGTCTCACAAGCGGTCAACACATCGACAATGGAGTCGAGTAAGTCGCGGAATCTACTTCCTATGTGCCAGATGCCAATATCGATAAGTGTTTCGATATCGGAGCGTTTACAAGCGGAAAATAGCCAACAAGTGTCACCGCATCAACAACTACAACAACAACAACAGCTGCTACAGCAGCAACAGAAGCACCAACATCGGCACAAGCATCGCTGCTGTTGCACGAATGTGAATAGTAACCATGCAACAGTTAACGCCGCCGGCCCAGTTGGCGCCGGTATTAGTCACAACTCCTGTTCCTCAGCATCTGCGCATCAACAGAAACATTCGCACATCTCAGGCTCCGCTTCATCGGGTAACTCGAATCCGCCCGCATTTAATCTGGTCAAACTGTTTATCAAACAGAAGAGCAGCAATTGCTCCACGGAGGATCCACAGGCGAGTTCGCATACCTGCATGGATGTCTCATCGGGCTGTTGGCCATCCAGTGATGCGGCTGGCTCCAGTAGCAGTTCGTCACTGGAGCAGCGTTTGCGTAAGAAGAGCATGAACGACTCGGGCAAGGGTTCGGCTGTGAGCAGGCACGACGAGGAAGATGAACACGATGCCGACGATGCGGATGTAGATGAGGAACATGAGGCTGATGGGGATTTAGTGCGTGGCACTGACTGCGAAATGGGACACGTTTCGCCTAAGAAACAGCTACGCACGCGTAGTGATGCGGTGTTCTACGATGACGATGCTAGCTCAAGTTCAACTGGTTCGCTGACGGCTACAAATTCGCCAGCACATAGGCGACGCAGCATGCCGCTGCGCAATCCACAGTTGTATCAGCTTGCCGCGGCCACCACCACAACCAACAGTCAGCAATCGACCGATGTAAGTCACAGCAATTCGGAGCAGTTGACGCAGGTTTATCTTTCGGCCGGCACCACAGCCTCCAGTGGCACAATGGAGCGCAAGAAATCGTGTCGCACTGCGACAACACAGATCTCCAGGCCGGTCTCGCATGCCTCCAGCTCGGAGATGATCACACGCTCGATGCAGACCTCGTGCGGTTCGCTGAGCACACGCAGCAGTTTAAGCGATCGCTATCGCTTTGTGCCACCGTCGTTTCTGGCGAAACTGAACAATCTTGGCGAGGAGCGACAGGCGCCAATCTATGTCATTTATCCTAATTATGCGCTGCCCGATTTGGGCTTTGTGAAGACGAGTACTAGTCCTGATGTCATCTTCTCGCCTTTTAATTACAAAATGACAGTGGACGGCGGCACTTCCACGTCGACTTCGTCGCTGAAGAAACGCTTTAGCCTGAGCGGCAATGAGGACGAGATACTTAAGACTATGGACTACAAACACGTCGCGGATTGGCAATCACTGGCAACGCTTTTGCCAGTGGAGTACAGACGACGTTTGAAACACATTCCCGAGGTGAAGCACATCATGCAGGAATTGGATAGCGAATTGTCACAGCGTCCACTTTTCTGCATGACGCCACCGATACGTCGTAATCGTCCACATATTTGTGACTGCTCACAGTTCTTCCAACAGCAGCAGACACAGACCGAAGAAGGCGGTAATTCAAGTTCCGGCTCCAGCCAGCAGCCCAGTTCTGGCTACCGTGGCTCGTCAACGTTGCTAACCGATTCCGAGCTGGACAATACAGATCCATTAAAGCAGATGTACGTCTATCAATACGAACAGCAGCGCATGGATTCCGGTGTCGAATCTAGTCCCGCTTCGGCCAAACAAACGCCACCGACGCCAATGCCACGCGGCATTCTACGCAAATCGACCTCTGCTGGAGCGCAAAATCGCAAGAACCGCAATTCCATGATCGAGGCGCAGCAAACGAAGCTATCGAAGCTGGAGAAGCGACGTAGTTTGCAGGAGCCACCGTACAATTATGTGCTTGGCTCTGCTGAGGAATTGAGTGAGGTGTTCGAAGAGGCCGAAGCCGATGCTGACGCCGAGCTATATGCAGTGCCACAACCGCGTAAGGAGCGACTATCGCGTAAGGATCTTGATGCGCGCGCACGTGCCGAGAACTTCCTGACATCTTTGCCGCGCAATGAGCTGAAGTATTATGCCGAGATAGCCGCCATATTGGAGTCTTCCGAACAGCAAGTACAATACGATGCCGCGGCGCTCAAAAAGGAAGTCAGCCGTGTGCTGAGTCAACAGAAGAAGGTCTCATTTAATGATGCCGATGAAACTTTGGCTTTGACCACAGACCAGCGACACAAGCGCTTCTCGACACCACCAAATTCGCCGAACATCTCAATGGCGGCCGGTCGCGGCAGCGGTGCGGTCACTTTACCACGACGTACAGCACTCGAGGAACAGGAGCAGCGCAAGATAGAGAGCAATCGCTTCAAGCGTTTGCAGATTCAATGGGAACTGATGAGTAAAGACTCGACTATGTTGAAAGATCTCGCCAATGCGGATGCCACAAAGAGCGGCGGCTCAACACCGACTTCGTCGAATGCATCGCAAACTACACCGAAGTCGCGCATACCGCGTCCTGTTAGCTATCCAGCCGGAAAGTAAGTGCATGTCCCTTTAATATTTCATATTGCTTTTTTGTTTTTTTCATTTGTTATATTCATCTCATCATGTAGTTTTTTTTTTTATATAATGTTATTGATTTTGCATGTGTATTTAATTTACTCTATTTTTTCTGATTTTTCATTTTTTTATACTTCATCTCCCGTTGCAACAAATTCCAACATCCAAATGTGCAACTCCAATTTAACAACTACATCCCAACTACGTTTGATTTCTTTGATTGTCCTATTGAAAACTTACCTGCATGACGTTTTTGGTTTGAACTTTGGTTTGTTAAATTATATAACAGCAGAACAGCTGAAACATCGAAACTGAAATCGCGAATTCCACAAGCAAATAAGAGTTCGACTAATCTTGCGATTGTCTCTCCACAAATGAACAGGATCAGCGCACAGGACGCCGTCAATGGCAAAACGACACGTTCTCCCAGTCGCATTGTGCCACCGAAACGATACAGCCTGGCTGGCTCACCGGCCACAATGAATTCACCAACTGCGACGGCAACGCCGGCTGGAACGCCCACATCGGCAACGCGTGCGCGTACGCCCACCAGCCGTACACCAGTAACGGCGCCGAACACGCCGAAGCGACGAGTGCAATCGCCAAGGTTAGTTGCATATAATTAAAACGAGAGCATTTGGTCACAATACAATTTTTTACTATTGCAGAACAATATCGAGGGTGCGATAAACCCACAGGACTGCAGTTGAGAAATAGTACTGATTAAAGGATAACAAAAAAAAAAATAAAAGAGCGCAAGTGGACAAGCGAGCAAGCGTGCAAGCGAGCGAGTGTGCAGCAATTAGTCATTGGTGTTAATAGTCAAAAGTAAAGTAAACAAAAAATGCAAAGTTAGCGAAAGATAACTTTAAAATAGAAACACAAACCGAAACAAAAAAAGTAAATAAATATTATTTGTTTATCATGCTAAATCTACAACAACAACAAGAACAACAACAACAACACAACAACAACATTAAATAACAAACAACAACAAGCGACAATGCAACATTGTAAATTTAGTTTAGCTTTTAAGTGCGGTCATTTATATTTGCGTGAAATTTTGTTTTGCTGCTGAACTTCGTGCGTGCTAATACAACAACCACAAAAAGAGAGAAACAAAAGAAAAAACATGAAATCAAACAGCAACAATAACAAAATAAGAACAAAGAGCAACCGTAAACACAGTATATATACACACATACAAATACATACACAAAGGTCGATCCCTACGCCTCCCAAAAGTGATATTTAGCAAGCCGAGCAAGCGTAGCGCCCAGTGTGCCCTGAAAGTGCTAGTATTTTATTTTATTTCGCAATGTGAAGTAGATAAATTTTTTTGATATAAATGATATTTTAAAATGTTGTATTTACGTGAACTGTTATACAAAAACGCATTACAAACCTGTATTGATTATGTTTATACAAATGCATATGTATAAAGGGTTAAGCTTAAACTCATTTTGTTTAAACATCGTTGAAGTGTCAACATTTAAAGCTTAGAAAAGCGCAAACATTTACCAAGCGACAAAATACATAAATACATAATGCAAACATGTACATATATATATGGAAATATATATATATATATATATCTTTGAAAAGACAACTCATTGAAAAATAATTTATAAAGTGTATAAATATTTTCTATAAAAAGCATATTTATTAAACAACAAAGCAAAACAAAAAGCAAATAAGCATTAAAAAATGAATACTCCACAAAAAACCTAAACAACTTAAAGCAACAAAAAATACAATAAATTAAAATAATATAAATAATGAAATACATATACATAAATAGAAATCTAAAGTGAATGAAAACGCTCAAGTAAGCAAGAAGAAAAAAGAAAATATGGCTAGGCAAAGCAGCAAAATGTTTGCTTAAAGAAAATTGATATTCCTTATTAAGCGCTTAGGCAGCGTTAATGCCGCCTATTGCAAAATCCCTGCGTATATCATATCATATACACATACTATATGATATGAAAGAATAAAATGTAATTAACTTCGTAAAACGCTTCTTAAAAATAATTTGTAATTTTTATGCGATATATACAAAATAGTATTGTAACAAAACAATTATCGTCCCGACGATATGATGATGTCTAAAAGTTGATTTTCGTAAAACTTTGCCTTCAAATATTGCAGTAAAAAATTTTGAGATTTGTACTAATTTTGCGCGCGTATTGTTTTGTTTTGCTTAGGTTGCTTTCAGCAGTATAAATACGTAAATCCTCGAGAGAAACTGCATACAACTGCGATACGTATGCTTCCAATGTAATGAGCTTCTGTACTTTTTTATAGGGTGAACCATTTGTTTTATTTAGTCGATTTATTTATATAGGAGTTATGAATATTTATTTAAAAGTTGTATAGATATATACTCGGTGATTTCAAAATGTAATATTTAATTATTTTTTTATTTGTTTTATTACCATAAAAAAAAAATAACCAATACTGAGAATATCTTGCGTTGTTGTTTTGATGACATTATTTACATTTAATTTAAACAAACTCTTGTATATGTTTATCCTTTATTTGTAAAACCTTTATTAATGTTTTACTATTAAATATAAAGATTTGCAGAAGAATTTTACAGAAACATTAATATTAAAAAAAAAAAAAAAAAAACTAATGAAAGCAACAAAAATGTATAAACAATTTTTAATTTAAATATATATTAATAAAAGTATTATAAAAATACAGAAAAAATACAAATGACGTGTATCTGTTTGTTGATGTGAGGTAAGTATATTTTTGTAACTAATATTAGATGGAGGAAAAGTGTACTTCAGATCTATTGCACTCTGTGGTGACTGTAAGAAAAAAATATAAATTTTGAATAAGTGAATCTTTTTCTTAACAGCAATAGGAAATCCGTTTGGATTCCTAGTTTGTTATTCAAGTTTCCATACATCCAGAAAAGTCTTGGCTTGCTTAGGACCTAGTAGGTAGGCCCGGTGATTCTTCCTTCGAATGCTTTTTCTGTCTATGTGCGTACTTACATATACTGAGATGTGTTTCTGGTCTCATTATTGGTTATGCCACTCCTGAGCTAACTTATCAACTTCCTCTTTTTATCAACGTATCCTGGAACAGTAGACGCTCAGATACGCGTACTTCAGAAATTCGAATCGTCGAATCTAATACAATATATAACACAACATGTATGTGCTGTTGGATATGTGTCAAAGAGGAATTGCAATAATGTGTATGAGTGTGATTTTTGTTGTATCCGTTTTTTTCTATGCTTTATTAGTGCAAACCTGCTTTATATTGGCACAGAAATTTTTTACCAAAAGTGAAAATATAACTAAAAAAAAACACTTGTCTATGGAAAGTAAAGTTCAAATATTAGAAAAAATTGATTGAAGGCGTAAATGTCAATGATTTGGCACAACAATATAAAGTAACAAAATCTGAAATTGTAACTCAAAACTTTAAACAATAAAACTTAATTATGATTGATCATTAATACATTTTTCGCTTATTTTTTATATGGGTAAAAAACGTCCAGCAATTATAACTTTTCACAAATTCGAATTGACCGAAAACCAAGTGGTTCGAATTTCTGAGCGTCTACTATATCCAGAGCAGAGAGACTATTGCAGGGTGCCCATATGTCTAGTGCGTTCTTGATTTCTATTATCAGTTTTGATTTCCGGCTGTGTAATGACAGAATTCGTATAATGAGGCTTTCAGGCTCTGTGGCAAATATTTTTCCGAATATAGCCGTAAGAGTTTAAACACCGTAAGATTGCTTTGCTTAATAAAACTGTTAACTGGAAAGATTGTGATTTTACAGCTTAGTTTCAAATGAACCATGAACATATTCGTTGCATAACTTCTTTTAAATTTTTTACAACATTTGCAGCTTTGGAGTCAGCTTAGTCTGCGACCGCAATAAGAATAAGAGAAGAACGGCATTCAATTAATGCCTCGACTAGTTCTTTAAGAAACTGTAATGTAATTGTAGCCACATTGTGGTTAATTTATGTTGTAATCTCGCATTCAAAACGACAAACGTTAAAAGAAAACAAGTTTAGATAGATAGACAAAGCAGATCTAATTTCCTTTGCAGTACGAAAAGTTTTCGCAAATAAGATAAAGCGAACCACTGTGCCGGTTTTGTGTGGCATCATTCACTCTTCCAGAATGCGCTCTAGCCCTTTAACTAGAGGCTTTTCGTTTTTGCCTCTTAACTCAATTTCTCAATAAACACAGTTTATCTGTCGCTCCCGCTTGTGGCCAAAGCTTACGCTCATGCGCGTTTCATTCACCAAAAGTCATTTGCTGTCAGTCTCCTCCCAATGCGGAAACTTTTTCAAGTTTTAGTTTTTGCGTTTGCTTGTCTTGCTTTTATTTTCGAAACAAAAATGTTTTTCAGTTTGTTTGTTGCCTTACACACGCACAGTTCTTTTTTCGAAGCATTTGAGAAAATCTTTCGACATGAGTTAAGTTGAAATGCCTTTCGTGTTGTAATAAATTTTCTCAATGCGTGCACGTGTTTCTAATCTAAATCGCTTATATAGGTAAACTATTGTGCTGAATTTTCAAATAGGATTAAACTGAAATATTTAAAATTTTTCAACAATTCTTTTTAATTGCTTTGGGTGGCGCAGAAATACATGAATTCTAACATTGTTTATTTGAATTTCAAATATTGTTGACATATTAAAATCAAGGATAAAATTATTTACTTTAGTTTGTTGATTCTGAAAAACAAAAGGTGAAGGCTTTTAATAAGTTCAAGGCAATCGTGGTATGTCTAGATGACAAATTAACAAAATATTACCTTAGAGTCCATTATCACGATTATCAATAAGCGAAAAAAGCTTTCATTGTATCCTTACAAACGACAGTTCCAAACTGAGTATGTCTAATTTAGACAATTTATGAAATTGAGTTTTCTGTTTAAATTATCATGATTACATTTCACATTCGTAAGTGTTTAACTGCCGATTTCCATGTTTATTTTAGACTTTCATTTTGCTTATTTGCATAATATGCCTTTTTCCAATAAGTTTGTGCTTTTGAATCAAAGTGGAAGGAACTGCACGCCCTAATGTATGCAGTAGAAAATTTTCTATTTCATGAACAAGTTTTGGCTGTCGCAGATGAGTTGAATGAAAGCAGCTATTTGTTGAACAAATTTACTATTATTTGGGATTTTTACTTCTTAAATCTATTTTGCATAAGAAAGTGGGTTTTGTGAGCAACAAAGCAAAAACAAATATTTGGTATAAGACAACGGTTCAGGACTGGCAAGAAGAAGAAATAATTATGTGGGTGGGGTACTCGGATTTTAAGGAAAAACGTGATTCTAAATGAAATAAAAGCTCCAAATCACGACAAATTTAATGATTTTAGTTCAAAATAAAAGCGGACTATCGATTACAAACTCTTATCTGATCTCGTTCTTAAATATTCCTAATTTTTCTCTTTACGTCTGACTGTCTTGTTATTGTAATTGTATTTCAGTAAAAAGTTTTTGTATGCCTTTGTTTTATTTCTGTAAATGTACATATATACATATGTATGTGCTTACATTATTGAAAATGGAATTTATTTTTTAAGGTTGCAGCTCAATTTGGCTTTTTGATTTTAGAACTTGATCGCTAACCTTATGATCGTTTAATAAATAATCTCGCTGCATTAATTAAAGCAACGCCAACGTTGATTAAATGCCATTGCAATGTAACATACTCACTGCAGCTGGTGAACAACGAAATTTATGGCTGTGAGCAAATTAGCAGTCGATACGGGCAGCAGCCTCTGATCGGTAGAAATCAAAGGCGTGACCGGATCACGCAAAGCTTATCAACAAACGATGGAGAAAATCGTACTGCCACGAGCAGCAAGTGAGCGGCGGAAAGTGTCTGCGTCAGTCTCGCTGCTCAATTAGTTATGCACATCTTAAATCAAAGCACTAACCTCAGCTGAGCGTTGCCACAGTGTGGAAATGTACAATGTAGTATATGCCGAATGCGTAAGTGCAGCAGCCGCTGCTGCACCCAAACTAAGTAAGTACTCGGCTGGCAGAGTGGCGCAGTGCCTACAATTTATTAGAATTATGTGCGCGCATGAATAAACTCAGTTGCTTAATGATGTAAACATAAAATATGCTTTTCCCCAATTTAATGGTGTATGGTGATTTGTTTATTTCTAAACAAAAAATAAAAACCAATTTGTTTGTTTAGTAGCACAGTGGATAGAAATTTCTGAAAGGAAATGAAAAAAATTAAAGAAAAAAAAAAAAAAATTACAAATCAAAAAACAGTTAAAGAATTTAAATGCAATAAAAAATTCAATTTGCGCGCAATTTTATTACCAATAAGTGCCCAACCCAAACCATTTGGTCTTTGGGCTTTGTGCGCAGTGTAATTGTGCCAGATAAATGTCAATTGCCCATATTGTGTATAACGGCGACATTGTGGTTGATTTGTATGTCAATCCCGCATGACAAAGGAGAAACAATAAAAAAATAATAATAAAAAAAAGGCAACAAATTTCAAAAGACACATATGATATATCACATTAGATAAAATTTCATATGCATGCATTGCTGGCAGGCACTGAAGGCAGCTGGAAAAAAGACAAAAGCCAACCACTGTGCTGCGCTTGTTTGTCACAATTAATACACACTGCACAGCTCGTGCTCTCAGCCGCTCGCTATTCAGACTTTTCCCATTTTCTTCTTAACCCATTTTGTGGCCTCGCTGTCGTCTAACGATGCTGGCAGCGCCGCCTTTGCCTTTGCCTTTGCCGTTGCCGCTGCCGTTGCCATTGCGGTCGCTCGCCATTCTCTCTCGCTTGTGGCCAAAGCTTACGCTCGCGTGCGCTTTTTGTCTCGCAGCCGTTGGCAGTCTCCGTGCGTTGAAATTCTTTTTGAAATGAATTAAATGTTTCAATGCTTTGAATTTTGTATTTGTTTTTCTATTTTATTTTCGTACCAAATAGTGGCAAACATCAAAAGTTTTTCAGTTTGCTTGTTGCGTTGCTCGCGCTCGGTTCGCTTTGTGTTCAAAATATTATAAAAACGAAAAATTTAAAAAAAACGTAGAAAGAAGAAGAGAAAAACCGAAAACTTTTCGATACACGTTAAAATTCATTTTACTTTCGTTTCACATTAGAATATATTTTTTTTTTATTAATGAGCGCGGGTGTTTGCTAATCGTTTAATAGGTAAACAATGTTTCTTAACTCTGAAATTGAAAAAAAAAATTCATATATGTATAACATAAAATAAATAAAAATAAAGGAAACAAAAATAAATGCAAAATTTGCAGTTGTTTGCGGTTCAAAATTGAAAAGTATTTAATTTTTTAAGAAAAAAAAATAAAAAAACAAAAAATTAAATGAACAATTGAAATAAGTTGACGTACATTGAGCTTACGTTTTTAAAAAAATTCATTATACTGCATTCACTTAATGTTAAATATAAAATAATAAATTTGATTTGTTTATGATCGGTTTTATTTGCGCGTTTGTCGAGGTATTTTATTGAAGCATATCGAATAAAAACAAAAGAAAAAGCTAAATTTTGGCACAATGTTGACTTGAGTCATGTGCGTTCTTGTTTTTGTTGTTGTTGTTGCTCATGTGTTTTGTATTTGTTTAGCAACCTGGCAGTGAAATTTTAATTAAGAAATTGGTACTTCTTGTTGTTGCTATTTTGGTTATACACAAGGTGTTCTATTTTCACATACATAAACCTAATTAAGCTTATATATAAAACAAAAGTTTCCCATACATTGTGCTGCATCGGGAAATGCTAAAAGCAGCGCCCAACTTAAGGTCCCTTGAGTTTATAGTGAAGGTGTAACTCATGCTCTGCTGAAATAGCGTTTTTAGCTGTTTTGGCCATCTGTGGCTACAGCACCTGGTGCGTTTTATTACTCTTATATGTTTGATGATGATATACTAAGTAGGTACAATTTCTATTAGCCTTGTTAAATTTTTTTTTTCTATTTTTGGCTTGCAGTGTCATAAAGGTGTTGCAGTGCAAACTGTAACTAATTATGGCTGCTCCCCTCGCTTGGGGTGTTTCTACCTATGCAATGCGTTTTATCATGTTTTTTTTTGAGGGAATGAAAGAAGAATATGGTATAAGTGGTATCAGAGAAGATGGCTGGATGTTCCGTAAAGGCTTGTTTTTACTTTAATCTTATTTTATTTTTAATTTTTATTGGTTAATTTTCAAAATCTGTGTTAAATGAGTAAGCCAAGTAATTTCATAAAGATTCTTTAATTGTTAGCAAGCAGCAATACCTTTGTGTACTCCTCTTGTCTGTCGAGAGATATGTAATGTCCTCCAATGCAGGTCCCTTTTCCAAAGTGAGTAATTGGTGAAGCTAAGTCTGGCCTTTGGTTGACTTTTGACCTGATTTGGATTTGCATTTATGTATATGAACTCTTTATTAGGCTGTTTCCCACTTAACATTGTCATAAGTAACAACTTTCAAGGCACACACAATTATTGGCTTTCACTTGCAGCCGCCGTCACGTAGAGTCATGTATTTTTTTCTCTCAATTACAGCATTTTCCGCCCACAAGTGCGCACTTGTAATGTTGTTTCAATGAGACTTCACATCATCCATAAACAGTCTAAGCCATTCATTTTTACACTTCCCAATGTTGTGCTGTCATTGTTAGCTGCCTCGTTGTTTTTGTTGTTGTTGTTAGTGTACACACTCTTGCTGTTGCTGTTGCTTTTGTTGTTGTGGCTATGTGGCACGCGCGCGCTGGCGTTACACTTGCGAAATTTCTATACAACAAAAAACCTTTAATAAAAACACAACACGTAGGCTATAATAGCGAAAACGCCTCAACGTTGAAAAAACTGTTGAAATTTAGTGTAAATTGTTTTCATTTTAATTATATAATTATTCGATGTGTTATTTAAATGTAATTGCCTTTAAGCGCGGGTGCGCCGACTTAAGATCCAATTGTCAATGTATATGTCTGTATTTGTTTTAAGGTTTAGCTTAAAGGTCATTTAACGTCGCGTCGTTGTTGGCTTTTCACAATGTGGGCAAGCAACTATGAACAGCCATTTATGGTCACGTGTCGTCGCCGACAGTCGTCAGTCGACAATTGTCGGCTTCTCAATTGTGAAGTAAATGAGTCGCTTGGCGTGCACAAAAAATAGACGACAAAAAGCAAAACGACCAAAACCAAATGTCTTCTTCATAGCGTATACCAATTTCAATTTCGCAACTATGTATTTCAATTAATACTAATGACAAATAGTTTTTGTGGCGCAATACCATTTACGCATGATTAATTAAAACGGCAGTTACAAAAATGCTGCCAGTTTGCCAAATACAAAATTCAATTTGGCTACCGTGGTGCCTTCCTTAAAAAGCAAAGCCATCAAACCGAGCGCCAAGAAGAACGGAAGTTATTAATTCTTTATTATGTTCACTTTGCATAGAAGCTACAAATTTGTGTCTATAAGAAAATTGCTCAACACATATGCAATAATTGTGTAAAAGGCAGCATTTCATATTTGTGTTTGCTCAATTTATGTTACAACTGTAGAAGTTGCTTGCCTAAGTTTGCGTGTTAGGTGAATTTATTGCTTACTGCCTCGAATCAATTGGCACAATAGTGCTGCTACCATTGGAATATTGGCTGGTGTATCTTTGACCGCAATACCAAATTGTCGGGCTGAGAAAGCTAAGTATGAAAACTGGTTTATTTTGATCTAAACATCTCATAAGTAGACAGTAGTTCTGTCATGAGGGTCGGTAGTGTAGCTTGTTCGGTATATCATTAATTTTGAGGCCTCTATAAGCAGAGTTTCATTTTTGCTATTGTTTATTTTAACTTGGTTTTCTCAAAAGATCTATTAAATAATTGGCATTGGGTAAGGTCACGACAAATAAAATATTTTGTTTAAATTTCAGTGTTGTGGCTTATTTAGTTTCAACAAAATGTGCTCATCTCTTTGCTGACATACCAATCAGCTGGCAGAGTTAATCCAATAGTTGGAATTATTATTTTGCAATGTCATACAGCAGGCATATATAATACTTCATATTTTAAATACATACATTCTACAAAAATTATCATTAACAGCTGATCATGTCGTCTTTTAAATTATTTTTATTATTCTATTAATTATGTTTGCTGCAGAACTAAAAACATATTTTCTTGTAGCTCGAACATTACTTAGGATAGGGTTTCGTATACATTGCCTTTTAGTTTCCTAATTTATTGCTTTCATCAGAAAAAACATCTCTGGAGCTTAAATTTATAGCTCGAAGAAACGGCGTTTATGTACAACAAATTCATATGTAAGAATTCTCCAGAGCATAAACCTATACACTTATTATTTTTTACCGTAACTCACATTAAATTGTATTTTGCTTATATTTATTTAAATTTTCTAATGTTCAACCGTGCGCGTTGCTGATAATGAATGCTGCTTCATAGT
The DNA here is from genome assembly GCA_037044495.1 of Stegana nigrithorax. Classification (NCBI taxonomy): domain Eukaryota; kingdom Metazoa; phylum Arthropoda; class Insecta; order Diptera; family Drosophilidae; genus Stegana; species Stegana nigrithorax. The sequence continues at coordinate 46,219 of JBAMBQ010002491.1, forward strand.
AGAAATTGATTGTGAGCAACTGAAAAGCATATGGTCAGACGCGAAACTAAACTAGCTAAACACATGCTTATTTAATTTGGCGCATAGTTTTAGATCGAAGAATTTGAAATACATACAACAGCAAAGTTCACAAATGCAAAATCAAAGCTAAACAAATAAAAGAAAAAAAAAATAAAAAAAACTAAATCAAAAAAAAAGCCAAAAGTAGACAAAAATAGTAATTCGTGCAAACAACGCGAAACAGTTCAATGCAAAAAGTATAAATTGAAATTGTTTACACAAAAAAGAAAAACAATTCAGAAAAAAAATCTCGTAAGCTAAGTGAAAAGTGAGAAAAGTAACGTAAGTGCGGCGAAAAGATACAAGATACGACGTATGAATGAGTGCAGTTCAATAAAAGGCGTCAACATATACAATGCAAAATTTGTGCGATTGTGCTGTGCTGATAAGTAAAATAGAAAATGTTTTCGTTTTTTCTTGTTTTCATTTAGAAGGAAGTGGGCACAGCGTGCTGCATGCATTTTCTGTTGGGCAACGAACGAACAGTGCGAAGTATTAATTGCAAACAATGACGACAGCTAAATGGATTTGGCATTTGGCACTAAGCATTTTAGGTGAGTGAAGAGTTTGCTTCAAAATTTCAAACTGCACAAACAACCGCAAAAACATCGAAAATGAAAACATTAATGCTCGGCTATGTAAACATTTTAATGGCAGCTGTTAAAACAAAAAATAGAAACAATTACAAATCGCGTAAAGCAGTTGGCCCAACTTAAAATCAAAATCAATTGGAACACAACGCACATGTAATTACAATACACATTCCGATGAATTCCAAAAAGAATTCTCAAATATGCTACGTGATTTCAAAATGAAACAAAACCAAGTCAAGCCAAACCAAGCAAAGTCAATTGACCAGAAATATGGCTAAATTTTAAGTTAGTATAGAATATTTAAAAGCATAATTTCTATTTTTAGGCCTGCAACGTCAACACGGCGTATACGTGTTGCCTTTTTATACATACATGCGAGCATAGCAATTTTTAATGTTCCTTTTTTTTTGTTTTGTTTTTGTTTAATGTACATTTTCAACATGCTGAGCAGCATTTCCAACTATTTTGGAACATATGAGTTTCTGGCTATTAGCAAGTATATTAATATTTGTCATTAGTTATGCTTGATTGTGTACACTTTCCGGTGTACTGTTGTTGGCTGGTCGCGGCCATACGCTGCCATAAATCAAAAAGTTACGCCTGGCATTTTCCGCGTAAAAGACTTTGTCAGCATTTGCTCATGCTCGGCGGCGACTTCTCGCTTAGCTGCCATGCGCTGTACGCAATTTTGGCAATGAAACTGGCCGTCAATCAGGTCGCATTTTCATTAGCTTCAGTGGCTTCGATGCGTGTGCTAATGAAAAGCTGGCGTATTAGTCATGCTCTAGCAAAAGGTGAAGGCGAAGGTTTCAAGTCGTATAAAAATAAACAAATGATTAAAGTAATAAAATTTTCTGCAGACTCTGTTCGCGTACAACAAAAAATTTGTTTTCACACATAAATCAAAAAATTTATAAAAGAAAAATAAAAAAAATCCTAAAAAAAAAAATTCTGCCTATACGCTAAAGTTGAATTTTCTGTTGGCAGATGTTGCGTTAAGCGCAGCAATGAAATGAAAAATTAAATTTTTGCCGAGCAACTTGATTAGGATTTGCTGCTGTCAAAATTGCCAGATTTTCCTCGCCTGACACTTTGTTTGGCGACAATGTTTTATTTACATAGTTGTACATTTTTTGTTTGCATATTTTTCGCATATTATGTCGTAGCCAAAAATAAAAGGCCACAAGCGTAGACGCATGAACGTGGCGAAGTGTTCATGACGCAATTTAAATTATTTTTAAATCAGCATGAATGATTGTGTTTTTTTAATAAATTTCTTAATGATTGTTATGATTTTCTTTTTATGTTTTTTTAATGTTTTTTTTGTTTTTTGTTGGCGCAAACAAATGAGTGTAATTAAATTTTATGGTCTAATTATGTGTTTACTATTTTTGAAATATTTTAAGCACTAATCGCGGCGACGACAACACCGGCGCATGCAGAGCCACCCATCGGCTATACGCGTGAGATTTGCAAATATCGAAGATTGGTAATTAGTTTCGCTTCTGCTTTTGCTTCTTTGCATACTCAGTACAGTGTTGTTTGGCAGGTGCGACCGGTGACCGAGTACCGCAAGCGTTTGTATGATGTACGCGAACAGATGCAGATACGCGCCTCACTAAAGGGGCCCGAGATCGATGCCTACATACTGCCCTCCACCGACGAGCATCTGAACCAGGAGGTGGCCGAACGAGATCAACGTTTGCGTTATGTGAGCGGCTTCACCGGCGTCAAAGCGGTGGCAGCGATAACGCACAAGGGCGCTGCTCTCTGGGTTGAGAAACGTTATGCGCAGCAGGCGGATGGCGAACTGGATTGTGACTGGGAGATTTTCTTGGCCAATGGGACGGTCACCATTGCCGATTGGTTGGGTGTAAGTGTTGCTATACTATGCATATAACATATGGTTGGTATACATTTGTTTCTTTTCTTTTTTTTAGAGTCAACTTTTTCCAGACAAACGCATTGGCGCCGATCCACATCTGGTGCCGCATTTTCTTTGGATGCGTTGGGAACGTGAACTGGGTGCGAAATTGTTAAAGCTTGTGAAAATTAATCCAAATGTCATCGATTTGGTTTGGAGAGATCGTCCCTCACCTTTGTCTAAGGCGTTGATCATAAAAGAGCATAAGATAGATTATGCAGGTGAAAGGTGGGAGGACAAGATCATTGAGCTGCGCAAGCGTCTGCATCATCTGGGCTGCGATGCCATGGTCATCACTTCACTGACAGAGATTGCCTACATGCTGAATATACGTGGTCGCGACATACCCTACACGCCCGTGGTTAAGTCATATTTGATTGTGACACACGATGAGATATTCTTCTATGTCGATCGTTTTAAGATCGACATCGACATTGATCTGCATCTGCGCGTGGAATGTTTCAATGAGATGTGTGTGAAGTATGTATTTGTTTTTACATAAATCTAGCGAGGGATATTTGATAATTTTTATAATAAATTCCCAGAATCAAGGACTACTATCAGGTCTGGAATGACATACGCACTTATGCACAGATCTGGAAGCGTGTGTTGGTGCCGGCACCCTGCGTGCAAGACATGGGCGCCTCGGAGGCTGTGTTTACTTCGATGCCACTGCGCATTGTCGTCGAGCATGTGTCGCCCATTATATTTATGCGGGCACAGAAGAATGCGGAGGAACAGCGTGGCATGCGTAGGGCCCATGTGCGTGATGGCGCCGCGCTCTGTGAAGCCATGAGCAATCTGGAGGAGCGAGTAAGTTGGCCTATTTATATAGAAATTGAAAGTCTTGTGACTTTTACTATTCGAAACAGTTCTTCACCGAGCAATGGACAGAGGAGAAAATTAAATACGAAATTCAACGTTCGCGTGCCTCGCAAGGTAATGCCAAAGGACTCTCGCTGCGCACGGTTATAGCCTTTGGCGAGCATTCCGCTCTGCCCTATTACATCTCGAGCAATGTGACTGACATTGAGGTGTCCGATCAGAGTTTGCTGGTTGTTGAGTCGGGCAGTCAGTACTTTGAGGGCACCACCGACGTGTCGCGCACCTTCATATTCGGCGAACCGACGGCAGAGATGAAACGTACTTACACCATTGTGCTGGCTGGCATTTTGCGTTTGGCTCAGCTGAAATTCCCAGATGATTTGAAACCATCGGAGATTGACGCGCTAGTGCGTAGTCCGGTGTGGGAGAATATGGCTGACTTCCCGCAGGCAACGGGTCATGGCATCGGCTCCTATGGTGCAGTTGAAGAACGTGCGTATTATTTGCCAAATGCATCCTTTGTAAAAGCTCCTCAAGTGGTTTATATTTTTTACAGCGCCAATTTCGGTGGCTTACGGCCAGGATAACATATATCATTTCAAGAAAGGATATTTCTTCTCAAGCGGTACGTGAACCTCCTATAATTTGTGGCGCATTGTCAAACTTTTTCTGACTTTATATAGAGTCGGGCTTCTACAGACCTAGAGAATTCGGTGCGCGTCTCAAGAATGTGCTCGAAGTGGTGGACACGGGGCGCACACATCCCTCGGGCGCCAAATTCTTAGCATTCCAGGACGTAACATTGGTGCCCTATGAACCAAAACTCATCGATCGCACAATTTTAAGTGCACCTGAGGTAGTCAAATAATCTAATCTAATCTAATGCCATAAGCATCCTTTATAATCAACAATCCACTGTGTGTGCATTTTCAGAAACACGCACTTAACGAATACAATGCCAAAATACGCAACATGGTTGGCGACGAACTCAAGAAGCAGGGCAACATGAAAGCCTTCTATTGGATGATGAACAAAACGCGTCACATACGCGAATACCTGCCCGAGGACGAATATCGCGCGGGCTTCGGTGGCAGTTCCCGTGTCACTGTCTCGACGTATATACTGGCGCCTTTGCTGCTCCTGTGCAGCTTGGGGCATTGGATACTTTGAGTTGCTGCGAAGTATGTTTAGTTTTAGTTAGCATTCGAAACAATTTTTACTGAGAGAATTTAGGACTAACAAATCATAAAAATAAAATAAAAACAAAAAAATAAAATAAAATATAAACCAAATCTGCTTATTGTTAGCTTTTTAGCATATTTCTAATAAATGTGTACACCTAATTGATTAACATGTGTGTGTGAGTGTGCTTAGTGCCAATTAATGCACAACAGCCAATAACGAAATCTTCGACAATTTCACATAGTGATAATAAATTAATATGTAAAAAAAAATCAAAGTAAAATCGATGCAAAGTGAAGTCGTTTTATAAGTATGCTTTATATTTCCATGTGATTACAATAAACATATTTGTAAAAACAAAACGACATGCCTTTAATTAAAATATTATTACAGTGGGCACTCGCGTTCAATACATGTCCGAACGGGTCTAATACTTACGTATATCGAAGGTTGAAGTTGAACTGTACAAAATACGCGATTCCTTGAGAAACGGTTAACAAAAAATAATCCATTTGGCGAATTGTAATTTAAGGACTATAAAAAGAAAGTAAATTATGTACGGGTTTATATCTGACATTTTTAATCTTAGTAATAGAGTTGTAGCAAAACTAAATAAAAGATGAGTTTAAGATTCTCATTTGGGGATTTGGTCTGAGTAGAGATGAAAATGCAAAATATTGGGTACGAATTGCAAAGATCTGTTGGCGTTTTGCAAAATGTATTAAGGCATATAGAATATGTTGGGCCGACAAGCCCATCTCGGGCGCAGCTTGAAGTTAAGCCATACAAACTCATTTGCATCTGGTCCCGTGATATATCCAATTTGAAAATAGATGAATCGTAAAATTATAATGAATTGAAGTGAAGCATTATTGGCATTGACTCATACCAAGCTGCATTGTTTTCCAATGCTAAAGATGTATTGTAGTTATTATTTAATATATTACTTATATGGGTGTCTAACAAATTATTAAAATCTGAAGAAAAGATAGTTAATGCATATAAAGTGGTTTGAATCACTATATAAATAGGTTTACCTTTGTTTCATTTCGCGAGTGCATTCAATTCGGAAACACCCTGTGTCACGGTATTTTCGAAATCAATCCAGAAACGCAGCATAAACAATTGATAAGATTAACGCAAAATCGAATTTATACTAAATTAATACACAGAGACTGATGTACACACCTTTGGAGCACGCAGTTGTACTCCAGATATCGGCGAGTGAACTTCGATTTCGATAAGTGAACGAATACGCGTGGAAAATCAGCCGTGGCTGTTGATTTTTATTTTGATTTCTAATAAAAGTGATAAGCTTTATAATGCAAAGGATGTTAATCTAATTAAATAAATCAATAATCGCAATGTTAAAAATTATATATTTAATTATTGTTTTAATTAACTATAACTCATTGATTAGCGGTACGAAAAAGGTGCGCGTGGTCGAGTTAACAAATTCATGGACGTTAAAAAATGTATATGGAAGTAAGTTGAAGTGGACGAAAAAAATAAATATAAAATGTGCCAAATCAATCACATATGTCATAAATAGCAGCCAACTATTGAAATGATTTATGATGATTGATTCGTTTTTGTGGCTTGCTTATATACTTTATGCCTTTATGATTGTAAACAAATTTTAAAGGAAATTGAATTCTTTATTTGTATTTGTGTAATTCACATCTGTGCATATATGTATGTACGATATATATTTAGAAATGTATGCCGTGTTTTGCGCTTATCGGAAGCGTTACCCGAAAAGTCTGCAATTGCTCAATTATGTGGCAAATCATCTAATGAATGTTGTCATTGCAGCGATAAGATTAAAGACAAAACTCATTAATTGAGAATACTGCGATTGTTTACGACTTAAAAATAAGTTAGGCATTTTTTAAAATTGTTAATCTGTTGTAATTGATTTTTTATTATTATTATTAGTTAATTTGCAATCATTGTCAGCAAATCAACATAATATTTTTTTTATGGCGGTTATTTTAATTAAGTAGTGCTTCAGTTATGCGTTGTTTTGATCATAAACAAAATCAAAGCCTAATGTTAATAAAAAGAAAAAACAGTTGCAAAAAAGCACAAGCCTAAAAGCATGCAACATTTAATTTTCTTTTGATTATTTTACTTTCAGACATCAGCATGCATGTGCCACAAATACCTTCAGGGATCTTTAGTGCCTTAAAGCCTACTTATGGCGATATTCTAGAAGCGCAAAACGACGACGATCGGCGTTGGATGGCGAACGAAAATTGGATATACGAACAGACCTTCGATAGTAAGACCTTGGGCCTGTAGTTACTTAGCTGTCATTTTCACAATATAAAGTTTGGTTGTTTTGCAGACGATGAACCTGTCAGAACCAGAACGGTCAATCTTACCTTCTACGGCATTGACACTATCTCCAGCATAACATTGAATGACCAGTTACTAGGCGAAACCAACAACATGTTCGTCGTGCACTCATTTGATGTCACACAACTGCTCAAGCCTAAGGGCAATGTGCTGCAGGTAAAAATTGAGTCGCCACTGGCTGTGTCACGACAACGTGCAGCCGAACTGCTTGCCAGAAATCTAACAGCACCACCCGATTGTGCAGACCGGCCTGCCAATGTGGAATGCTATGCGAATTTGCTGCGCAAACAGCAGATGAGCTTCGGCGGTGTCTGGAATCCAACTGCGCCATCGATGGGCATATGGTATACCTGAATAGGAATAAGATTCGCGCTATTTGCTGAAACTGTGTGTTTTTTTATTTTTTACTTTTTTAGGAGGACGGTCACTTTAGAGTACTATGATGTGGGCATCATGCGTGATGTGGATGTTGCTATATGCAAGAATGACACGTACTGGACTTTGGATGTGCAGGTGTTCTTGCAAAGCAATATGCGTTCCAGTTTCTATGCAGATTTGACTTTACATGCAAAGTAAGTGGGCCTAGCGCGATTGTAGTAACTACTATTATTATATATTAAAAAATGAAATGAATATTGTTTACAGCGAACTCATGGACGAACCCTATGTGGTGAAGAGAATGGTCTACAGTTACGCGTCCAGTGTCATTAAATTCAAGGTGTACATTGTTAAGGAGAAAGTGAAACCCTGGTGGCCAAATGGTTATGGGGATCAAAAGCTATACCCGCTGTTCTTTACTGTCAACACGTGGACAGCCAGAAATGATTCGCAGTTAAATGCGCGCACCATTTCTCAAAAGACTATAATGATTGGTTTTCGTACAATCGAACTGATTGAGGATAGAGATGGTGTGTACGGGTTTCCTTTGCCGGAGAGTATTTAATTATACAATATGTTTTCTGCAGCACGCGGTCGCACATTCTTCTTTAGAATAAATGATGTGCCTATTTTCGTAAAGGGTGCCAACTATGTGCCTATGCACGCACTGCCTGAGCTGTCCGAAGATGATGGCACCTGTAAGTGAAAATGCTGCCGTTGTTTTCAATCTTGACGTGATTGTGATTCATAACATATTAAAATTATATTTAAATATTCTCACAGTGGATCGCCTGTTTAAAGCCGCCAAGGAGATGCACATGAATATGTTGCGTGTCTATGGCGCTGGTCTCTATGAGTCGGATCTTTTCTATAGTAAGGCGGACTATTACGGCATACTTATCTGGCAGGATATGACCTTCTCAGCTGCAACTTACCCAGTCGTAGATCCATTTCTAGAGTAAATTTTGTTTTTAGATATACATATAAATACTAAATTATGATATTGATATTTGAATATTTTTGCAGATCGATACGTCGAGAAACCTTTCAGAACGCGGTGCGGCTTGCCTATCATCCTAGCTTAGCCTTGATAGTCACCAACAATGAGATTGAATTGTATTTGGTGCAGAATCGGTTGCAGTTCGCTAACGACGCTGTTCGCCTTGAAGATGATTATAAGCTACTTTTCGTGGGCTCCATTCGACATGAACTGAATGTGATTTCTCGCAGTGATTTCAATCCACGTCCAGAGACCATGTTGTCGACACCTTCACAGGGCGTTGAGGAGTCTAACAAAGATTTACCCAAAGATCCGCAGAATCTAAATTATGGCGATGGTAGGCACTCAAACTCAATTGTCATTGTAGACCCTCTCTCGAGATTTGGCTTTTTCTTTGTTTCAGTACACCTTTGGGACGATGAGATAGACGGTTTTAATCCCGATGATTACCCACGCGCACGCTTTATTAGCGAATTTGGTTACGCCAGTCTGCCCATTATGTCTTCTTGGAGTCGTTCATTGGGTGATACGAAGCTTCCATTAGCAACGATAATAAATCACCGTCAACATGATCCGAACGGTTTCACACCAATTTTAAATCTGATCAGCTCACTGCTGCCGTTTGAGTTTGAGAACTGGGAGGATAATATCGAGATGTTCATCTATTTGAGCCAAGTGGCGCAGGCTTTGAGCGCCAAGACTGCAGTGGATGTCTTTCGTAGTCAGCGTGTCGACAACAACACTATGGGTGCGCTTATCTGGCAGCTGAATGATGTCTGGGTGGCGCCGACTTGGTCCTGCATTGACTTCTATGGCAATTATAAGGTAAGCTCTTCGATATTATGCAAAATATTATATTATTTCATTTTATAAATTGCACTCAGATCATTTACTATTGGGCTCGTGAGTTTTTTGCGCCTACGCATGTCATTGCACTACACGACGTAGAACGTGACATTATTAATCTGACACTCACTCGTGAGGATTATTTGTCGAATCACGATTTCAGATCGTATAAAGTGATAATTGAAACATTTGCATGGAATAAATCATTTCGAATTATGGAAACATCACTCGAGTCAACTTTGGTAAGTTTTCAACAACAATTACACCAACAACATTGAATTCTATTTTGAAAAAATTTTCTCTTTTTCACTAAGAATTCCAATGAAATAAATATAACATATTTGAAATTGGAGCAATTGTATCCAAAAAATTACTTCAAAGACGAAATCTTTCTGCGCTTCACTTTGACTGAAAATTCACAGATTATATCGTGCACGTTTCTATTTCCGGTGCCGATAAATCAGATAAAGGGCATTAAAAATCCTGAGCTGAAGGTAAGTTATTTTCAATTTTATTTAAAGCCACTTCTAAATGAAACAGAAAGATTTTTAAAAATAATTTTATTCTTAACTGCTTCGTTTCAGCTTGAAATTGCAAGTTCATATTGCGTGGATTCGCATCACAGTCTGAGCTTACGCACAACTATTAAATACCCAGCACTTTTTATTTATTTGGAAATCCTCAGCTCCAGTGAGATTATAAAGAACGCAAAGTTCTCCGAGAACGGATTCACGCAAGTGCAGCCGGTGAAAATTTCACATCTTGAGTTTGATAGCAACTTGCCCTGTGGCACTTTTAGCGTGTCGGACATCAGAGTTTTCACAATGAATCAATTTTTGCTGTGAGCCACTCTGTTAAATATTTTAATTTGCCTTATATACACTTACATACATATACCTACCATATATGAAAAGACGCTCGAGAGTTTAAAGTGTCTCGCAGATTTCTTCTTTTTCATGAACAAGGGCAACTTTTATTAGCTCGCTGAGTTTACTTTGTTGTGTGCATTCAGTGGAAACTTTCTTTGCTGTCTGCACAATGACGCCTTCCATAATGCCCAAGGCAACATAATAGTTTAACGCATGAAAGAAGCAAATTATATAGATTTTATTAAAAAAAAGTTGTAAGTTAATGTGTATAAATATAAAAAATTAATACAAAAAAACAGCTGTTTTTTTTAAGTCGTTAATTTCTGATATTTTTAGTGCGTGAAATTGAGAGTCAGTACTGATAAAAAATGTTCTCTTTATTGGCACTTGCTGTTGTTGTTGCTGTATGCTACTGCACTGCAATGATTGCGATTGGTTCTCTTATTGCCTGCACGTTTATCGCGTATTCACTCACGCGTTTAGGCACACGGTTCAGTCGCTCCGACGCTTTATCACCGGCAGGTCATGCTCGTGCGCTCCGAGTCGAATTGAGAATAGAAATGTTTAAACGATGTGCTAAGTGAATAGTCTACCATGCAAAGTCCTCAGCCAAATTAGGTGTGCAATATCAATTATTTTGAGTGTTTCAAGCAATATGAAGTGTTTTTTCGTTAATAAGTTCTGCATAAGTGCTGCCATTATTTATGGCATAATTATTGTTTGCGGCTCGTTTTTTGGCTTTACCGCAACCGACTCCGTGAGTGTTATCGATTTGAATGCACACTGGACGCTTAAGAATCAGAATGAATGTAAGTACGAAACGTTTATCAGTGCAAAGTGAATTTATTTAATATGCTTACTTCACTTCATTTAGATTATTTATGTAAAGTAATAAATAGAGACATTTGTTATTTGCTTATCACAAAGTTGGCAATCATTGAGTTTATGGCTTCTAAATTGTTGACAAATTGCAGGCTAATCTAGATTATACAACAATGTTGTGATACGACATTTAAATATTCTTACCGACTTTTGTTTTCTGTGTGTGCTAGTTTTGAAATTGTTTACGGGTTTCCCATAAAACAAAACAATGGGAACTGCGAACTTTAATGTATTGTTGTTGAAACGCGGAACCTAGCTCAGTTAATGAAAGCGTTATGAATAGCGTTGAGTTAAATATAGAACTCACTAATATTTATGTACAGTCAAAGAAGCACATAAAATTCTTTGAGATGAATTGCCTGTGCAGAACAATTTTGTGCTCAGCGGCATTTAAGGATTTTTAACTGCGTGGTATTGTTTAGAGGTCTCTAATAACTTTCAGCAATGCTGATTTTTATTAAAACTTAGTAAGAATGAAGAAAGACGGGCGTAACCGACTTTAGGAAACCCAATCCAAAACTGAATATTTTTTTTTTTTGCTTTAATATTTTGTATTCATTATTGTATGGATATCTCAAGAAAAAAAAATTTTTTGTTTTTTTAGTAAAAGCCATTTTACGACCGATCGTTCCTATGGCAGCTATATGATATAGTAAACCGATGTTTCTCATATTCACGAATATGATTGGATATTACTTAAAATCATTAAATCCAAAATTTGGTAACGATATCTTAATAAAAAAAAAGTTATCTGAGTAAATGTTGTTTTTCGGCCGATCGTTCCAATGGCAGGTATATGATATAAGAAGCCGATATACATAATATTGAGATATGTGATTAGGCATTAGCTTAAACTACTAAATACAAAATTTGGTGAAGATATCTTAAAAAACAAAAGGGTTTTGGTTACTAAATGTGGGTTTCGGCCGATCATTCTTATGGCAGCTATATGTTATAGGTCGAATATCGAAAAAAAAAAATAAACTCGTTATGCCTATGGATTGGTAGAGTCTTCGTGGCAAATTTGGTGGTTGTAGGTCTTACCGTTTCCGAGAACTCGAACTCACAGACAGACAGACAGACAAACAGACGGACATGGCTAGATCGGCTCGCCTTTCGATGCTGATCAAGAATATATATACTTTGTGGAGTCTGCAACGCCTCCTTCTGCCCGTTACATACATTTGCACAACTTTAATATACCCTTTACCATTTTTTGGTACAGGGTATAAAAAAAAAGAAATTTAAAAGGCACTGATAAGAACCTTGTAAAGTATGTACGACTGTTAAGTGTACTGGATCAAGTTCAAGAACAATTTAGACTCACTCCAAATAACATAAATCTGTTTTTTTTTAGTATTACAATATATTAAGTGTTCACAAAAGATTTTTGGCTTAGTAGTTTATCTTTGTATTTTTTGAGATCTTAACATTTTTTTCAAACAATCTATTAAACTTCGTTTTACTTTTAGCCATTACGCGCACGGAACTTAAGTTACCTTCAGGTGTCTATAGCGCGTATGACCAAGAAGGTGTCTTGCTATCCTATAATGACATAAATATGCGTTGGATTGCCTACGATAATTGGACCTACATTAATCAATTTCAAGGTATTTGTGTATCTGTGCGATAAGAAATAACTTTTTACATTGTAATAAAACTATATTATCTGGCGTTTTATAGTTGATCGTTCTACATATCAGAATGTGCGTAGCGTGAATTTAACCTTCCATGGTGTCGACACCATAGCTAAAATTCGTCTCAATCACCAATTTCTGGGCAGCACTGACAATATGTTTGTACGCTATTCATACGACGTAAGAAACATACTCCAAGATGATAATTTACTGGAAGTTGAAATTAGATCGCCTATTTATGCAGCGCTTGAAAAAGCCAAGAGCTTAGAGGCGAAAGGCAAGGCTGTGCCGCCAAATTGTCCGAATCAGCGTTATCACGGCGAGTGTCACATGAATATGCTGCGTAAAATGCAGGCGAGTTTCGCTTGGGATTGGGGCCTGGCAGCACCATCTATGGGCCTATGGAAGTCGGTGGCCATTGAGTTGTACGAAGTGGCGCTGATACGCGACGTTGACGTGGATGTTAGCAAAAACGAGACACATTGGAATATGCACATTACGGTCTACTTGGATGCGATCGGGCGGCAGAACTTTTTCGCTGAGCTGATATTCTACGCGGTGTGGGTACTTTCAACTTTCGAATCGCATTTGAGTGTTGAACTTGTTGATGATTTGTAATTTTTGTTTAGTGAATTGCTGCAGGGTCCGGTGACTATTGACACATATGCGGCGCATCCAATTAGTTACGTGTCGCCGATAATTGTCTTCGATCAAGCCATACCAATTGTAAGTAATTATACGTGTAACGTAGCCTCGCTCTCATTCAGGCTTGAAATATTATTTGACTGCTTGCCGCAATAGGCGAAGGTGACTCAGTGGTGGCCAAATGGTTATGGCGAGCAGAAGCTGTATCCGCTGCACTTCACACTCAACACTTGGCTGACGCCAAAGGGGCCGAGTTATCGCGCGAGAACGAAGTCGCAAAAGTCACTGAGGATCGGTTTTCGCACGATCGAGTTGGTAGAGCGCAAGACGCCCTCAGGTGAGCCCTTGCGCCTGTGAGCCATTGGCTTGTAACTAATTTCCCTTTGTGCACTTTTCATAGGCGATGGCAACACTTTCCTCTTCAAAGTGAACGATGTGGAGATGTTCATGAAGGGCGCCAATTATATACCTTCACACATTCTGCCCGAGTTGGCCGCAAATCAGGAACGCAGTAAGTACACATAAAGCTGCAGATTACGCTGAGAATAGAACATATTAAATATGTCTTCTATTGCAGTTACCAGTTTATTGCAATCAGCTAAGGATGCACATATGAACATGATACGCGTCTGGGGTGGCGGCATTTATGAGTCGGATTTCTTTTACGATTTGGCGGACAGGCTCGGTTTGCTCATCTGGCAGGATATGATGTTCGCCTGTGCCATGTACCCGGTCACCGATGATTTTCTTGCCTCAGTGCGTCTGGAGACCATACAAAATGCCAAACGCTTGGCACATCACGCCAGTGTCGCTATCTTTGCCACGAACAATGAGAACGAGGCGGCGCTGGTGCAGAATTGGTACAATACGTTCCATGAGCTGGATCGCTTTAAGGCGGAGTATCGTGAATTGTATTTGGCCAATGTCATACACGAGCTAAAGTTAGTTGAGCACAGTTCACGACCCAGTCCGTTGGTTTCCTCACCGTCAAACGGCAAGGAGAGTGAGAAGGAGAATTTTATATCCGATGATCCGCAGAGTTGGCTCAATGGGGATGGTTAGTCAAATAATGTTAAATTATGTTTTTTTTTCTAGTATGTATATTGGTTTTATTTTTTTGCTTGCAGTGCATTTCTATGACACATTTAAAGACGCCTGGGATCCGAACATCTATCCTAGGCCACGTTTTGCCTCTGAGTATGGTTACCAGAGCTTGCCCAGCTTGTATACGTGGGAGCGCATTCTAGGTGACGGCGATGATTTGCTTACGTTAATGAACCATCGACAGCATCATCCGCTGGCCATGCTGCCCATCACAACACTCGTGCGTCGTCACTTACCCTTGCCACTGCCCGAAGATAAGAAATACGCTGAGGCTCTGACTTACTTCAGCCAAATTGCTCAGGCTATGGCCACCAAAGTGGAGACGGAGCTGTACCGCAGCTTAAGAGACACTGAGCATTACACCATGGGCGCCTTGTACTGGCAGCTCAACGATGTCTGGGTGGCACCCTCTTGGTCGAGTATTGACTTCAATGGCAACTGGAAGCTGCTGCACTATTGGGCTAAAGATTTCCTGGCGCCGGTGACCATTGTTGCGCTCTACGACAACCGGCAGCAGGCCATCAATATATCCCTCATCTGTGATCTATTAGAAGTCGATGCTACGGATATGACAGTCTCCGCGAATATACATCTGTGGTCGGAGCTGTATCCCAAGAATAGCACAGCATGGCCGGTGACTCTGGTTTGTTTAGTTGCTCATATGCGAGATGGCTCTCAACTAAAACTGTCAATCTTTCTATAGCGTGCGAATGGCGTACAATACGATAAGGTTATACCTATTCAAGATTTGCTGACCGACGGCTTCGACTCATATAACAGCTTCATTGAGTTCCAGCTGAAACGTGGCACGGATATCATCTCGCGCACAGTCTATTTTCCCAGAAGCATTGATGAAGCTTCTGGCATAATGGATCCTGAGTTACAAGTTCGTTTGTTATCATTATTTACATGATATAATAGTAATCAAATGCTATTCTATTTCCTCTGGCAGATTGAGATCTCCTCGCGCTATTGCGTGGCGAATAGCATCAACGTGACGCGCAACACGTACAGTTTGACCATCACCGTTAAACGTCCGGCCATATTCGTGTATCTGGAGCTACTGCTGCCCTATTCTAATATACGGTTTTCACAAAATGGCTTCATGCTGATGTATCCTGTGCATGTTGTATACCTTCAGTTCGAGGCAACCTCTTGTGTGCGTTTGCGCAAGGCACATTTAAATGTACTCACAGTTAATCAATACAAAAAGTAGATTGCCCAAACGTTTGATTTTTATTAGTTTTAGTGAAAAATTCGAAGCTATTCCGAATGCGCTTCTAGGCAGAAAGAAAAAACGGGAAAAGCCAATGAGCATGAGTATTGTTGTTTATACTTATACACATATATAAAAAAGGAAATTACTGCAACCATATGGTTTTTCTTTTTGTGATTTTTAAGAGTAAGCACAAAGAACAAACCTCATGAAGAGAGAGCGAAAGAGAGAGCGGATCATTTTATATTCTTGCATTTTAGTATCTTTCTAGGAAGCTTAGTTACCTACTAGACTAAGATCGCTGTTCAGGCAGAATTAATGAAACGAACGTTCGTCAGTTGTTTTAAATTATTATACATGTAGTGTCAATATTCAACAACGAAGTGCAGTTAGGGAAACCAAAGCTCTTCTAGACAATAACTTAGATATAACTTCTTTGCCGTTTAACCTTTTAATTCTTCTTCTTCTTGTACTCCAACTTAATATGTGAACTGCTTTGAGATTTACCTAAACTTTTTCGGAACTGTACGATTACTAAAATGAAAAACTCTATTTCATTGATTCTGTTTGAGCAACTGCCAAGTAATCCATATGTATTAAATATATAAATGCTTTGTAACGATATTCATGTTTCATGTATTCTTAAATATACATCAAACTTAAACACTAACGATAATAACTTAACAGTTTAACAGTAGAAGATAAAAATAAATATGCATAAGCAATAGAAGATTTCGTGAAACGTTGTCTTTTAGTTAACAATTAACGGTAAGTATTGAAGTAGCAGCACCAGGCACCCTAACACGTCGGCGCTCATCTGTCGAAGGTCTGCATCTGGACGCGTGGCGGTGAGTAACCTGCGGGGTATGGCACCAGCTTGTTGTTCAGCACGCGCGCATTGCGCCAGGTGCGGACCCTGTCCTCGGGCGCGTCGGGCACTCGCACACCCTCGATCAGCGTCACCGCGGGTCCGTCGACGACCGTCGACTGTGCGATGGGATTGCGCAGGGGCGTCTTGGTTTTGGTCTGCGTAGCAGCCGATGTCACGGCCTGGCTGGCGGTCACGATCATCGAGTGTGGCATGTAAGTGACGTACTTCGACTTGGGCGGCAAGTAGGCATAGTTGTGCTTGGTGATCAGATTCTGTGGCCGGGCATTGCTGTAAACGTGTGAGCTGCGCGCAAAGTCATCCAGCTGCTCGGAGTCGGCTGCTTCATTGTCGACGATGGGGAAACTGAAGGGCTGCTGGCCACGCTGCGTCTGGCGCAGTTGACGCGTGCGCTCGGACTCCACCTCCGCCTGCCAGTTGCGTTTCTGCATTTGTGCTCTGGACGTCACAATAGTCTCAGCGGGCAGTGTGTAGTTTTTGCGCTGATTCAAGGGTATATACGATGGCTCATAGTGCTGGCCACGCGTGGGGAAGGCCATGAAACCGGGCAAATCGACAGGCAACTGCACCATGGGCTGCCAATGGTCGAGCAAGGCATCCTCGTGCAGTTTACGCGCGTAGTGCGCACGATCGTTGCTGGCGGCTTGAGCGGCACTCTCCTGTGCGCGACTCTGCGCCTTCTGCAATTGCAATTGTATCAGCTTGGCCTGGCGCTGTTCCGCCTCGACTTTGCGCTGCTGATAGTCCTTCGCCTGCTGCGACAGTTCCAGTTGCTTAAGCAATGCTGGCGTGTGCTGGAACGTCAGCTGGCGGCCGCTTGGCTTGTTGCTGCGTGCCGTCGGGGCTGCCGGCTGCTTAGCGTCACCGCTGCGCACAACGAAGCTGCTGGTGGGTCCGGCGCGCGCGCGTCGGCTGTTCTTGCCGACGATGATTTCCACATCTTTGCCCTTGTTCGATTTCACGTTAACCACGCGCACCTTTTCCGGATCGAGATTGCGGCCGAATCGCAGTTCCGTGCGTATAATTGCCGGCTTGTAGCTTTTCGGTTTCTCTGTGCTGGTTGCTTGTGCGCAGCTGCGCGAAATCTGTGCCAAGCAGATGCACGCGTAAAGCAGTAAAAGTGTGGCACACGCTCGTCTGGCTGCAGTAGTAGCTGGTGTTGTTGTTGTTGTTGTTGCGCGTGTTCGTGTTCGTGACATAGCGTTGCGCAGTTGCTGTAAAAAATTAATGTAGACAAATATACCAACAATTGACAAAAGTAAGCAATGAAAAATTCAATCGAATAGAGAAAAAAAGTACCAATAATAAAAAAAAAAAAAAAATAAAATAAAAGAAAAATGAATTATAAAAAATTTGTGTTGAATTATTTGCGGCTGCGTGTAATTGTATGATTAATTGTGATTGATGTCATTGCGAGAATGAAGGTGTGTGTGTGTGTGTGAATACGTTATGCTATTAATTGATTTTAATTAGGCTAAGCCTATGTCGTTGCACGTTCAGAGGCCTAATCACTGTCCGATCAGCAGCGCCAGTGATGTAAAACTTAGCTGAGGTTATGGCCCCAACGCCATAGCCAGGCAACTGCGCGAGCCAACAAAGCCGAGCCATTGCATTGCACAGGCGCACATGTGTGTGTACCCATGCACATACGTGTATGCAGCAAACATTGCATGGCATTGCGCAGCGGGAGTGCGAGCGCGAGCGCATGGCACCTTTCATTTCACTCATTATTTCGATATTGTTTTGTTGTGCGGCTTATTAGTTTAGGCTGCTCGGGCACATCATACCCGTGCGCAGGCATAAGCATGTGTGCATTAAATGTTAAAACAAACGAGCATTGAGCATTTAACAATCGATGTCTGATGTGATGTGATGTGAGGTGATGCGCTTGCATTTTATTGTCTCTCTCTTCTCACTATTGCTGCTCATGTTGTTGTTGTTCTTGTTGTGGATTTTATTGTTGCAGCAGCGTTGATTAAGAAAGCGAAACAATAATTAAATAGCAACGATTAAGTTTTGGTATGCATGAGGAAATTATAGTGGATGTCCGTAAGAGATCTGCTGCCGCAGTTGCTGCTGCATTTGCCGTTGCAGCAGCATGCAATGCTTAATTAGCGTCGGCGTTTTCTGTTACACTGTTACACGTTTTCGTTTTTTCGTTCGTCGTTTTTTTTTTTGTTTTTTTTTGTGTTTTATTGTTTAGTTTTCTTCTCGACTTGTTGTTGTTGCTGTTGTTGGCGCCACAAGCAACAAGAAGACCACAACGCATGCAAGCATGAGTAAGGCGACTGTAAACGTTTAAGTATTATGTGTAAAATGAGCAACAATAACTGAAACCCATTTGAAGTGACTGACTGCCTTTGAGACAAGCTTTCCCAGCAGTGGCCTAAACGAGTTTTCACTAATCAGTTTTTTTTTTGTTTTTTTTTTTGCTTTTAGTTTTTTCGTTTTTCACTGCAGCCTGTTTATGCGGATTTTGAAATAAGTTTTCAAGATAAATCACATCATACAAATTAGCCAAATTGTAGTTGATTTACAGGTAACCTGAAAATAAGTGGTCATTTTCACAAGTAATCACTCGCCAATCGCCAGTCGGCAATCGGCAATCAACGGCTGAACTTTTGAGAAAGTCGCATTTTGCGATACTCGGCGCTGCTGCTGCCATACTTAATGCAGCAAGGTGCGTCCTGGGGTACACCCAATCCAAGTGTATGTGCGTGTGTTTGTGTGTTTATTTGCATGTGTATGTGCATGTGTGTGTGTGTTGCATAACTGCACCATGAAACTTTTGATTTTCTGCTGCATTTGAGTTTTTAAGCAGCACGCTGGCGCAGCTTAGCGTTGCCCAATGCAGCGTCTCTGAAAGTTTCTAATGTGCAACATTGTACGCGGCACAATTTTAATCATTTCAATGTTGCATATGCACCGTTACTGCCGCTTTAAATGCATTTTACTGCAATTTGAAATTATTATACCTGCATAAGACGCTTATACGACATTCATTTAAAATTCAAAATTGCCCGCATCTGAATGAAATGTTAATGAGTGATTTGTTTTTTAATTGCGTAAATGACATATTTTTCGCATATAGCCTCAGAGGCCTATTGTCTCTTGCAGAGCTATAACCGTTAATGGTCGATAGCTGCTTAATCTATTGAAACATTTAGGCATTAGCTTAAATATGAATTATATACAATTTTTTCTTCTTCTTCTTTTTCTATTTACAATCTGTTTTTAAGACAATAAGTAAATTAGATAACATTTGATTAATATCAAAATTCCAGGAACAGCTAGTCTCCATTGGGATTATATAAAAATGAAATTTTATTAAATGAATAAGTTGGCATTAACTGAATAAAATAAATATTACAGCAACTAAGCATATTTTTGTGATTTTTTTGCGGCGACATGAGTAATATAATTTTATTAAATTTGAAAAAAAGTGGTTTTGCGGTGAACATTGTAACTCGTTACCGGATCATGTGATAAAAAAAATTTATATGCATTTTAAAGCTGATCTATTTCTCGAGGTACTCAGGAAGAGTTTTTGTTTTTTTTTTTTCTATATTTTCCATTACTTGGAACAGAAAAACGTGATTTTAGCTCAAAAAATAACGGTTAATTTGTTATTAAAAAATAGAAATTAATAACTATAGAACAAAAACTCTTCCTGAGTACCTGGAGATTTATGTAAAAAAGTAATGTTCAAATTTTCAAAAGGATCGGTTCAGTAGATTTTGAGTTCTAATGTTCACGGAAGTAAAATTTTTTTATACGTTCAGCTCAGGTATCACGGCTAGTCGTTTGAAACGCTTTAACACCGTTAGTTTTAGTTGGATTGACTTATTTCATATATTGTTCATTCAGAACAAAAAAATGCAAAAAAAATGCAAGAAAATAATTTATAAACCTTATCCCTTATCCCTTAATATATCAACGAGTCGTCAGAGATATTTTTAGGAAGTGTGGCTCCAGAGCAAGTGATCATGCAAGAGGAAAATTGATCGTGAGGCGTTCAGCATAATAGAAAGGTAAAGTTTTTGCATACAGTAGGCTATCGGCTAAAGTAACCTTAGAGCTGCCGAGAAGGTAGGGAGTATAAACGTGTGCTTTCTCAAAGTTATGTTTGAATCTTGTACTTATCAAGGTTCTCTGACTTGCTAATGAGAGCCGATTTATTGGCATAAGATGACTATGCTCAGATGGCCGATGACTTGCAGTATGCCAATGCAAGCTTCGCCTCACAAAAGGCATAGAATCTTTTTCAACATATTCAATATAGTCAGAAAGAAATGATTTACCATGTAATTTTTTTAATGCGCTCGTTTATATTCAATTTTGACTTTTGAAATCTCGCATAAAACATTAATAATTAAAGAAAAAGGAATAGTGGGAATAATAATAAACTGAAAATGCATGCATAGGCAATGCTTCTGTTGCAGTGAAGCGGTCTCAAGCTGAATACCATTGGCTAAATAAATGTTGTTTGCTATTTTGCAAGGCCATAAAAAAGCTACAAAATGCGATGCCATGTAGGTAGACAGTGCAGAGCACATAAAGTCCACTGCATGCAAAAAGTCTGGAACACAAATAATTCGAATTTATGTATAAACGTAAGCGGCAGCCACTTTTGTGCGGAGCAACATGTCAGCGTGCCTACACACGCGTCAACTGCTGCTGCCCGCGCACGGACGCAGTGAAGAGCGCAGTTGGCGCACAAGTGGCACCTGGACTGCGCTTGGGCCGGTGCTGCGCATGGCGACAGTCATCCGGGCCAACGAGTGCGCACTGTGGGTGGCATGAGCTGCTGCCGCCGCTGGGGCGTGCGTAGGCCGAAAAAATCTGCTGAATTGCAAATTATGCGTTGCGCTGCAGTCGCGTGTTAGCAGACACATAAGCAGATGCATAAGCATGGCAGGCACATGCATAATGATAAGCAGAAAGCACAATGAGTTGCTGCATTGTCGTGTCTGAATTGTCTGTTTTCGTTGCAATAATTTCGCAGCTAGCGCCATGAGCCATCTGCATGTGCCACCGCCGCTTGACAAGGCACCGTACGCACGTGGGCTGCGCTGCAACAATTCGTCTTTTGTAAGCAATTATGCAGCCACGATGCTGCTGAAGGCAGCCAGCAAACGAATTCATGTTGCAGTTTAAAATTCAACGTCGTGCTGCCACTTGCTGCTTGCGTTGGCCCAAGAGGCATACAAAAATCTATAGGCTATGTACGTTACATATGCATTGCTATGTGTGTGTGTGTGTGTGTGTGTGTTTGCACGCTTAGTTGGCTGCGTGCAGAGGTGTTTTACGCAATGCACCGTCTAAATGCGGCACATTGCCCATACGCAATGTGCTCCACGCATCAAAGCATATTCGTAATACTGTTGTATTAACATTTATGGGTTTTTTGCAATAATTTTATTTGCTTTTCTTTGCTTTGTTGCTTTTTACAGCACTGCAACTTAACGCATACGAAATAGACTAAAACGTCGCCCATACTAAAGCCAAAAGCTAAGCTCAAGCGAACAAAAAGCCGAAATACAAAAAAAAAAAAAAAAAACCATCCGAAATATTGAAGCGACAAAGTGTTGACTTTCACTTTCGTTCGCCAGCGCATGCGCAGCTGAGCAAAGGCAACTGCGCGAGAGTTCAACGCGTTGCCGTTAACAAAGTTGCCCCCGCTGCAGCTCGTGCCTCTTGCCGCTGCTTCTGTTGTGTTTGTTGTTATGAAATCGCTTTGTTGTTTGGCTTGATTTCGTTGTTTGGGTTAATCTGAGAAAAAACGAAAAAAAAAAGGAAAACAAAAACCAAAAACCGAAAAACAAACTCGTTTTTCGCATACAAGTCAATGTTTGCTATTGAGCGCTTGTGCTCTTTTTCCCCTTTTTGGTTTTTATTTTGTGCTGCTTGCTTTTGCTTTTGCTTTTTTTTATACGATTTTTAGGCCGCTGGCCGACTTGGCCAAAACAGCGACGAGTCTTGTCTGAGTCAGCTACAGTTTCAGCTACTGCATTCAATGTCACGACAATAAAAACAACAACAACAACAAAAACGGTAATCACAACAACAACAGCAGCTCAGCTAACCACAGTTCACAGCCGGTTTTGACCATCTTCACAATATTACATCATATGCCAATGGCTAATGCAGACCGTTAAGAAGAAGCGCACATTGTGTGCCGGAAATGCGTTGCAATTTATTTTTTTACGCTGCCGCATTTAACTTTAGGCGTCTGCTTTGATTAATGATGTGCTTTATATTATTATATTACTTTATGTTTATTATTATCATTTTTTTTGTATTTCTTAACTTTTTTTTTGTGACTGCCTTGCAGTCATATTTTTTATAGTTTTCTTTTTGCATGCTGCTGCTAAATAAAATTAATTTTTATTATTTCTTTTATCTTTCTCCCTCTTTCTTTGTTTGTAGCGGCAATTGGCTGCGTAACCTTTCGTAATTAATGCAGTTAAACAATGCACGGCTAAATGCTGCATAATTATTATTGTCATTGGCATTTGTTGTGCATTGACATTGCCTGTTTGCTGTTTAATAAGCACTTCAAAAGCAAATGCACTTCACACCACACAAACACAGGCAAACACAGGCAAACACACACGCATGCGCTCCATTTCACTGCACGCAGGCGCAATCGAAGGCAATCCACGCCGAAGCTAAGCAAAGCAAAGCAAACCCAAACACTCACTCCATTGTGAACTTAGACCCTACGCGCCTCTCAAGTGTTGCTTGTGTACTCTCACTTTCTTCTTGACCTTTTTGTCCACTTCTTTGTCTGCTGCACTTCAGCTTGCGCTGATGGCCAACACTCCAAACAACGGCAGACAAGCAACGCTTAGAAATGCCGACTACGCGCCTGCGCATGCGCCGCAGTTGTCAATCAAAACATCAGAGAGAAACAGACTCAAAAAGAAAAAACCAATTTAACTAACGTAGGCAGGGGGCTATAACAGTTTGACTATGTAATTTTGTATGCTACTTGCATTTTTTATCACATTTGAATTTATTACATTTGTTTAAGGCTTTTATTTTGATTGCTTGCTTATGTGTGAGATTTCTTTTTTGTTGCTGCGCTGCATTTTATTACATTTATTTGTTTTGTGTTTGGCTGTTTTTGGTTTTTTTTTTTTTTTTTGCATTTCCGATTCGTTATGCTGTTGCTAAATATGCCTTAATGGCGCTTGACAAATGCGCGGTAAAAGCGTAACAGCTGTGGCCACATGCACTTAATCCGTCAAATTGACAAAAACAAGAAAAAAAAAAATACAAACAGCAAGAAAAACAAACAACAACAACATAAAGGCGCCAAATGCCAAATGTTTATAATGCAAGCCTTGTCACTTGGCTTGATGAGTTTTAAAGCTGATTTGGCATTATATGTTGTTATTGTTGTTGTTGTTGTTGCTGGTGATGTAGTTGCCGTTAGTTGTTATTTCTTCTTTTGTTTTGGTTTTAATGTCACCGCGATGTCAGTGGCATTTTATGCATTATTATAATCAATTGTAATTTGTTGTTGTAATGACGGTTTGCATATTGCATCGTGTATGCTACATACATACATACATATCTATATGCTTAGTTATATGGCCTGGTATGGTATAGTATGGTATGGTATGGTATAGTATGGTATATGGCATGGCATATGCATTTGCTGTTGTCATGTGAAAGATGCAAATGCGGTTAGCGTAATTGTTATTGTTGTTGTTGTTGTTATTGTTAGTGTTGACGTTACTGTTGTATTAATTTCACTTTTACTTTTATGTTTTATGTTTTTTTCTATAAACATATACTTCGCCTATACATATGTTAACTTTTCTCACCCAAAAAAAGAAAAAAAAAGAAGAAAAAAAAAATACAAAACAAAACAAGAAAAAAGTCAAAAAAACAGTAGAAGCTACAAAAATATGCAATGAAATGTGAAATTTAAAAGTTCGTTAAAGTTAAAAGATGCTGCCGCACTTGTATCTTTTTGTATGTCTCTTTTTATTGTCGTCGCCGTGTTTTGTTTTGTTACTTTTTTTTCCTTAATTAAATTTATGATTTTTGAGCATTTTAGCATTTTTTAATTATAGGTGGCACACTCGCATGTACACATGCAAAGTACACTCGCGCAAATGTGTGGCACTGACTCAGCATTGGCAGCGAGATGAAAGACAGAAAAAGAAGAAGAAGCAGAAGAAGAAGAAGTTAATGTAAATGTGCGTTTTTCTTTTGTTTTGTTGTGTTTTATTTTTGCCTGTCTTGTTTTGCCGCAAGTGTCGCAATTGAAAGTGAAAAGCAATTTTTATTGCTTGTATTTTATATGTAGTAAAGGTCTTCTTTCCTGTGTTGTGTTGGGTGACAAAAGGTTTTGTGTATAATTGAAAATTTGTTTATTATTTTTGCTGTATGGGAAGTAAAGAAGTAAAGTGCAGAACTCGTGAAGATCTTCAATGTTTGTAAGCTTGTAAACTTAGCAAGCAAAACTTTTTACTTAACTTTGTGAAACCGCTTAAATACCAATAATTTTCAAAAGTAAAGGAAACGCACACATGACCCATGTCTAAATGTCCAAAGTGGAATTCGAAGCAACTACGCATTAGTTGCTGAGCTAAAAGAGAAATCGCCAATCGCAAATTGTAAATTGTAAATAGGCATGCAACGGTTAGTTGGCCGGTAAGGGTTCGCGTATTTAAAGGTTAATTAAAATCATAAGCGAGTATTCGAACTTCGCAAACACTGCACGGTTTCACTTTGAACGAGTGTTCATTAATATCGTTAGGCAGTCAATCAAGTTTTGCCATTTGCTACGCTTACACTAACTAAATAAGTAAGTGAATATTTTAATGCGTTAAAACGATTCTTAATAGGCGTATGCACATATGGTATATTCAATAAGCCAAATCTATTTAAAAAATTCAATACATAAAAGGCGGCAAAGCCAAAAGAAATTATACTGAACTCGTTAATAATTAATAACAAATGCAGCTATGGACGAATATTTTGACACTTGTGTAATCAAGGCAAACAGCTACAAAGTAACACAACAACATAGGCAAAGCCAAGACTGTTAAAAGCCTGTCTAAATTATTTGACGGTCTGAGCTTGAGAAGTTTGCCAGTTGACCAATGAAGCAAATGAAAGGCAACATAACCAATTTTTGCGAATTCTCCTTAAGGTTTTGTTGCCAAATAGAATCATTAACGAAAGAATTCCGCAAAGCACATGCGAAGAACAAATAATTATAGAGATAAGCAGAAAAAAGTGACGTTGAATTAGTCATGCCATCAGACACTCAATGAAAACACCAACTGAGCCGCAATGTTATGAAACCGAAAGGAAACACTAGAGAAGAGAACCTATTAGGGTTGCTGTAATACAGTCGAACCTAAGAACAGCGATGCACGTAAATTATGCTTAAAATCATTCATATAACTCTGTAAGAATTATTTGCTAGCCAAAAATCTATTCATAGCAATGCGCAGAGATCTTACATACTCCACATAAGGAGTGCGAACATAGTACTTAGAATAAAAGTTAATAGTCAAGTAATATAAGATTTATTAAAATTCCGAAACTGGATAGTTTGAAAAACTGAAAATAAATAAATTTCCAGTTAAGAGAAAAATGCTTAGGCAAGCTTCGAATGTATTTTTAAGGCCTGCAGATGTGAACAAACTAAGTTTTTCTGCTTAAATATTCGAATTCAACACGAACATGGCATGTAGGCATGTATTTGGCAATAAATTATTAATCGCGAGTGACTTAAGTTTCAGTTTTGCAGGCAAACATAAATTTTTTACAAAAATTAATCAAAAATTAATTAAGTTTTTCAAGCATGAAGCCGTCAGTTTTTTTAATTTAAAAATCAAATTTTTAATGAGTTAAAAAACCTAAGGAGATGTTTTTTTTTATTTCACTTAAACAAAACAATTAATTATATCCAACGTGTTTGCTAATTAATTTTTAATTGCCAAGCAAGCTTAGGTAATCAAACGCAGCATGATCGTTTTTAACAAGAAGCTGAACTGCAGCTTAACTAGACCGCAGCTCGTGAAATCCTCCAGACCGTTAGTATAAATAAATAATAAAAACCAGAATTTCAAATCATTAAATATTTCGCGAAGTAGTTTAATAGCAATAAACAAAGAACTGCCGGCTGAAGTTTACTAAGAACTGTCGTCTGCTGTAAAAATTCTATACAGGCACGTCTAAATTATTGAGCATATTTTTGCTTCAAGCCATTGTGCGAGAATTCTCTCTGAAGGATGTTCAAGAAAATGTAGCTATGGGATTAGAAAAATAAGAAAGGAAGTGCTTGATAGTACTGAAGGACCCACAGTCGGTAACTACAATATTTGTTTGTTAATTTTAACTAAGGAAAATTGGTATGAATTAAAATTTTTAGGGAAATTATCCTGATATTTTTAATAGTGTGGGATGCATCACTTGCTTACAGCATATTAGCATTAAAAAATGTTTAGACTCAGAATAATTTTCTTCTACTTCAGTTCTCAGAGATTAGCTGATAAATATATATTTCACGCATAACTATCTTACCAAAGATTGCTTTGTCACTTTTTACACCCTAAAATTTGAGAAAACAATTATAATGATGACTGGTATATCGGAAATGGTAGTCAAAACATAAATATTCAAACTGAAGCCGAAAAGTCATTTGAGAAGATTGAGCCACTTCCAACCCAACAGCCGTTTCGACTAAAGTGGCAACTCGAACTAAATGCCGCAGACGTGGGCGGTATTGTATAAATAATTGCGGGAAAAAAGTTTGTCTCAGACACAATTTTAATGGCATACGAAGCAGCTTATGAGTAAACCTAGTAAAGCTGAGAATTGTTGTCTCGTAAATACTTGAGTGGGTTAAATTTAATGCCTTGCTGCAATACTGAAGCAGCTTTTATGCTGATAACGGTACAAGGTTTTACTAAGCCATTGCAGACAGCTCCAATATGGCGTGACTATACTCGCGGGTTATGGCAAATAATTGTAAGTAAATTAACTTGTTAGCGAAAACATAGCCCAACAATGCTTGAGACTGCAGACTCAAATCGAAAGCCACAAATCTGTATTGCGAATCGAAAGCACAACTTGCGAATTAACTACAGGTGTTGGTGTTATAATAACCAACTAGCATGAGTTTAAATTAAAAGAAACCACATGCTTGTGCTTCCGCTCTGCAGACAGACAGGAATTGCAGTTCGATATTGAAGTGAAGCTCAAGCCAGCACACAACTCTAGAAATCACTCACTTTAATGGAAAACGTGAAAAGGAAACTCCGTTGATTGATACGCTTCTTGTATGTGGATATGTACTTCTCGTTTGCTTTTTGGATTTCGGTGGTGTTGATTTTTTTTTTTGTGTTGGTTTTGCTTTTTCGCTGATTGCACACGATTTTGAATTTTTGATTTTGAAAAAAATATTGCACGGAGTAAGAAATTTATGTGCGACAGATCGCAGCACGAACCGAAATGCGACTGAACGAAAATGAAAAACTTTTGCTTGCAAGTAAAAAACCGAAACGTATAAAACAAAAGTAAAATTATGTTTACGGCTGCAAACTTCACAAGCTAGCAGCGAGCAGCAAGCAGCGAGCAGCAGGCAGCAGCCGAGCCAATAATCGGTCTCAGCGACAGACTCAGACCAAGGTAACGCTGCGGAGTATAGCAGCAGCAGCAGTAACAGCAATAACAGCAGCAACAGCAAATAAAACAACAGCAACAACAACAATGGCAAAGGCAACAATAACACATTGCATACAAACAAAGATACATGGCAGAAGTAAATAATAACAACAACAACAACAACAATAACAGCAACAAACGCAACAACAATACGAATCGCGTGTGGTGAGATACATTTGCTCAAAAACTCAACAAACAGACGACATGACGAAGTCAATTGTACAAAAGCAAAAACAAAAACAAAGCGATAACAAAAAAAAAAATAAAATATAAATAAATAAATACACAAACTTAAAAAGCATGCAAA
This sequence comes from Stegana nigrithorax, assembly GCA_037044495.1. Lineage (NCBI taxonomy): Eukaryota > Metazoa > Arthropoda > Insecta > Diptera > Drosophilidae > Stegana > Stegana nigrithorax. Next base: position 74,634 of record JBAMBQ010002491.1, read on the forward strand.
ACGCAGTGAGTGAGCGAACGAGCGAGGGAGCGAGCGTAGAGCGTCGAAATTGTATTTAAATGCCGACAACGACGCTGACGCCGACGCCAACAGCAACACTCATTATTGCGCAATTGTGACAACAACAACAACAACAACAACAGAAGTAGCAACAGCAACAACAACACGAAAGCCACGGGCCGCCTAAGCGCAAGCCTCTGTCAAGTCAAGCTCAAACGCTTTGTGAGCCACACACTGCTGAACGTTCGTTTCGTATTTTCGTATTTTCGTATATTCGTTTATTCGTATGTGTTCGTTTATTCGTTTTTACGTTTGGGGTATCTGCAATCATTGAAGCATGTATCTCTGTATCTGTATCTGAGCATATGTCTAAGCACAAGCCGAGAGATGCATGCCACCGATATCTTCATATCTTCATAAAAGTAATTGCCAAGCAAAAATAGCTGAAACTAATGTCTAAGCAAAAAGTTGTTAAAGAAAAAGGTGTGAGCTACAAAAAAAAAAACAAATAAAAAAGAAAATAGATAAAAAATAAAACAAAAACATTTATTTTAAGATAAAAAAAAAAAAAAGAAAAACTCTTAGTCGCTGCAATATTTTTTCATTAGCCATCTTTTTTATTGGCAATTTTCGCAATTTTCATAATTTTTAATTAAAAATAAAAATTTCACTTTTTATAGAATATGTGTTTTGATGGTGTTGATGGTGATAATGTTTTGCTTTGCTGACTGCGTCTGTGGCACACTGCGCCTTTTGTGTGCATCAACTGTGCTTAGGGTCAATGAAAACGAAATCTTCGCATTTAATAGCCAATCCACGACGGAGTCTATGCAGCGCACACATACTAACCTACTTCCGCTTATGACTCACAGCGTTCAGCAATTAACTGGCTGCCAGCTCCTCAGTGTTCAGCTTATCGTGGGCCAGTGCTGTGGCCTGCGCTGTGCCGTTGTCTGTCCCCGCCGCACCGACGCTTGACTGCACAATTTTCTCGCTTTGCCACACTGCATCCTCGGCAGCATGCGCTTCCACTGGGACGTCGACTGGCTCGCCGCTGCTGCTCACAAATGCGACGCCATTCACGCCGAACTGCACACAATCGAATTGATATTCGTATACCTGATTTGTGAATACTTTGAGCACAAACGTGACGCAAAGGTGCACATTGCCGCCGCCAAAGGTGCGTATGTCGTAGAGGCGCAGGCAGCTGTAGACGGGCAGCGGCAGCACCACTGGCAAGCAGTAGTCGGGCTGGCGCAGCGGCGAGATGGCGAAGTTGCCAATTGTATTCTGATTATAGGCAAGGCGCAGTTGCAGCGCCAGTTGCTCGGCATTGAACTGCAGCTCGACACAAACTGTTCCGAAGAAAAGAAAATGCATAATGCATTTATGCTTAAGAGTTAAATCAAGTAAAAGCAACAAAACATTCAACTGCACATTGGAAACTTAATTGAATTCAAAGGCTGCTGCTGATCGTGTGGGCGCAGCTTCAAGTTTTTTGCAAAATTCAATTATGATCAAACTGCATTTGTGAGATATTTATTATAACTGTAAACTGATTATAGACTGAAGCTCGAAATTCACGCCCGAATCGTCAGTTCACATTTTGCACACTTATGAGAAGCCGCGAGTTCTGTGTTCTTGAAATTGAAAGTACCGCTCTTTCTGCAAAAGCTGAACAAAGTCACAACAGGATGTCCCCTTATAAAATATGAGACTGAACTTGTATTTTATTAATTCGCATGTGCCATTCCACACGATAGAGTCTAAGGAGTATTCAACAATTGTGTGTCCCTGTTAAATTGAAATATCAAAGAGAAAATCCAGAACAAACTAAAATGAAATGGAAATTGTTTTAAACGAGGATTAGCGACGAATCTTTGGTGCGCTAGTAGTTAACAGAAGGAAATGAAGGATAGAGAGTGACAGAGAGAGAGAGAGAGAAAGAGAAAATTGGTTTATCTTTAAACTTTTTGTAAATTTGTGGGTTTGCCAAACAATTGTTTATGAATGCGTATTATTGCCAGCGACATGGGAAATCTGAACTGAAATCATTGCAGTTGGGCACTTCGTTTAACTTTGTAATTTTACTTATTTTATTTTATTTATTATATATTATTTTATTTTATTTTATTGTATACTCTTTTGTTTTATTTTATTTTATTATCTGATCATAACTTACCGCGATTTTGAAGACTGCTGCCAAAGCCCAGACCTAGGCAACAGGTGCACGTGTACTCGGCACAAGAGCAGGGATTCCAAAGCTTCGGCAGCTCAATTAAATTGCCAGAAGTCGACATGGACTTGGGCCGATAGGGTGGCAGCAGCAATGGCAGATAATAGCGTAGCCGAGGACGCTCAGAGTGTGGATCAAATATCACCAATTGTTGTCGCTCGAAGGGCGTCTGTGCAGTGGGTTGTTGTTGCTGTTGTTGTTGTTGCAGTTGCACGTTTGCATAATCAGCAGCAGACGTCGCGACGCAATAAAAGAATAATGAGAAAATTAAAATTTCGACCCTGACGCCAAGGCAACATTTGTAGGAGTTCATTTGAAGTGTATTAAATTTTATTGTTAAGAATTTTTCTTTTCTTTGTTTTTTTCTGTTTTTTTTTCTTTTCTTGTTTGTTTTTGGATTAGGAATTATTTTGTTCGCTAAGCAGTTGACTGCGTTGAAGCGCGTCGTGTGTGTTTTTCCCGACAATTGTCCAAACAAAATGTTGTCGATTAAACTTTACAGAGTATTTTGTAATAAAATAAAGTCAGAAATATGTGTTTCATTTGCGCAGCATTGCGTAAATCGTGTGGAAAAATATCGATTGAGCAATGCTGACTGTTAGGTGTTTCTGTTGATTTAATAAATATTTTCACTTAATGAAAATGTGTCAATGTTAGATTGAAGCCACGATATTGTGGCATGAGCATGGAAGGAACACTCATCACATAGTCCAATTAATTTGTTGCTTCGGCTATTAAATATCTGCATAAATTGTTTTGTGTTACGTTTGATAAATTAAAAATCTTTATGTTTTACTAAATACAAAAAAAAAAAGAAAAAACCAATAAATAAACAAAAAAATACAAAACAAGAAAAGTTATAAAGCGGAAAAGATGACAATTACTTTTTGTTAAAAAGCTTTGCCAACAACAAAAACAATAAAAAATTGCACACTTGACATAATGAAAACTATGTCAAAATGACAATTTACGTAAACTTATGTCAGTCAACTCCTCAAAAACAACAACAATAACAGCAATTACAATGGCAATAACAAAGCACAAAGAAAGCGACAACAATCGAAGTCAAACGTAACTAAATTCGCATATAAAGCAACAAACAAAAAATATTTGTTATATGTGCATTGCATAGTATAAAAATAAACCAAACCCGATTGTTGTCGATTTTTTATGCTTTACAGCGTTTTAAAGCATTTTTAACCGCATAAGGTTTTTGTGAGTAGCATAAGTGCCGTCGTCTGTCGCTTTTGTATTTACTGTATCTTTGATGATCCGAAATGAAATGGAAAACAAAATAATAAAAAAAATACACGTCTCTTTTGTGATCAATCAAAACTGTTTGGTAATGGCAACTTCAGTTTTTTACTTGTTTTGTACGCGGAAGACTGATTAACTACGCATAATTACATGGAGATTGTTGATGGGCAAGGCTGGAAAAAATCCGAATTGCTTGCCACTCATGACATTGCCTGAAATACGGGTGACACCCAGCAAGGCCATTGAAGTTGATGCACTCGAAATTGTTGACATCAGCATATTTTAACGTTTTTTATACGCATACATATATAGAATTCACATTGTAACAGCAGAACAGCCGCTGCAGGCTTATCAATGGTTTAACCAGCAGGTTTTTCGCTCAAAACTTTTGGTTTCATATACAGTCGAACTTCACTATAACGAACAACTGCACAATGTAGCTTTCTCTAGGGGGCGCTGCCTGGTTGAGCTCTGTAACTGTATTATCATCGAACAATATCAAAGACGAGAACCTTAGTAAATAGCTGAAAAGCAGTCATTTAAAACTGAAAGTGAAAACTGCATTACCTGTGAACAACTTATGGCACTGCATTACCATTAGTACTCTGATGTGTTGCATGTGTATTTATTGTGTGTTGGGTATTTGCAAATAAATGCATAATAGAAAATTTAATGGCTGGATTGGCTTTCTTTCTTTTAATGAATTTTGTACGTTTGAGTTTCTATTGCACAAAAATCGATACATGAGTGCTTATTATTTATTCCAAACATAATTTTATATTACCTATTTCTGCTTAATATTTCGTTCAGCCGCATTAAAAATTACATACTCAAACTGATTATAGATATTTCTATGAGTTAATTTTCTTTTTTCTTTGCGCTTCTCTGATACATTAACAGTACGGTATGGTTTATAATCTTTGGGGAATTTCGCCCGATGAAAGCGTTGCTTGGTCAACGAATTAACTTAAATGGCAGCAGCTGCCAATTTTTATGAGTTATCAGTAAACATGTAACTATGCTCAGAATTAAATTAGCTGTTAGTCGCTTACCAGGGTTGCATAAAAACAAAAAATAGATCAAAATCTATCTACAAGTGACACGATAACACATTGTTTCTCAGTATGCATCCCTTTTATGGCTTAATTAAGATTCAGGATAAGCAGCCTATGGCTAACGCGATGTTTCGCTTCGATATATAATATAGTAATGCCAATAATTGATGGTGTCAGCGTACTCTGTTGGCGAATATTGTGTGCTTAAAAGAATATGTATATAAACCGTATATGTCTCATTCGCTTATTATTTGTTTACGTCGGATCAGAGCAAACAAAGTTTTTCAATAAGTAACAGTTTCAAAATGAATGTTGCTACCGGGCAACACGATGCACGGGAATTGTGGCTGCGATTTTGAATTTCTTTGCACTACTTCTGATACTTTTTGTGTTGACCGTTTTGTTTATGCATTCCATGTATAATGCGGTTGAAAACCTGCACTCAATATTAAGCCATTTTCGAAGGGAACATGCCATTAATATAATGCTAATGAAGTGGAAACATTTGCAGGACAAACACGAGTAATTGAGCCGTGTGTTATATAAGTTTTTCTGGGCTTAGACAGCAGCATACAGATTCAATCTGAATAACAGAAAATTGGATACAATATTTTCGATAGCTTATGTCAATATGACCTGGCACCTGGCTGGGAGTGGACACCTGGCTAAGGAATTTCAATTGCATAATTATTTGGGTCACTGTTCTGCTGCAAAGCTTTTCGATTTTATAAAAATCCGAATCTAAGCCAATGGAATATGAAAACTTAAATATTAAAAAAATTCGATCGAAACGTTGACACAAAGCTTTTTTTTCAAGCAATTTTCATGCGTTTTAGACTAGATGCTTATTGCTTATTAAAAAACATATGTATCTGTGCAAAATTGGAAGCAAAGCCAAATTACATAAAATATTAAAAAAAAAAAAATAAAGTAAAAAAGAAAAAAACAATAACAAAAATTAATACGCTGTTTGTGAGTTATCTGTCGTAGAGTTCGCTATGTCCACAAATAAATTAAGCATGATTTGCAATAAAGATTTCGGGCTCTGAGCAACTTATTATTTTTATAGTCCAAAGCAACAAAAGCAACAATATTAAGTATTTAATAACCTTCACATTTTTGAAGGTTATAATGATCTGTTCTTTAGAAGAAAGGATTTTATGGCTGCAGCGGCTTAGCGTAAAAGTTTTGTTTGTAAATGATTGTATTGCTTAAATTAATTGATAATAAAAGAAGAGAAATACTCCCATTGCAAAATGGCGACAAGAAGTGAAGCGAAGACCAAGCAGATAAATGGATGTTGTTCTAATAATAGGCAAACTCTGTGAGTATGTTTATTCTTCTCAGGGTTTGGTCAGCAAGATCTTCTGTGGCTTGTTTCCGGTAAAAAAAAACCAAAACAAATAAATTTCTTACGTCTTTAAATTAATTCAAAAGGTGTCAATAAGTGATTTTGAGCATTCGCGAGACATAAAAATTGCTCTATTCGCTGCAGGTGTCTCTTATGGCTTTGACGTGGTCTACAAAATGCATCTCTGTTGGGGGAAATTAAACGCCAATCGTCGCCTGTCTCTCATGTGGAAAGTGTTTTTGCGCTGAGCGAAAGAAGGTGGCACGTCCAATGAATTGATATTAGGAGGCGGCTGTCAGTTCGCGATGCGGCGAACAGTGATCCGCGAGTTGTATATGCAGTAGCCACACCCACAACATCCACACCCCCAACTTCAGGCACAACATGCACACCTGCAGTAATTGACAACATGCGCACGGACAATGCAACAAGAGAAATTGATTTGCAGCGCTCGACAGCGCGAAAAGCTGTCGGACGATTGCCGTGGCATTTTTTCCTACATTTTTCATTGCCGGCCTACGCAGACAAAGCGAATTTGCCAAGGCGTCGTCCATGGGGCTAATATTCTAAACTTCAGCAACCGAGTTAACAATTTCTTTGCGCCCTTGACTTTTTTTTGTTTTTCGTGAACATGCGACATGTTGACAATTGGTTTCATTTGCCATGCAAATTGAAAATGGAAAATTGGCATTGCGGCCAGGGCCAGGCCGGTTTTAGCCTTTGCCATTGTCTATCGCCGCTTGTCTTTGTAGTCGGCGCTTTTCTCTGTTGTGTTTTTAGAATTTCGATTTTTTCGTTTATTGTGTTTTTTTTATTTTTTGTGTCATTTATTTTTTGTGCCTCAAAGTGACATTAAAAGCGTATAAAATAGCGACGTTAAAAGTCAAATAAAAAAATGCATGCAAATATTTTTCATTTATAATTTAATAATAAACGCCACGGAAAGTTTGCATTGCAAACGAGTTTTTGTTTTTATTTCACTGATTTTTTTTTTTTGTTTTTGGATTTTGTATTTTTTTTTTTTTTTTTTAATAAAAATATGTGTGTGCAAACAACAAAAAGAATAACACAAACACAAACATTATTAAACTTAATTATAATTACAACGACTGTTGAACATGTGCCACACACAACACACACGACATATACCAGTGCCACACCCCGCTCGCTGCGTGCTGCCGTACAATTTACCTAATTAAATTAAATAATATAAACGCAAAGTTTGAAAAGGCGCAAAATTTGCCAATTTGCTGACTCGAACTCGAAATTCGAAACAAAAGGCCAGAAAGCGGCGCAAGGGTTGACGCACACACACACACCAAGGCCGCCACTGTACGCATTTTAGGTGGCAGAAGACGTGAGCTAGGTGCGAGAGGCGGGCGGCAGTAGGCATGTGTGAGAAGCCTTTGCAGGCTACTTATGCACACATTTGCATTAGAATTGAAATATAAAATTTAACATAAATATTTAAATGTGTTACGGGCCTGTGCCTGTGTGTGCCTGTGTGCGTGTGAGACAATTACCACTTGCCACACTCCCCTCGGTTGCCACTTACGCTACGCACCAAAGCAAATACTTTCACACATGTTTCTCATGTGCGGCAGTGTGCTGTAATTTTTATTATTTTTATTATTTTTGCTTTTTTCCGTTTGCGTTGTGCGGTGTGCGTCGAGTCGTGTGTGTTTGCTGCTTTTTGCCACTTAGCGCCTTTCATTACTTGCGCCACGCCACCCACCCGACATTAATTCAGCCACTTTGCGTCTAAGCAAATATTTTGCATTAAAACTTTCACTTTGGCTGCTGCTCACTGCTCAGCTTCCCCCTCCCCCACTTCTCCTGCCGCCTACCACCGTCTACCTCTAACCCGCAGTGCTCAACACTCATTACTGCTTTGCAGTCGCAGTCCCAGCCTTAGTCGCATGCGTACGCGTTCCTCAATTCAATTTCTACGCTCATTTCTCATTACTAAAATTTCCTTTTCATTTTCATTCGCATTTCTCGACATTTGATTTGAGTTTTGCAACAATTTGCATATGGAATATTATTATTATTGGCATAACAAAAACAAAAAAAAAAAAAATCTCAAATTTAAAAATAAAATCTCATGGAAAATAGTACTGAGTACTTTTGCAAAACTTAATTAAAAGTTGACTTGAGTTTGGTTTCTGTTGTTGTGGCGGTGCCATAATTTAAATAAAATAAAAAAAAAACCTATGGTTTTTTGCTCGTTTTGACTTTGAAGTTCACTTGATTTGTAATTGTTTTCCAAAAGTTTTTTTTTTATTGTGTCGCACACTTTTCTTAAAATTTCTTGCGGCGCAGCTGTTCCGTCTTCGTTTCTGTAGATTTTAAGTTGGCTTACCTAACTCGTATTTGATCTAATAGTCTCTGCTAATATGGATTTGTTTTTGGAAAAAAAGGAAAAAAAAATTATTTAATTTATCGCTAACATGAGAAATTTTTTTGGCATACATACATTGTTATGTGCCCCATAGGTAAAAGCAGATTTCCCAGAATTTAGATCAATATTAATGAAAGAGTTTTCTAATACTTGCATCTTATCTAATATTTGAATATTTCATAATATGAGTCTCTTTGTAAGAAGAATTGTCAACAGCTAACTGAATTTTCGATGCTAGGTTAATTGCTGTGTAAAATCGTTTCTAAAAATATTATTCGCTTGCAACAAAAATTGTTAAACTGAATATTTGCTTATATGAAAGTGAAATTCTTAGTAAACATTTTAATTACATTTTTCATATGACCTTTTTTAAAGACTTCTCTTACCAAGGCAATAAAATAAATTATTTATATAAATTATTAAAATCGTTGCAGCTAATCTGGCACTTACGGTTAAATGAATTTAAATGGCAAATGTGGCTTTAGTTTCAAATAAAATAAACAAGTAAGTACAGATGCACTCACATATATGCATGCATTGTTTACAGTAAATAAGTATGTAAGTATATGCGGAACATTTTTTGTGCGACCTCAAATCGCAAACTATTTGACCAAATAATAACGAAATCGCTTGCATAAATTCTTTCTGTCAAATAAACTAAATAAAGGAAGAAGAAAAGCGCAAAGGCAACGCCAACAATCAGGCCTACAATTTCATATTTGTATACAAAATTATTTGACATAATTATATCCTTTGAACATGAATGGAGTGAAGCCAAAAGCAACGTAAAGGCATTTCATTTTTGTGGTTTTGTTTTCGAAGCTGACTTGGCAGAGGAACGAACGAGCGAACGGGCGAACGGACAATGTACGGCTGTGACACGAAACCAAAGTCGCACACATATGCACATACATACATACGTATGACGGAACTAAACTGCAATAGCACATGATATTATTGCGAGTTGTTGTTGCTGTTGTTGTTGTTGTTATTGTTTTTATAGCATGTTGTGCCAAAAGACACGCGATTAAATTTTGTAAACAAAACGAAACCAAGTCATATGCATTTAACAAAAAACCAAAATGCAATTGAAATTTCCAACGAAACGTACAAAAATTTCACCAACAACAACAACCACCAAAAAAAACAACAACAAATATTTAAGATTTTTTTTTAAGATATGCCAATTCTTGAAGCGCGGCAGCGGGTGTCGCTGTGCCAGCAACTTTTCGGCTGTTGATAAGAATTTCTTTGCGGCGAATATTTGCGGCTGCAATGCTTCGACGATGGCTTCCCCTGCGCGCTGCGGCGCATGCTCACCAAAACGCCGAACGTGCGCAGTGCGGGCGAAGTTGTGTTGTTGGGGCTGTCGGCACTCGATGCGATTTGCGTGGAAGGCGAAGTCATCGTCATATCGGTTTGATTACTTGTGCCTTGAGGTAGGGCGAAAAGCGAGAATATTTTGAAATGCTGCTGCTGATGTTTGCTTTTGCTTACTTTATGCTGTTGTTTTTGGTGTTGTTGTTGTTGTTGCCAGTGTTTTGTGTTTGTGCGATTGCGACGAATTCATGTTGCATTGTCAACGTTGGAGTTGATGGCGGCTGCGTTGCTTTGTTGATTGTTGTTGTTGTTTGTTGCTCGTTGTTCGTTGTTCGTTGTTGTGGTTGCTGTGTAGTGCTGTTGGAACTGACCTAGTTTGAGCGTGTATTGCTTCCTTGTGGCCGATTTTTATTTGCTCCTTTTTGGGTGTTTATTTTTTGTAATGCACGCCTGCGGTGCGATGCGAGGCGCTCACGCAAATTTCATATGCACATACGTACACACATCTATGCACATAACATATATTTACAAACACTAACACAGGCACACATGCAAATACACATACACAACACTCAACTATAAAAATGTATGTGCATGGGTGAGTGTGTGTGTGTGTGGGGGTGTGGGGGGTGTGTGTTTACATAGGCACACATGCTGCATGAGCTGCTGTCTGCCGCGATTTTGTTTGTTGTTGCCAACATGTTTTTGGGTTTATGAGAATTTGCAATTTAATAAACAATTTCCTATGTCTAAAATTTCGACCATGCACTCTTCGTTATTCGCTTTTATTTATTTTTAAATTGTTTTATGCTTTTGTAAAATGGGTTTTTAAATCTGTTGCACACTTTGGTTTATTTTTCGTTGCAAGGGAAGATGCAATTTTCTTAGGTGTTTCCAATGAAACATTGTGCAGGTGCAAAGTATGCAAACAATTTTCAATTAAAAATCAATTTTCTGCTTCGTTTGTGGTAAGCGAATAACAACAACAATAACAACAACAACGACAGCAACAACTATAAGAACAACAATAAAAACCAATAAGTGTGTATAATTTAAAAGTTTTACTTGCATATGCTCGACTCATTTTTGTTGTTGCTTCTGCTTCTTCTTCTGCTTCTGCCTTTCGGTAAATTGCTTATGCCGAGGCAGAGCAGTGTGCATGTGTTAGACAAGAAAGCAGAAAAGAAGTATGCAAAGGAAATTGTACTTTTTCATTTTATTTTGCCTCTTCAAATATCAAAATTAAATTTGTTATACAAAATTAAAACGAATAAGAAAACGAGCCACAGTCTCAACAGCCGAAACAGCCGACAATCTGCACTTGGCTGCATTTTTAAGGCGTCGATGTGCGAGTTTTGCTGTTAGTTCGTCCATATAATTGTCACATTGTTGCAAGTGTTACTAAACTATAGCGCCGTTGCCATATTCAAGACACAGGCACAACAACAACAACAACAACAGCAATAACGACAATTAGGCAACAAAAATGCTAGTTGCATAAAACGGCACTTCAGAAGCTGTTTGACAGCGAACGGAAACGGAAATCATGCTATAGCCTGAGTCAACTTTGAAAAATCAGCGTAGAAAGTCTGAGCGTGAGCGTGAACGCGTGCGCTGAAACCGCAACAAACAAGTAAACAAATAAACAAGCAGCCAATATCAGCAACAACAACAACATTAAAAACAAAAACATAAAAACGCGGCCGCATTTGCTGCGGTTTCGCTAAAATAATTAAAATTTTAACATGCGTGTTAGCAAATAAACAAAGAAAGATAAACAAAGCAAAGCAAATCAAATCAAAGCAAATCAGAAACATGCCGAGCCCCGGCGTGAACGGTTTGAGGCGCATCACACTCTATCCGTAGTCAAGCACACGCACCCAGCCATACCCCCTAACTGCTGAGTGCATAGAAACCCGATTGTCAATATGCGAGTGCATTCCTCGCACAGTGGAACTTCCCTATAACGATCTCTCTATAACGAATTTGGTGTGGCCAGCTTAAAAAAAATTATATCTATTTTCGATATGCTTATGACACGTTTTATGCGTTTTGTTCTGTCCAGCTTGTGTAATCATCTTCGACTGTCAAACTCGTTAAAAGCATGAGAAAAAAAGAGTACACATGCTTGTTATTTGTCCAATTAGTAATTCTTTAAATCTAATAACACAACTTATATTACAATACAACAACAACAAAAAAAAACAACAAATACAACATTTATAAGCAGTGACGGAAACAAAATAGTCGTACAACAAAATAAGCAATAAAAGTACGAACGTTTTTATGTTGATTGCTTTGTTGTATTTGTAAAAACTTAATACTAAACAAAAAGATATTTATTTAAAAAAAAATAAAAAGTAAGTATGCCACTCAATTATTAAGCATAAATGTGATTTAAAAAAAAAAATTTCAATTGGTTCAATATATTTTGTGTAAAAGCGTTACAAAATTTTCATGTTTAATTTTATATAATCCATATAAATGCATATGAAACACATGTTATTGCAACGCCCTGCAACAAAAGTTCTGAAATAGAAAAAAAAAAAAAACAAACAGAAAAGAAATAGGAAAACATATAGGGAAATGCAAATCTAAGCTCAGAGTAAAATTGTAAACCACTTATATTAAAAGCTACTAACAAAAACTACAACTCAAACGATTTTCTCCGTATTCCTGTGAATTCGTTATAAAGACATTTGACTGTGCACTCATACAAGACCCAGCACAGGGTCTGTGCGCCTACACTGTGCCAATAATTGTCTTTCGCCCATCAACTCATAAGTAAGGCAACAACTGCAGTTGCAAGGAAAATACAAAGGAAAAAATCAAAAAGAAAATCTTCTAGTTTCTATTTTCATTATGGTTTTTTGTTTTTGTTTTTGTTTTGGTTTGAGTAAAATAAAAGTTGCTATTGCTGCCATTTTGTGGCTGGCTACAATTGTTGCCAATTTCCGCGTGAGCGCTTAGTCGCCTCGTTTAAGTTGTGTCTAAGTAGTTACTTAGCGCGAATTTGAAAGCGTTTTCGCTCGACCGCAGCTACAAGTAAAAGTTTGCAGTCAAAGCCAAAGGATCCAATTACGTTTATAGTTATTACACGGCACTGCACACGTCACACGGCGTACGGCAAAAGGCTCACCATCCCCAGTCGCCGTCGCAGTCGCAGACACAGGCACCGGCACAGGCACCCAAGACACCCTTTGGTGCTCATGTCTGCTTGCTTACGTAATATGCAATGCACAAAAAACTTTTGTAATACTATTGTCAGTTGCTGACAGCGAGCGCGGGGGTTGAGGCGAAGTGCAGTGCAGCGCAGTGGACTGAAGTGTGGAAGTGTCGTGCGTGTAGCAAACGCATGAACTTTGCACTTTTCACGACTTGCGTGGATTTTATTGGACGGGCGCGCGTCCGCGTATTTCGTTTATTGTCGACCGTAAAATTGTCATGGGTAGAAAAGTTTTAATAGTTTTCGTAAATTTTACCACTCCGGGATCCTGGCGAGAGTGAGTCGTGCCGAACTTGGTGACAAGCCGTTGAGCTCACTGCGTGAGTGGCTCCCGCCAGTGCACCTCCCAGTGCACCCCCCAGTGCATGATTGCGAAATATTAACACAGAGTCTTGAGAATCCGAAAGAAAGTATTATATTTGATCATGTAATTACTCTGTAGAATTGATAATTATTCTATTTCAAAAAGTTTGAATAATTGCTCTTCGCCTTAGACATGTGAGGTATAATATTAGATTCACCATACAACATTGAGACGTTGTCGCTCTGTCATAGGCTGCATGGCATGGAAACTCTTGAATGATTTGTAGTCTAATGAGCAGGCGATCGATAGTCAGATACATAATTCAAACAGTTACTTTTATTAATGCAGACTACTGTTTCTGCTTCTGTGACCGTTTCTGGGTGCAATAAACTGTGCCACAAACCACAAATTTCATTTAGTGTCCTCGGTTAAATAAGAAATGAGTTTGTCAGCTTTATCATGTTATTGCGCTTAAAATGCCTTGTCACAATATAATTCCATAGTTTTATGTGTGCTCCAATATAAATTACAGTTTGTCCACAGAACTGAGTATTTAATATTTAATGCCTTAAAGCAATCCTTCGAAATGCCATTCGCATGTTGGGCTCAGTGGGGCGCTATAAATAGCTTAATACCAATTTCATGGCTGACGTTTGGGTTGGCACGGTATTCCTCTGTGTATATGAGCGTATTCTGCATACTGTTTAGGTTCTTGCTGCCGCTCTATCTGTGTCGTTTATTTTACTAACTAAAACATGCATGCAAATTGTCTACCCATGGCAGTCATTTAAAATTAGCACAACTGCCAAGCGTTTCAGCGCACATACATATAATCAACAACCTGCGCCGAACCGAACAGTCACTTATTTATATTTTGTTGTTCGTTGGTTTTGTTGTTTTTGCTGTTGTTGTTATTGTTGTTGTTGTTGTTAGGTCTGCTGGTCTAGTGGTCTACTGGGCTTGCTTGTCTTTGGAGCTAACTCACCATTTGGTTTATCGTAACTACTGATTGACATTTATCAGCACTCAATAAATTCAATCAATTTTGCAAGCGCACAACACCTGCGCTGCCACATGCCCTGCTCCTTCGCCTAACTCAGCCTCAAGCCCAGTCCCTATCCCAGCCGACTCCAGTTTCAATTCCAAAGTCAACACCATTTGCCTTGTTCGGCGTTGCTCTGGCCACAAACGATCGCGTGTGTACGCAGTCATCGAACATTTGCTGCAAGTAAGGGCAGCTTTGCCTCTGTTAGCCCGCGTTACTTCGTTTAGCTTGGTGTGGCTTGGCTTGGCTTGCATTGCATTTCATTTGGCGTTTAAGTCACTCACGTTGCTTACGCAAATGAAATTGGATCGATAACAATGGCAGAAGTTTCATGAAATTAATATGTTATAATTTTGTGCCCTGGGATTGGCCTGAACTGTTAACACACGCGACATTATTGACAATCGAATTGTGTTTTGCTTGCCTGATAAGTCATCGAAATTAATTTAAAAATTGCTATAAAACGAAAATCGTTTATGTTTTTTTTTTTCTTTTTTGGAGTAAAATGTGTGCTTTTGGAATTAATTTAATTTCAAATTAATTTAAATGCACGCCCATGTCAAAGTCGTAAACGGCACCACGGCGTATGCTTAATGTTGTGCTTCGTGTTTATTATCTTGCCTAAGATTTCGTGGCAGTTACTAGAAAAAAACAAAATTGAGAAGTTTGCCATGCTCGTAAATTAAAATGACACTTTTTGCAGTACAACAACAACAACCACAAACACAACAACAAGAACAATAGTAGCAACAATAAATAGCGCATAAAAGCAATAAAAAATTTTAATTATTTCAATTGGCATGACACAAAATGCAGATTGTTTGGCGGCTCATAAAATCGACACCAGCAGCCGTATAAAAACTTAAAAAACAGAAACGATCATGGAAAAGGAAGCAACGAAAGCAATAAAAAAAAAAAACGCGCAAAAACAAAACTTGTGCAAAAACTAAGGAGCACAGCGGCAACAACAACAACAAGTATAAGAACATCAAGCAGCGAGCAAGAGAAAAAGTTTTGTGTTTATTTCATTTACATTTAAAAGTGAATTCATTACACACATAAAAAGCCACGCCCACAACGGCAACAGCAACAGTGACAAGAACCGGAGCAGAGGCGAGCGTGCGTTTAAAAAGCTATAAAACTGGACACAGCCAAAGGCAGCTCAGCAAAAGAAAGAAAAAACACCGAAATGAATAATAAACGCACGAAAATTTATAACAGCAGAAAAAAACATGACGTTTTCCATGTTGTAAAATGATTAACAAATATGCCCAAGTTGGTGGAAAGATACGATTACAGCATAAACAGTCGCAGTGTATATGTGTGTGTGTGTGCGTGTGTGTGTGAGTGTGAGTGTAGCAAACGACAATAAAAAAAAAAAAAAAAGAAAAAAAAAATAATACATAAAAAGACCGTTAGCAAGGCTCATAAATAGATGACGACAATTGTGGCAACACACACGACAACGCCAACGACAACGACAACGTCAACGCCGACGTCAACGCTGACAGCGCAGCGAGTGGTCAAAGCCAAAGCCAAAACCGGAGCGGCAGTCGAAGCTGGAGCCGGAGTCGTAGCGCGCGCATTTCATTTAGCTAAGCAGGCACGCAACTGTAAGCAACGCATCACGACAGGAAACGCGTAGCAGTTAAATGAAAGCACGCGCCGAGCAGCGGGCAGCGGCCAGAGAACAGGAAGCAGAGCAGGGCAGGGCGCGGAAGTGGCACAGGCAATGACAGACAACGCATATTTAATTAGTTTGTGGCATTGGGCGGCGTACACACACACACACACACACACACACAGAGTGGGTGCTCCTTCGTTGCGAGCAGGCGTGCGAACAGAACAGGAAAAAAATAGAAAACAGTAACAAAATAAAATTATACGAACAATGTAACAATCACTCATGGAGTTTCTGCTACTTGAGGATACGTTCGAGGATTCGAGGATTGGAGGATTCGAATATGCCTACAGTCGCTGCCGGCATGCCAAACACTTGCCTGTGCCGTCGTTCTTGAGACACTCATACATTTAATGCAAGTCCGCATACGCCTACCAACAGAAGGACACAAGGACAGACGGACACACAGACAGACAGACAGACTGACAGGCAGACTGCCTCACTGGCTGAGTGAACGACTGAGTGAGTGAGTGACTGGCTCATGTGCCCACTGCGCGAGTGGCTGCCACTTGAGGCAGCTGAAGTTACTTTGTGTGCAGCCAACAGATTTTGTACATATGCGTATTAGTGCCACTCGCAGGAGTGTAACGGTAACTGCAACAACATGAAGAACAACAGCAACAGCAACAGCAACAGCAACAGCAACAGCAACAAGCACAAGAACCACAATAGCAAACAGCAAACAGCGGCAAACTACAAGCAACGATAACTGCTAACAATTATAACGACAGCAACAACAACAACAACCACAACGACAACGACAGAAGCAACTACAAATGAACCCTTTTTGTGTGTGATTAATTTACGCAAAGTTGTGCGCTTCCGTTTCCGGTAACTGCTCAACGCTTTAACCAAAAACCGCGCAACTTCAGCTTTTTTTTTTTTTTTGTTGCGTTTTTTAATATTTTCTTGTTTTTTATTTTGATTTGTTTTTTACAATTTGCTATTTGGCATATTTGCTTTGTTGCTGAGCTGCTCACTTGTAGCCATATTTCCTTTTGGCTGCGTGCACGCTTGCCTTAGTTTCATAAATTCAGGCTGCGGCCGTGTGTTTCTGCAGTCATACAGTTCGTTCACTGGCTCATTCGTACGTTTATTCGTTTGTTGGCTGCTTTATTTGTTTGCTGCTGCTGTTGTTGTTGTTGTTGGTGTTGTTGTTTGTGAGTTTGGGGCGTGCCCGAATTAATTGTGCTCAGCCGAAAGAACTGCGTTATGCGATATGCAGTGCAGACAAGTTCGCAGCAAACGACAACACGGCGTATGCGTAACTGTCATAAAGCGCTCGAGTTGGCACTCGTGCTCTCATCTGTGCTTTGGTTTCTAAGCGTTTAAGATAAGGTGTGCACACCGGGACACACAGTTGTGCCGTAGCGCAGCCCAAGGAAGCCAGACATGCACAGCCATTAATATGAAAATCAGACACACTTATCTTAATTAGCTATATACCCACAGTACACACGACGACGACGAGGCTACAAAAAAAAAAAAATAAAACCGTGAAAAAGAAAGCAAAAACAAAACACAAAAAACGAGCAAAAAAAAAATAAAAAAGGAAATTTACCATCTAAGCAAGAAGCAAACTACTGCAAAACTAAAAACTAAACACAAAAGTTGAATTTAACACGCAACTTAGCCAAGCTAACCCAACCCTCGTTGGCGACATTTCACATTCAAACATAGTTTCATAAATTTGTTTCATGTTCTTTGCTGTTGCTGTTGTTGTTGCCGTGCTTGTTGTAGTTGTTGTTGTGTTTCATTTGTCGCTGGTAATGTGGCAGCCTCCTACAAATTATGGCACTTAGCATGTAATCGTTAATTTTAGAATGAGTTTAATGGCAGGTAAAAGCCGCCAGAGGCACACTCAGCACAGCTCAACACAGCTCAGTTCAGTTTGGTTTAGTTCAGTTCGGTTCGGTTCAGCTCAACTTGACTTGGCTCGGTTTAAGTTGCAAGTGTGCGTATGAGTAATTTTGCTGTTTTAGTAATTTGTGTTAAGTATGCGCCGTGCGTGAGTGTGAGAAAGTGTGTGTGTGTGTTTGTGGTAAGTTAGTTAGTTTTAGTTTAAAATAAAAGCAAAATGTTGCTTTGTTTGTATTAAGTGGCTGCGACTGTTGGTGTGTGTGTGTTTGTGTGTGTGGGGTACTTTTTTTGAGGGCGTCAAAAAGGCGTAGCTCATAAATTGCCTGGAATGTAGACTTAATTCACATAAATGTGGCAATTATTTCGACATAGGTTAAGTTGAAATAGGTTGAAATGGCTTTTGTTAAGCACCTACAATACATGTAGCCATTAGCATGCACGACTGCCAACTGCCAACTGGCAACTGGAACTCTTACTTATGTTTCTAAGCCAGCTCAACGTCAGGTACGCACTGATAACGTTTCCATTGTCTTTTTTTTTTGCTTTTTTTTTGCTTTATTTATGCTATTTTTCGTTTTGTCAGTTTGTTCATAAATATGTCTTGTTTTAAGGCTGCTGCTTGGTATTTTGTTAGCGTTGCTGATATCCTTAATGTCTGTAAGCACTTTGTATTTATGCATACAACGCTGCACATTTATGAGAACTTTAATACAAATGTTAAATTTTTAATGCTATGGCATTTGCCTAAGTGAACAATATTAGAAGTCTAAATAGGTCTACTTAAAATACATAAAATAATAACCAATTTAAAACTGACTTTGATGTCAGCTGCAGACTGAGGCGGATATCATAACTGCTCAGTGAGTATTCGCTGACTATGTATGGAACACTTAGTTTTAACTATAATTAACGGTATTTGTGAATTTACTTAAATGTGATCTCAAATACGCTTGCCAGCGTCTACCGTGAGCTTCGCTAGACCTTTTGGCATCAGTCAGTTAGGTGCGTTTACCTTTGGATTGGTTAACACTTTGCCTCATGCGCTTAGGGTTCGCTTTGTATGGTTTGGATAATGTTTTTGGATTTACCCGTTTTGGAAAACTGCATCAAAGACTTTTTCAATTAAATACTTTTTAAACCGCAGAGTTGAGTTTGGCCACAGTTGACTTTTCACTGCACTATCTGTTTAATTTAGACTTATTAAAACAAATTTGTATAGCTTAAACCGCATGTAACATTTTGACTTTCCCCATTCATATTTACAATGCCAGCAGCTGTAATTTTTTCCGTTGCCAACCATTTATCAATTTTACATAAAAAATATATTTTTCAAAAGATTGCATTTATTTATTGTATTTTTGTTTTTGTTTCGGTGTTATTTTTATTTATACTTAAAGGCTTTTCAATTGCATATTTATATTCAAATCGATTTTGCGTTAAAATGTTATAATAGTAAATGAAAGAATTTATATCGGCATTTTTTACTTAATGTGAAAAAAATTAAAAATTTTTATAATGAGAAATGTTTAAATAACAAGTGCATTAAATTATATAACAAATGCCAGTGTAGCATTAGCTGCAGTAATTGCAATCCGAGTGCACTCACCGTGTATTGCGCTAAAATAAATACAACAATAAAAAAAGGTCTTGGAAAAAAGGAAGCAAAATTAAGTAACTGCAACTGCTTAAATGTAAGACAAGAAATAAGTGAAGAAAAAACAAAAAAAAAAACCGAATTTGTTTCCTTTCAAATCAGTTGATTTTCCTTACGTACTTTAAGTATTTACTGCACCGGCAGAAAACTTTCGTAAATGTGAACAAAAACACCAAAAAAAAAAAACATTAAAAATGAAAATGTAAGAAAAATGGAAAAATCACTTGAAATACTAACGAGCAGTTGAGCATTTACGCTTTACAAGCAAAATACAAAAATAACATTCAATATAATCAGCAGCATCATGTCTGCAGGTGCAGTTAAAAGGCGTTCACTTTTTTGTTGTTTAGTTTTTTTTGTTTTAGTGTTTAGCCTTTTTAGTTTTGCCAAGTCGAAAATCTTAAAAAAAAGAAGAAACATCCATAAGTTTTTGCTTTGTTAAAAGCATAACAAAAAGAGTCAAACAATTAAAATTAACCTTTCTTTAAAGAGGAAGCATCGTGCAGAAATCAATTGATAATCGTACCTTACTCATATGTTACATAGCTAAGTGAATGAGACTGAGTGGAGTGGAGTGGAATAGAGTAGATTAAGCCAAAGTCAAGTTAGCTAGAGCTAAACTGTTACGAGTATTAACAGCTAACGCCCATATTTGGCTACAATCAAAGTATCAAAGTGGCAACCCTCGCAGACCTTCACTTGGCTTATGTTGTACTTGACATGCGAGGCACTCAATTTAAGTAACGGCAACAGCAACATCAATATCAACAGCAACAACAACAAAAACAACAACGATTCCCACTTGACCACTTTGAGTTAGTCAAAGTCGCAGCACAGTCAATGCAATCAATGAGTCAAAACTCAAGAGCCACTCACTCACTCAATGCAGCTGCAACTGATTACTTTTGCTTGCTGCGACGTCAGCACAAGAGAGATAGCAAGCAGGCAGTAAGTGAGTGCGAGAGTAGGAAAGGCATTTGAACAAGTGGAAAGAGCGTAGCGAACAAATTTGCAATTGAGTGTGTCCGATTTCCTTACGAAGGCCACGATTATTATTTTTGTTTTGTTTTCTTTTGCTTTTTCTATGTTTTCGCTGTGCAATCGGCAAGCACGAAATGATTATTATGAATTATTATGAATGGCGCGTGCCGTTTTGCGATTCCTGCTTGCGTTGCTACTGACTTTGAACTTTATTGTGTGGGGCAACAACAATGGCAAACAGTTGCCTTTACTTAAGCAAGGCTAAAAAAACGACAACGAAATCAAAATAAGAAATGAAAGAAATAGAGACTCGTTTGGTTAGTTGGTTCCTGCGTTGGTTGGCTAAGTGCAATATTGTTATTATGCATTTCTGTGATTCGAATTGATCGCGCAACGCGATTTTAATTTAGGTGAAAGACAAGTGCGGATGTACAGTGAGACATGCTCAACATGCACTTAACGCAAATTCTGTCTTGATTCAGTCAACTTAAAACGCTGACTTCGGTAAGCAAGTATTTGTTATTATTTATTATAATATTTATTGATGGGGGGACATGTGTTCGATTATTTGCAAAGCAGTTTAACTAAACATGCTTCACTGTACTCATTTTTAAAGCAAAAGTTTTGTAATCGCAACGGCATGAAAGTCTTTCTCAAGTTTTAAATGACGCGCGGCACGGCGCACAGTTGCACCTAATTTCCCTTTCGAAATGCAACGGCGAATGAAAAGTCGAAATGCTGGAAAAAGCACGGCGCCGATTGAATTGCTTTTGAATTCAATTTGATTCGATTAAACTATACAAAACACTCACTTTCTGCTCTGCTGCTCAGCTGACTGCTTAAGTCGCCACTCGTGCTGCTTCTTACCGCTGGGCGCGCATAGTGTCCGCCGTCTCACGGCTCACTGTTGTGTAATAGAAAATTTCATGCGATTAAGCGCTGACTGAGCAAACTCAAAGAAAAACTAGGCAGTGCTATAAATACAAATGGTCAAAAGCGTCTCATGGTTATTTTGTGTGCGGCACAAGAACAGTCAAGGTCTCGTTTTTTTAGCCAAAGCAAAGGCAAGTAGGCTGGCAAAGTGTCTTACCAGGAGCATGGCTAAAGCGAATTTGGTGAGTGTCGAAATGCGTGGCAAACTGTTCGTGTGTGTGTGTGTGTGTGTGTGTATGGCTGGCAGCAGAAGTAAGAAGTTAAACGTAAAGCATATTTTTTTATGCTCGCGAATCATTGGAAATCCATTAGCATGTGCGCGCTCTTTATCATGCTGAACAAGAAATTCAACGCAGATATGCGACAGAGACATTAACACACACACACACAAACACATACACAAACACAAACGCAAGCACGAAGTGCCAAGTGCTCAACGTAGATTTATGCGATGCAGGCGGTAGGCTGGCATATAAACGGCGGCTCAGCTGCGGAAAGCGAAGATGTACCGTACCTGATGTGCTTTATTATCGCGAGTGTTTTGTTGCTGCTACTCATCAGCGTTGTCATCAACATAAATTGAAAATCAGACATGCGTTGCTAGACTTTTTTTCTTTTGCTTGGAATTTCATGCGCATTTTTATTATTAAAAAAAGAAAAAATAAAAGAAAAAGTTGGCTTTATTTAAAATTTTAATTTTTCATACTTTGTGTGGAATAGCAAATGCTGCTTTTTGTGGCAGCAGCAGCAACGGCAACCACATTCATAATGTCGTCAATTGTCTGTGAAGCTGCAATAGTCACAACGAAAACTTCATCAAATGGCGCAAAGGCGGCAGCCACGATGACGTTGACAGGCCACGGTAACGACAATGGCAATGGCAATGCGGAAGTGCATGGCAGCAGTTACCGCAGCCATAACAAAAACATGGCCGCATATGGAAATCGATGGACGCCACTTGAGCTGACAAGCTATCGCCAAGTCGTTGCCAGGGCTGCTGCTGCTGCTGCGGCTGCGGCTGCTAGTTCCAATGAAAAATCAACGAGCCGCAGAAGCTACAACAATGGCGGTGGCCATAGTGCGATGCTTAATGGCCTCACAATTCTGCCGAGCATTCAACACCAACAGCAACACCATCAAGAGCAACAGCATGAGCATGAAGAGCAACAGCATCAGCATCAGCATCAACATCATCGCAGCAGCCACGGGTACGCGTCGGTGGTGCCACAGGCGGGCGCAGGCGTGTCGAGGCAAACGCAGGCAGTCCTTGCAAAACAAGAGATACCAATTTATGAGGAACAGCAAGAAGACGAAGAAAACGATTACGTTGCAGCAGCCATTGCTGCTGGCCGTAATATTGGCCATGGTGTTGCCAGAGGTGCCGGCGGCGGCGGCGGCGGCGTCAGTGCATACGCGAACGAAAACAATCAGCAGCAGCAACACTCAACTTCTGGTTACCACAGAGCGGCTTACAATTTACATGCTGCAGCTGGAGCGTATAATGGCGGCTTCCTGCCGTCGTGGGGCACAGCATTGTCTGCGGCCTCGCCATCATCTTCGTCACTATCGGCGAGGGCATCAACGTCGTCGTTGTCATCCTTGTCGTCGTCAGCGCTGCCATCAACACCTCAACAGCACGAATTGTTGCTGCAATCGAACGATAAAATCTCCGTTGGCAATTTTCTGCATCATTACGACCATAATTCCGGTTACGCAGCAGAACAGCAGCAGCACCAGCAGCAGCCACATGCACCATCACCAACACCAACAGAATACCAATTCCAACAACAACCGGAACAACAACAACACACACATGCATCATACTTTACACCTGGCATAGGAGCACACTACGACGATGAGATTGCAGCCAGTCTCGGCCATTCTGCGCCAACCGCACCCGACTATCATGACGTCGAGGAGGGCGCTAATTACTTGCCCCCAGCCACGGCGCCGCCGGCAGCACCTGCGCAGCCTGATGTCATCAACTATGTACCGTATCCAGTTGTGAAGAAGCTGCACGTACCCGTCGAGAAGCCCGTGCAAATACCCGTCTCGCAGGCCATCATTGTGCCGGTGCGCAAGCCGGTGCCCATACACATACCGATCACCCAGCAGGTGCAGGTGCCCGTGGACAAGGAACTGAAAATACCAGTGGAACGCGTGGTGCCCTACCCCGTGGAGAAGCATGTGCCGGTGCCAGTCGAGAAACGTGTGCCATATCCTGTGCTCAAGTATGTGCCCGTCAAGGTGCCTCGTCCCTACCCCATCAAGGTGCCCGTCTACAAAACGGTTCTGCATAAGATGAAGAGCTGGTGGTGAACGCAGCCCACTACGAACTTCATTTGCAATTCACGAATATGCAAGTAGCATTTAAGTTTCGTACATTTAAGTTTCTTTATAAAACAAAGGTTTCTTAATAAATTAAATATTTTAACATTACGAAAGACGTTAGCGCTCCTAAAACATCGTATAACAGAGACGGGTTAGAAGATATTAGGTTAACTGTGCTCTTGCCGTTCTGACAGGTTGGCTTAATGCAAAAGCACAGCAAAAAGTTCCTCTAGAGCCAGCAGAGGGTAGCTGTGCATCTGCGTATGCTGAAGCAATGTAAGAGCAGGAACTGTGAGTATTTCCACATAAAAGTGCCGAATTTTACTACTTGATGGAGGCATAGGCTCAGTCCATTTTAAGAGGCGATTATCTATGGCTGAATGGTAAAAGGCATGGTATAAGCGGAGCAAAGAAGTCATGCAGAAGCTGGTGTACATGATAACCTCGATTTTTTATTTTGGTTGACTTGCTCAAATCAATGCTTCCGCTTTGTCTTTAGCAATGCAGGCATGTGGCAAGATGAAGAATGTTAAATTGCATAAAAACTCGCAACAATGTCGACTGCAGCAGCCGCAGAAGCAACTTTTGCAAAAGCACAGCATGCATGAACATCATGAAAGCAAAGGCAAAAGCAAAGGCCAAAGCTGAAGGCAAATGCAAAGGAAAGGAAATGGAAACAGCTGAGGGAACATCAAAGTGAGCAGCGTAGCGCATATTCGCATATAAAAAGCAACTGCGACTTCAAAATATTGCCAAGGATATGCAGCGCATGACAGGCAGTCAGATGGATAGGACAGACAGGAAATGGGATATAGGATATAGTTAGCATTTGCTGCCTTTTAGCTCTTGCAATTTTCTTTACCTTTGCTTGCTTATATTCACCAGAATTATGCATGTTATTAAGTAAATAATTCAGATACGCAGAAATGGAAGGAGAAAAGGCCAAATTTTGGCTTATTAAAAATGTTACGCATATGCTGCGCTCAATCGCAGGTCACGGGAAATGTGTAAGCTACGGAAACGGAAATCACATTGCTTAAATATTTCATTGAATTTTATTTCTACAAAAACAAAAAAGAAGAAAATAAAAATAAAAGGAATTATATGATTTTGTTGCTTTTGTTGTTGTCATTTGTTTTTGCAAAGCACAACCAATGACATGTCAACAATTCAGTTATGTTGTTGTTGCTGTTGTTTCTGTTGTATGCTGGTTGTTGAGTGAAAACTGTAAACCAAAGAACGGATAAACCATTTTTTGACTCATTTAACTTAACAACGTTTTAATTTATGCACGTCGACTCATTGCTCGTGCCTTTGTTGTTGTTGTTGTCTGTTGCCTTTGTTGCCACTGCTGTTGTTGTTGCTTAAACATGCGACAACATTTTGGCGATTTTCCGCTGCATTTGTCACATTAAATTATTTTGCTTTTCGTTGCTTCTTTTTTATGTTTGTGCTTTTTGTGTTATTGTTCATGTGTTTGCTGTTGTTGTTGCAGTTGTATTTTTGCAGTTATTATACTCTTTTTTGCAGTTTTTATACTCTTTTTCATACTCATTTATTTAATTTCACTTTAAGCGCATATAAAATTGTATTAAGCGCAATGAAATTCAGTTGAGTTGCGCTGAGTTGTACTGAGTTTTGCATGAGCAGCTTTGCGAGTTGTGTTAAACAAATAAACTTAAGCGCAAATTTATTTTTTTTCTCTATTTTTTTTTTCTCGCAATTTTTGTATTTTTTTTGCTTTTATTACATTTTACATACTTTTGTGTACACTTTTTAATGCTGTGTTTTTATTTTGCTGTTTTTATTTTTTATTTAATTTTGTGTGCTTTTTTTTATATTTTGCTTTTATATATTTTTTTTTGGGTCAAAATACTATTTCCAGGCCATTACATCAGCTTGTCGTCGTAGCCGTCACCGTCAGCGTCACCATCGTCGTCGTCATCGCCGTCGTCGTCAGCGTCGTCATGGACGTTGCCAACGCGGTGCAGGCGTTTGAGGTTGGTTAGTTGACACAGCAGGTCGCTGTTTCGCACCTCAAACATGGCTTTGCTGTGTGCGTGGAGTGTTTTGCATAAGTTGCTTGTTCTAATTTAATTAAATGCGGCGCAGCTCTCGAGTGTGCAGGCATGTAGACCAAATACGAATGTGTAATGTTCGTAGTTATTGAAAAAATGCGCAATTTTAAGTAACGCTAAGCAACAAAAAAGGCGCAAAAATGTGCAACATTTTTGGTTTTTTTTCTGCTTTTTGAGTGAAAGGATATTGTTTTTGATGAAAAAATATATATACTTGTATGTTTATATAAGTACATACTTATGTGCACTTATATGAAGCAGTTATTTAAAGTTGAGGAAAGATGGATTAAGCTTATCAAAATAAAAAAACTAAAAAAGGAAAGAGTACTAACTTCAAAAGAAATAAAGAAATGAGTAAAAGGTTGGCAGTGTGACCAAGTAAATTTTATGATACCAGAAACAGTAGAGCAAGCACAAAATAGTAGGATGTGCACCCTGTTTCGATGTAGCAAAGCAGGCTGACCGCCTGAATGTGTGAATGTCTTCGAAAACTGTAAATCAACTCAGAAGATTCACTGGCCCGGCCAATCAGGTCAAATGCAGATAAACACTCTTCTTCTTCGCATATAAATTCAAAAAGATTGAAGCTATCATTTTCTTCAACACGAATCAACTGAAGATCCTGTTGAGTTTTACATAAGATTGCTATAGATTAGGAGCATTTTATTCAACAT
The DNA here is from genome assembly GCA_037044495.1 of Stegana nigrithorax. Lineage (NCBI taxonomy): Eukaryota > Metazoa > Arthropoda > Insecta > Diptera > Drosophilidae > Stegana > Stegana nigrithorax. The sequence continues at coordinate 101,021 of JBAMBQ010002491.1, forward strand.
AGGTGTCACTTCTGCGACTTAGCAAAGCGAACGTCGAGATTCATCTTTACAGAACGGTTGAGTTTGTGTGCTGAAAGCTTGGAGCTTAAAAATTAAATTTTTGAATAATTTCCGGTATTTGCAAGTCAGGAATGCGCATGCAGAACAGAAAAAAATGCCAATTAAATTTCATTAAATTAGTCTCATTTATTTGCGGCTTGTGTAAAGTACATAAATTTTATTTACATGCAGCGTCCACAAACTGTCTTATCTCTTTCCCTCTCTCTCTCTATCTCTCTCTACCTCTCGTGATAACTCTGGATATAAGCTGCAGTCAGCTGTTGTTTATGGAATGTCTGCTTTGCATTGCTGAAGCGAACTTGTCATTTAAAACAACTGGCATGCAAAAACTTTTTGTGTTTGTGTGTGTGTGTGTGAGTGTGTATAGGAGTGCGTGTGCTTATGCAGCTTTGCCCACAGACAAACCTAAAATTCGCGTCAACTTTGCTGGAAGGAATTTACTTAGGCAAACGTATGAGCGGGCGAATGCCGGACGCTGTGTGGAAAGGGGAGTAGAGGGGCGTAGCAGCGATAAAGCTAAAGTCAGCCATGTCAGCCAACTGGTGGAATGTCTCCATCTGCATGCTTTGTACTTGTCAGTCACTGTCAACGTTCAATGCAGCCAACATCTTTGTCCTTGTATCGCATGGGAGTGTGTCGGTTTGTTGCCGAGCTTGTGGTTTGTGTCTGGGCTACAGCGCGGTTCTCAGTTTGTTTTTTATACTTTTCTGTTTCTTTTATACATATTTACTGTCGTACTGTTTTGTAGTTGTTGTTTTTGTTGCTTTAATGTCTAAATTGCATTTTATTATGTCTCACGCGCAGTCAGGAGCAACAGCAACAGCAACAGCCACAGCGATAGCAACAACAACAACAGCAAAAGGCAAAACATTCTCGCTTGTCTGCTTCCTTTGGGTTTTGGGTTTAGGTTTGGTTTTTCTGTTGCATGCCACACATGTTCATTGCTTGCATACAGCAACCAGCAACCAGCAACGCACGCAACGTTGTCGTTGTTGTTGTCGTTGTACTTGTTGTGCTTGTAAATTTTATTTATCATTTAACATCGTTTTTTTTTGTTTTTGGTACGATTTTTATGCAGACTGTAAAAGTGACTTTAAAGCATTTATTTAGCATATGAAATTGTTATCCTTTTTTTTACACACACGCATGGCGGCATATGTAAGTGGCTTGTGCTTTCCTACAATTCTCTCGTGTGTTATCTTCCTTTTCGAGTAACTCCTTTGCAGTTTCTTTATCGCATTTAAACTGCATGCGTTTGTTTAATAATTTTGCATATTACGGATTTTATGCGCATTTTATGTTAAATTAAACACTTTAAACGTTTTATGCCTTCTCTTCATTTTGTTTTTATTATTATTATTTTTATTCTTATTTTGTTTTGCCATTCGGCGCGTACGTGTTCGACTCTTTCAAGTGCATGTTTGCATAAAATGAATGTGCATTATTTTATTTTTATTGTTACTAAATTTAATTCGAAGTCAACGCTTTGTTTATATTCTTTGTTTTTTGCCATTTAACTAACGTCACATTGTGAACGGTTTTTTGTTGATATATTTTGCCTTTTTAAAATGTACATTGAATTATATAAATATATTTAATTAACTCGCATAAAAACAATACAAAAGATAAAAAAAAAACAAACAAAAATCAGCATATTATAGAAGTTGTGATTGCACGTTCAGATCCTTGCCGTTGCCTTTGTTCAGGATGTGGCTGTTATGAAGTGCATACGTGAAAAGGGCAAATAAAATTAATTAATTAAAATTGAAAATAGCACCGGCACAGACGCAACCGCAGAGGCAGAGACAGACATAGACACAGACAGAGCCACAGCCACAGAGCCGGAGACAGTGACAGACGCAGGGACGGACTCTAAACAAAATGATTATGCTGGCTTCAATATATTCTCATATGCGTGCATTGTTATTAAAAAACTTTTGCAAAAAGTGTTGCATACTTGGCAAAATCACGAAGTTATTAAAGCTTTGTTGTGGGTGTTGCTGTGGAAATTTCGCCAAAATTATTAGTTTTCAAATATTAACGGAAAAACCAAACAAAACAAAACAGAACAGAACAGAACAAAATGAAACAAAAACTAATTCACAGCATCAATGCACGTTGCTTCTTGTTGGCCAAAAGTTGCTGCAAAGGGGGAGGAAAACGTGGAAACGTGCAATTTATAATCGGCAGCAACAAAAGTGCTCAAATATTTTCTAAAACTTTATGAAAATTGTTTTTGAAATAGTTCGTCGGTTGTTTTGCTGTAAGTGAGCTGCTTAGAAGATGAAAGGGCTTAAGCCATATGGTTAATGGTTCATCTTATATGATTTGCTTCAAATTTGGGTAAAATCTGCTTCAATAAATCTCAGTAAACGATCTTTATGGCCAATAATCGTTCTTAACAAAACTTTTGAGAAATATTACAAAATTAATAAAAATATAAAAAAAATAATTGAACAAGCTCAAAATACGTTTGCATTAAACGCTGATTTTTTGTTTTAAGTTGAAGTAAAGTGCAGCTGAAGGACATCAATTGCCGTGTGCCGCATTTGTATATGTGTCTTATAAATGATTAATTAGCCTTTTGTTTAGGCTATGCACCCAAGTATACTTGAACATTTTCTGATTGACTCTTGCGTATATAATTTACATAATTATCATAAGCACAAGTGTTGTTTGTGGCTTGGCTTGTTTACTTTCAGGCGGAAGTTTGAGCCAACACTGTACAAATGGGTATTGTCCACATAGAACTTTGTGGCATTTGCTGTTCGTGGTTCGGTGGCACTCATTCTTGTAATCCACACAGTTTTGTTTTAAGAATTATGTTAAAATGTTATAAATATTTAATTTTATTTAAATTTTTTGCCTTGTGCAATAAATGTGCCGACGTATGCATGTGAACACACACACATGTGGCCACCTCCTTTTAAGCTGCTTGTGTGTGTGCTTTTTTCGCGGTTGCAAATGCTGTCGCATGACAAACGTTTCAGTTGTCGTCGCAGTAGGCAGGACAAGGCAAGGCAAGGCAAGGCAAGGCATGACAGGAAAAAGAAAGAAAAAATTGTTGTGCATACATGTTGACGTCTAACTTGGCAAGTTGGCAGGGGTGTGCCCAACTAGCAAGTTGCAGCGCAGAGCATGGCTCGTTTAACTATTCAAATGGCGCACATGCATATTTCACTAGATTTGTTGCATTTCTATATTTTTTTCCTTCTTTGCTGTCGTTGTCGCTTGACGTTCATTTATTTCTTGCTCCTTGCTCCTTGTGCCTTGCGTCTTATATGCTGCCCGTGCGTCGCGTTGACGGATGTGTTCTTTATGTGCTGGTCTACTCGTATATGTGCAGCTTAAGTAGTTTACCGGAAACGGATGCGTTATTTTGCAGCCAGGCGTGTAGCCATAGTGACGCTGACTAGGCAACGTCTGGCTGCCAGGTACCCCACACATGCAATAGCAACTAAGCACACGTGAGTGTGTGCCCATTTATTGGGCTTAGTGAGGCGTCTCAAGACTGTGCACACTTCAATGCTGACTGCTATTCTGGGCCATATAACATAGCATAGCGCAGTCGAGTACATCAAAATGATTTTTATTTATTTAATTTATTTTTTATTGATTTCATGCGCATAAAAAGTTTACGAACATGATCCATTATGGTTTGGCGAAATGCGCAGCTAAAAAATAAAATGTTGCTTTATGGTATTATTAAAAGGACACTTGACTGCGTGGACTGCGTTTGGTCGCATTGCAAACGAATTGAGTTCTTTCTTTACGTGTATATGTTTTCTGTGTGTGTGTGTGTGTGTGTGTGCGAGGGTGTGCATATGTGTGCTAAGTGTCAATGTGTGCTCTGAAACGCAAGTCGTTGTGGCTAAAATGAAAATTATCGCAGCAGTAGCTTAAATGAAGACAGTGACACACACACAAGCACACACACTCGCATACGTACATACGCATAATATATCAAATGGGCTTGCCTAGACCTGGCACTTGTTTCTGGTTTTTGGGGCCATGTGCGACAGACAAATACTCCGCGTATGGGCACCTCGAGTGTTGGGGCGAATGGTGTCGCTTGAATTTTATTTATTTGATTCAGCATTTGTTTTCTGGTGTGTGAGTGCGGCTTGGCACGTGTAAATCTGGTGAGACACGCACACACACGCATACTCACACAAAGGCGCGTGAACACACACATGTATGTGCTGCTGAGATTATGTGTGCGTTTTAAAATGATTTACACTCGTTTCGCATATTGCTTTGTTTATTGTGAGCGCTGTTGGCTTAGCTGATGCAGCTGCTGGAGTCGCCGGAGTTGATGGAGTCGCTGTGGCTGGGCTGGCAGGTCCAAACGCCATGTTGAAATAAAATGCCAATTACGAATGGCGCTATTGGATTTTTGTGTGTGTGCTCTGCCTTGGTTGCTCAAGCCGTGCGCCGAAACTGGCAGCATTTTCATATTTGTTCGCCGTTATTGGCTCTGGCTATGCGTTCTGCGCGATGCCGGAAATTGGCTGTAAACGCCAGCTAAGCTTAGTTTTGTTTTTTTTTCGTTTGGCTTGGCTTTGTTTTGTTTCTGGCATGCACTCATGGCCTTTCGCCTGATGTGCGCTGGATTGCTTACAACAAATTGGCATGTGAAACAAAGCCACCCCGAGGCTGTCGATAAACAGGCCAAGGCTACATTTGTTGATTGGTAATAAATGACTGTAAGTTGACTTATGCCACGCCCATTTAAGTTTGCGTACGTCTGCGCTTGCACAATGTCACAATGCCACGTTTCTGTAAGCGAAAGCTCAAACCTGTACGTGTGTATGTGCACACTCCTAAATAAGTCCACATAAATGCTATCATTGTGTAGCCGAACACACCGAACTCGCATAAACTCTGCTTTGCCCAGACGGCAACGATGCAGCGTACATTTGTTACGGCTAACTGCCGTCAGAGGGCGTTTGCGCAACGGAAGTGCAACGAAAATAAATATTTCGCATATGCCACTACAAATGTGTGCTCCTGCGTTCATTTGTTTGTGTTGTGTATGTGTGTGTGTGTATGCTTATGTGTGTTTGGGTGTACTTGACTTCGGTACATACACACACACACACACACACATCGATATGTGTGCATTTGCTTTACGTTCGCTTACCTGTGCGTTGTCTGCGTCTGCTGTAGCGGCAGCAGCAGCAGCAGGTCCTGTCCGGCAAGACCAGCAGCCACAACAAGCCGAAGTGGCAGTGTGCTATGTGGCACGGCAACTAATTTATTAAAATCGGAAATAGCATTTATATACTATATGCATTCCATTTTGGGCTTTTCTTTTCGCTCTGCTTCTTGTTTTCTCTCAGTTTTCCGGTGTAAGTTTTGTGTGTTTGGCGGAAATGCTCGAAATGCGCGCGTTGCAAAAATAAATTTTTCATCTTCATAATTTTCACGTTGTAGAAATTTCATAATCAGCATTTTCGGTATTTTTATTTAGTCGTATTTGTTGTTGAATATTTTTCTTATTTAAAATAAAAAAAAAAAAAAAAAAAATACAAATTAAAATTTTTTGAATTAAATAATGTGAAATGTTCTTATTCCAAAATGCAGCATTTGAAACCAAGTAAATAAATTTTATATTGCGTACACTTAATGTGAATGTAAATTAAATGAATCTAAATTGTGATGCAGAAAGATATACAGAAAAGTAAAAGTACTGTGTCATTTAGAAATATTGCATATAATCAAATAATATTCATCCGTGTGCGGCAATTAAGTTGAGGGCAAGTATTTCTTCATTGCCATTGTCTTAGTTAGCTTCGAGCAAGTGTAAGATAATTACATGCAATTTCTTCTGATTTAATGGGCTTTTCTGACGATGCTCTGCCGAGTTTTGTGGTATTGGGATGCGTGTATTACCATTTAGTATAAATTCTTTAGAGTTTGCTTTTTAGTTTGATTGAAAGCTGAAGTTGAATTACAGCGCCTATGTAAACGGCAACAAAGGCAATCATCTGTAAATACTTTCCTTGGCTATCAGTCCAAGACATCTACATCGATACATGCACAAAAAATGTCAACCTACGGCTATGAGAATTTACTGAAGAATGATTTTAATTATTAGTAATCGGATACTCACAAACTTGTGAGTATTCTACGCATGCTGGCATGTAATGATTACGGGCAACTTTTCAATGGAAATCTGTCAGTTGAACTTTAAGCAAGCTCAGAAGAGTTTTCGTACTTATGACAGGCTTCTTGTGCTGAATAGAGTAATTCGAGTGCCTGGCACACACAATGGCAAGTGATGAGTATTGAAAGCTGCTGAGATGAAAAAGTATCATAGCTTAATTAGTGCCGTAAAACTGCCATTCAACAGAGTGTAGCCATATTGCTTTAACGAAGAATAAATAATTAAACAAACGAACGAAACTTGAAGTTGGCCATGAGCAGAAGCAAAGTTGCACACAAGTGTCGAAATTGACCAAAATCTATGGCGCTCTTAGCAATTTACTCAAATATTCATATGCGGCGACTGGAGTACACTTCAATGGCAGCGGCTCAATGCTGACGGCGATGAGGACAGGCGACGCAGGCCATGACGATGACGATGACGACGGCAATAGCGATGGCGATGATGCGGATATGGATGAGGTTGAGGATGACGACGTGCAGTAAACTATGCATAAAGGGACAGCAGGCGACCGTAAAGGATTTTCCAGCGAACTTATTAGACCACGCAAGCGATTTTGCTATCTCTCACACGTTGCGGCGTCTCGTACTTGTGGCGAGTTTGTCACTTGATGGCGCACAATATAAAATGGTTTCTCAGCATTTTAAGCGCACTTTAATGGCAATTATACGCTCGAGCAGTTGTTTGCGTTGGAAACTTTTTGCAAAATCTCTTGAGCAGCCGCACTAACGCACACACACACACACATACACACAAACACGCACACACACGCACTTTGAGGCAATATAAATCCTTTTATGTCTATTTCCTTGTGTGTCGCTTGAAATTGTGTAAAATACTTTCAACATTGTGCAAGCAGATTATTAAAGTTCAGTGCAAATAGTTTATGGTAATCGTAAAAGATAATGGCAACATAATTTTTACGCACACGCTTAAACTGCCATCCGCTTTTCTCCCATCCCCCTGCCCCACACTTGCTGCACTCTTCGCACTCATCACACTCGAACTAGCTTACACGTGCGCTGTTGTGAGTTGTGTCTAAGCGGTTTTTGTGTGTGTGTTTTTTTTTTTATGGCACATTGCAAACTTTAAAGATTCGTAAACTTGCGCAATATACATGAGAAATTACTTATACGCCATGTGGTGTGAACTTTGATTATTGGTGTTGTATGCTTTTGGTTTTTGCTTTTCGCTTCGAGCTGAACTACATCAGCCGCGGCTCTTATTGCATTCCCATGCTCTTGTGTTGCTTTCTGGCTGTTGTTGTTGCTTTTGGTTTGATAGCAGTTGCCGGCTACGTTTGTTTATTGTATTAATTTATTTTGCGGTTATTCTTTATGCGCTCTCTTAGTTGCGATCGATACTGGCGTGACCGCAATTAAAAACGCAAAATTATTTAATGCTTGGCATTTACTTCACTCCTCCCCACTCCAATCCACTCTTCTTCACTCAACTTGACTCGGCTTCCCCTACACTTTACTGCACTCTACAGAACACAACACAACACAACACAACTCGGCTGGCCATCAAAGTCAGCATCTTGGCACCTGAGTCAGAAATTGATGTCGCACATAAATTGCACAAGGAGTGACGTTTAATGAGTGTGTAAATGCGTAGTGATGGCAGGGTAGCGTGTGTGAGAGAGACAGTGCTATGCTTTGTCTGAAACTTAAGCGCAAAGCTTACATTGCAACATCCAAAGAGTTACACGTAGGCAAATGAACCCCTTGCATGTCATTTATGAACTTGCTGTTGATGCTACGCAACACGTCGTCCGCGTCCAGCCTTGCCAGCCTCGCCGGCATCCTACATCCTAGATCCTACAGCATGGCAGCGTTCATTGCTCGTTTAAGCTTACTGTCATTTTTCAAAGCAATAGCCAAAAAAGTTTTGCTGCTTCTGCTGCCAATGCTGCTGTTGGAGTTTGGTTAAGTTTCAGCACTGAGGACCGGTCCAGCACAATTATCAAACTTTGAGGTAGAAGTGCTGATTAATTTTTAATGTTTATCTTTCTTTGTTGTTGTTGCTCTTTGTTGTTATTATTTGTGTTGCTGTGCACGGTTAACCCTTACTTTAGTTTATTTTGCACTAAACTTACGAAAGCATTTTGACTATAAACGTTTGGTGCTCCTCCTCCGCCTGCTGCTACTGCTGCTTGTTTTTTTTTGGTTGAGTTGGCAACAGGCGGCCATGGTGGACAAAAAGGTTGCCAGCATATATATATAAAATGCGGCGTCATTTGCTAAATTATAAAGTCATTTTTTGTTTGTTGTTGTTCTTGTTAATGTTGTTACTGGCTGCTGGTATATAATGAGGGTTGATTTAAGCGATTTTAGCTGGTGCTAAGTTCTTGTACAATCAAAAGTTTCACAGTAATAAAGCCATGCCATGAAAATTTGCTGGCAAGTTGCCCAGTCGCACATTTGATTTACAATCTTTATGCTGGGCAATGAATATGAAAGTGGCCTTTTTGCTTGTTTTAACTATTTAAGTTTGAATTTCATCCCATTGTTGATCTTTTTTTAACTTATATTGCTTGTTTGTGGCAAATATTTATCAGCGCATTTAACGCGTCGTATACGTAATTTGTAGTTCGTTGTGTGCTTATTGCAATACGCATTCGCCGCGAGCACTAATGATGTGACTACTTAAATTTGACTTTACATGTGCAGGAGCAGCAACGTTTCGCCAGGCCCCAACACCGAACTGCGGTTGCATCTGCTCAACCGGACGCATGCCATTGTGGCTTTCGCCAACGCATTTCGCATTCGGCCATAAGCATTTGCCAGTGCGCAGTTGTCAAATGAGTTACAAAATTCTTAACGAAGTGGTTATTGCGGTTGTTGCAATTATGAAATTATGTTATGCTCACACATACATACATACATACATAAGTTTGTGGTTGTTGCAATTCTTGTTGTTGTTATTTGTGATGTTGGTTTCAGTGTATGTATATTTCATTAGAGTTTTGTGCATTGCGGTTTCTATTGAATTATTTTGTGCATTTTTACCCATTTTTTCGATTTCAGAAATTATAAATTATTGAAATGAAGTATGAAAAAAAGAATTGCAATTTTCCTTCGGTGAAAAACATTCGAGCATGCTTTTAATATTCTTAAATTGGAAAATGTTCAGTATATGGTAAAAGAATAAAACAACATTTTGCAGTCGCTTTGCGGATTTAAGTTATTAACTTTTTGCTAAAAAAAAGAATAATCTTCAAAAATTCATAACCTCGCCATTCAAAAGGCATCTATACACTAAAATATAGAAAAGAGGGAACAAATCACAAAAAATTATAAATGATTTTAAACAATAAAAAAAATATATTACTCTGTGTGTTGTGTCGCATTGTCGCTGTTGGCAAGCCAAACAAGAGCAAGAGCAACAAGGATTTGTTATAAGCACAAAGGACACAAAGCACTTTAATACGTTCAATCAACGAGGCGTATATTTATACTCAAACTATGTTACTGAGTGTCTGTCTCTCGCTCTGGGGTTGAACGATTTTTATCAGTATTTTTTTTTCTTTGTAGAATTTAATCCAATTTGTGTAAATGTGCCATTAGCCCAACTCATGCAGCGACGTATTGGTAAACGATTTGTTGTAGCTGCGAAAGCATAAACGTTTAAATGGCAGCTACAAAAAAATTTATGCGCCCATAACAATTCAAACAACAATGAAAATCAAATTTTCTACTACGCTTGCCATTAGCTCGCATACGCAACGCTCACAAAGTACACGTATTTGTAGATGTGTGCAGGATAGAGGGAGAGACAACAAGGATTTGGTCACGTTTTATGAGATAAGCGAAAAACGTAAAGTTTAGATTACTCAGTACGTAAAAGTCTAAAACGGTGTTTAAAATTTAAATTATTATAAACTCTAACAATTTACCTAAATGCATGCTCAAAAATGTTATGCGTTGAAAGCATTTCGGGTGGCTGAGTGCAGTTGCAGCATAATGTGCAAACAGTTGGAATGAAAATTAATGTTGCATGCTTTAGGGAGTGCACATAAAAAACGAAACAACAACAAAAATAAAACACAAACAGCAAGCACAACCAAGAGAAGAACACGTGAACAAATAATATGAGCAAACTGAGCAAAATAAAAAAAAAAAAAATTGAATTGCATTTGTTACATTGTGACTTGACTGTTGGCAACTCATGTCAATTAACGCTAATTTCATTAGTTGGCAATAACTTGTGCGCTCACTGCATGAGCTTCGCGCTTACTTACTTATTTGCTCTCTTGCACTCTCCCGTTTGTTTGCGTCACTGTCTGGCTGCTTGACTGCTCGCCTGCGTGCGTCTCTGTTTGCCTGAGTCACTCTGTAACTGGCCAAGTGCACGAATGCAATCATTGTGCGTACAAGCGCACGTTGGCTGTTAGCAGGCAACAAAAACAACAACAACAATAGCAGCAACAACAAGAGACTTTAGTAACTTAAAGTTTACTTTTTGGCTAATTCCGTTGCTGTTTGTTGAAATATTTTTGGCGCTCCGCATTGTTATTGTTGTAGTTTATGTTATTCCTGTCGTCATCGTTGTTGCTGTTATTGTTGTTGTTGTTGAAAGTTGTTGTGTACTTATATTTTGGCAATTAGCAGCTGCAACAAATTTTGTTGCATTCTTAGCCTTGTACGCTTTTAGCTAAAACTCCACGTCACGTCACCATACTCCAGCAGACGCCATAGACGCGCTCGATACATATTTATTAGCTGCATTTGTTGGATTTTAGCTCAATTAAAAAGTTTTTGCAGCTTTTCTTTGGTTCAAAGTTGTGTGACTCCTTTCTATTATTGCCTTCCTTGTTGTATGCTGTAGGAATTCTGGTTGCTTGTACTGGACTAATTGCAATTACTTGGACTTTTTTGTGTTGTTTGTTGCTTTTTATTTTTATTTTTTTTTTTCGCTTGCAATGTTCTTCTTTATTTATAGAAGTTTTGTTTTTTTTTAGTTGTTGCGTTGTGTTTTAGCACAACTTGCCTGCATTGCTTTACAATTGAATATGAAATTAACAATATGTGCCTGAATAGCTGTGATTTTTCTGAACGTGAGGTTGCTTGGGTGTTTCCGCGTGGATAATGAGTCTTTACAACAGACGTGCAAACTAAGACAATTCAAAAAAATTAAGGAAACAATCCTCGTTAAATTGAAAAGAGTCCCACACTAGATTTGTGAAAAAGAAATCGAGTCTTCGCGGAAGTATAAGATCCCGAGGCAACATCCAGAATTTGTTTTGGGATTAACAATTTCTAAGTCTTTCTTAGAGTTGTGCAAATGTATTTAACATGCAGAAGGAGGTTTGGCAGACCCCATAAAGTATATATATTTTTTGATCAGCATCGAAAGGCGAGTCGATCTATGTCCGTCTGTCTGTCTGTCTGTATTAACTCACGGATCTCGGAAACGGTCAGGCCTACAACCACCAAATTTGGCAAGAAGTCTCTCCTAATCCATAGGCATAACAATTTTATTTTTTTTTTTTCGACCTATAACATATAGCTGCCTTAGGAACGATCGACCGAAAAGCCTCTTTTACTGAGAAAAACTTTTTTGTTTATAAGGTATAGTTGGATTTAAAAATTTTAAATAATATCTAATCATATATCAGAATATGATAAATATCGGGTTACTATAACATATAGCTGCCATAGGAAAGATCGGACGAAAAATTACTTTTACAAAAAAAAATTTTTTTTCCTATCGATACCATTAAATAACTTGTACAAAATATTGAAGCAAAACAAAATATATATATATATATATATATTTATATATATACAGTACACTCGCTGTAACGTGAACACCGTCTAACGTGAACACCGCCTAACGTGAACAAGCTTTTTTTACATTGACTACTCTGTGGCGTGAACAAAGTCAGAAAGCTCCATAACGTGAACAATTTCTTTTTCACTGCATATGATTTGTAAGTTTGAAATACATTAAAGTCGATGCAATGGAGGATCAAAGTGACATGAGTGTACCTAGACGCTTAAGGAAAGAAGCAGTATTTCAGCTATTAGAAAAGAAAGAACAGCAGATAAAGATAACATATTTCTTTAGTGCATAAACGAAATGAGGAATTTTGTTTGCTATGTAATTTTATTTCAATGCATATTTTCTTGTGATCTCATATTGTTTTGTAATGAGTTTTAATTAATAATTTTATTTTTATATTTTTTTATTTTCACGTTCAAGCTTGTAAAATACAGTTTATATTGTAAAATTTTATATTTTTTTCATGAAATGGCCATTTTAGTAAATATTCTAATGTCCTATGTAATGTTGAGTGCAACTTTGTGGTTTGTTTGTGTTTCTGGTGTGTGAATATGTGAGATTTAGCTTCTCTCAGAACTTATTGTAATAGTCAGAGATTGTACTCCAAGGATTTATTATATATGTATAAATAAAAACTAAGTATATAATTGCAATGCACGAAGAAACGTTGTGCGCATAAAGATACAGTAAAACAATGACATGACTTACTAACCTAAGTGAGTCACCTGCATTTGGCAGCAACTCAGCCCAAAAGTCCATTGGCGCCATAGAGGCCACCGCCGAGAGTGGCCTGAGGCAGTAGATAGTGCGGCGAGCCGCTGGAATGCTGATCGAGGAGATTCGTGGCCGTCGCATAGTGGGCATGTCGATGCGATGGCACCTTGTGCACAACTGTGCGCACTATGGGCACTTTGATGGGGTAGGGATAGTAAATGGGCGTGGCCACAGGCTTCTCAACGCGGTAAGGCACTCGACGCTCAACAACAAACGGAATGGCTCGTTCCACTGGGAATGGCTTCACTTTCTCAATTGGTATCTTCACCTCTTGCAGCTGCGGCACGGCAATCGTCTTGGACACGGGCACCTTGATGGGCAGCGGCCGGGGCACTGTGGTGATCACCGAGCGCGGCACCTGCAACTGTACCGTCTGCTTGTAGGGCACGTGCTGCTTGTGATACTGCGTGACGGGCACATGCTTGGTGAGCTCGACGTGCTTGGCCAGCGGCAGGCCGGCGATGGCCTTCGAACTGGCAGCTGTGTGGTGCACTGTTGTTGTGATGGGCGGCAGGGCGTGGTCAGGGGATTTGGGCAGCGAGTGCTCGGCAGTGCCGATAAGATTCTGTTGCGTCTGTTCGTGGATTAGGAGTTGGCGATCGCGGTCAGCCGAGTGAAGTGGAGTGTAGGAGGTTTGCTGCTGCTGCTGTTGCTCCAATTGTGGCGACAAGTGGCGCAGATGCTGATCGGTGGTTTGCTGTTGGTGGCTGATTGCATGACTGCCATGTGGATTGTAGTAAATTTGCGCATCGCTTCTATCTCCAGGGCCGAGCTTGTCGGCCACATGAAAATGCAGCTGGCTCGTCTCACTATGCTCGGGTTCGCGGTATATGAAGCGTGGTATATGACGTTGTTGTTGAAGTTGTAGTTGCTGCAATTGGCGTTTGACATGATTGCTTGTGGGCCGTAGAGGAGAGAGAAGTTGCAGCTGTTGCTGCTGCTGTTGGCGGTGTAGCTGTTGCTGTTGCTGTTGTTTTTTAATATTTGCATAAATTGCTGCACTGCCATCAAATGTTGCCAGCGGTTGACGTTGTCGGTGTGCAAATGGTTGCTGTGACTGTGGCTGCTGCTGCTGCTGTTGGGGATAATTGGAATATTGCTGAATATCGAAACTTGGCGAAAATTGACTCCGATATGCAGCAGCTACTGCCGCTGATGTGGCTGCACCTGCCGTGGTTGCTGTCGCGGGTGCCGGCGTCACAGTTGGAAAATAATTTTTGTAAGCATCCTCATAGTAACTCAATTCCGCAATATTGCCTTCACCGACGTCGCCAACATCCGCTGTCAGCTCATAGACGGCAGCCCCTTCTATGCCATCGCCGACACTTTCATAATTCGGCGAATTAATAACAAAATCGATTTTACCTCTTGATGAGTCTTCAGTGTCCTCATGACCATTGTTGTTGTTATTGTTGTTGTTGGCATTTATGTTGTTTTTGTCATCAACGCCGAAGCCGAGCTTGCTGTTGGCATTTCGGCTGCCGCTGCCGGCGTGCGGTGCATATGCTGCATAATGCTGGCCAGCAGCGGTGAGGCTTGTGGGCAGAAATCCGCCAGCAGCGAGCAAACCCACGCCCTGATTATCGTCGCTGATGCGTGCATAATTTGCATATGCTGCCGATACTAGATCGTCGGCCGCGGCAGCTGCCAACGCTGGCTCACCCAGACCATCGCCTGCCGTGCGGTAATAATTGCGTGCATAGTCTGTTTGTGTTGCTAATCCCGTGACTGCCGCTTCCGCATCCGCCGCAGCTGCCGATGTCGCGATGGCATAATTGCCTTTGCCAAGCACGGTTGGTGTTCGCGGTATTGGCGCAGCCGTTATTGCCTGCGTCGTTGGCATTCCTGCCGCTAATAGCAACAACATTAAGGTATTGATGGTTAATGAACTGGCTGCCATGGCCGGTGTCGCCTGTGTGCTGTGTTGGCCATTTCGTCTTTGCTGCCACAGCAAAAACCAAACCATGCTTTGTCCACTTTTTTTTGCGAATGCTTTTGCTGTGTCGTTACTATTTTTATTTTTTTATTTTTTGTGTTTTTTTTTGTTTTGCTGCTAATCCTTTTAATCCGTGTTTGCTGCTGCTGCGTTTGATTTTGTTTGCGTCGTCTGCGTTGTGAGTTTTTCGTTGAAATGCAAATTTCCCGGTCATTCATATGCGTTTTTATAGCATTTCTCTCAATTTCGCTTAATCTTCATTTTGTGTTGGCTTTCGCTTTATTTGTTTTTTTTGTTGTTTTTTTTTTCATTTTTTTTTTGCAGTTTGTCATTTGCCGGTTTTGCGTTTGAAATCTTATATGTGTAGTTGCGTTGTGTTACTCTTTGGTTTGTTTTGATTTGTTGTTGTTGTTGTTGTTGTTATTGGTTTTTTTTATATTATTTGCCAACTACTTTTGCTTTCGTTTGCTGGTAATTTGAGTTGCTCTGAGTTGTGATGTTTTTGAGATTTCGCTTGTCGCTACCTGAAAAATCCCTTTCGGCCTTAACTCTTGCTCTTACTTGCATTTTGCTTTGTTTTTGTTTTTGTTTTTGTTTTTCGTCAACTGCCAGCAGTTGCTGCGGACAAATGCTAACAACAACATGTATTGCATAACACATCGCATAGCCAGCCTCAGCGGTCACGGCGGCAGCACTTTCATACACTCACGCTGCTCTCCCGCAGTCGTTTGTCCGGCACAGACCATTGCAGACCATTGCAGACCATCGCAGACCATCGCAGACCATCGCAGACCATTGATATGCATCGAATTTCACACATTGTAACTTGTGGCCAGTCGTGCTCGTTGGGCATTTGATGTTTGATTGCATGCGGTTATCTGTTTGCGGTCTCGTTGCCCACGTCGGCCGCCTTTGCACGGCGCCGTCAGCCATGCGGCCGGGCCAGCCTTGTCTTTGACATTCGCGTTGCGCTTGGCTGGCACCAACCGCAGCAACGACATCTCCATTTCGTGGGCGGCTTAGCTGCCGTACTTGAGGCTGTTAAGTTGCCGTCACCGTCACCGTCACCGTTGTCGCTGTTGCTGTCGTTGCTGCTGATGCTGCGTAATCTGAGACTATGTAATTTCCGTTTTTCGCTTGTTTTTTTGTTTTTGTTGTTTTTCACTTTGTCTAGTGTTGCACTTTCAATTTTATTTTATTTCACTTACCTATGAGAAAATAAAAGAAATGTTACAAAAATAAAAAAAAAAGTTGGTATGCCTAAGTTAAAGTTTTGCTGCATGCCAGGCATAATTGCAAAATAATTTGGATTTGAACCTGCGCTTGAATGGGTTCTATGTCTAAAGCCAGCAAAGCAATTCGTACAAGGCAACATGCACTTGACTGTTGGCGTGAAGTTCGTCGCTGGCATTCCAGTGTCGTGGCTGAGGCTGAACAATGCAGAAAATCGAAAATCTTTAATTGAAGTTGCCAAGGGGCTTCGTTTGTCAGCCGCAGCTGTGGCAGTTCTGTCGCTGCGCAGTTGACAGCAGCGAAGTTAGTTTGGCAGCCATGTGCAGTTGCTCCTGTGCAGGTGTGAGTCGGCGGCTGTGGCGCTGTGTCGCATTCATCACTTCTGGGGAGCAGCAAAGACCGCAAAGTGAAGTTGCAAAAGTTCGCTGACTGCTGCTGCTGCTGCCTGGTGTTCGTGCTTTTGTTTGTTCTTCTTCTTCTTCTGCTGCTGCTGTTACTGCTGCTGCTTCTTTTTTGTTTTACTATTTCGCCACAAAGTATTTAAACAATTGCTGCTCGAGTTGAGCAAAATGACAGCGCAAAGTACTTCGTTGAATGGTCTTAAGCTTCGTTAAATTTCACGCTTGCATTTCTTGTTGCATTTGTGTAGTTTTAGCTCATTCTTGTTGTTGCTTTTTTTTTCTCGCTCTTATTATGAGTTTTTGCTGCAACGGTTTTGTTGCTTTTAAGTTTGGTCAAGCCTGCTTAGGCAAAGTTCCAGTTGCGTTTTTTAATCCATTGAAAGATTCAACTCAACTTAACTCAACCGAACCTAAACTGTTTGGCCAAGAAAATTATGATTTAAGTTTTTAAGTTAACGTTTTTTTTGTTTTTTCTTCGCTGTTACATTCTTTACCTCTTCTATTTGCTCTGTTGTTGTTGTTGTTGTTGTTGTTATTGTGGTTGCTGTTGTGGTCACACAAAACGAGAAAAAAATCCGTCATAACCTTAACTTGGCTTGTGGCAAGTTTTCCAAGCAGTCGAAACTTCATTAAGTCACGTTAAAAGCAACTACAGCAAAGAACAACCAAAGAATTACTCTACAAAAAATAGCTTGTGAAAAGTAAAATGAGCGTAAAAAATAAAAAAAAAAAAAAACAACAAAAAAAAATGAAAAGCAAAGACCGAATAGGCCAAGGGAAACTACGCAAATTTGAAAGAAATTCACCACCTCAGGCGGTGTTCCAGGCGTGCGTCTACCTGCTCTCAGCCTTTTCGCAGTATGTGGGTAAAGTCTTCGTCCTGCGTTTTGCAGCATTGCATGCGAATTTAATCAAGTCATGCAATAAAATTTACGGTTAGTTGTGGCATGTTTTTTTCCCTGTTATTGTACTATTTTGTTTCATGCTTTGCTCTATTTCATGCTTAATTTTTTTTTGTTATTTATTAAAAGTCTCTGCGCTTTTTTGTTGAAAACAATTTACCTTTGCCTCAGCAAGATTTTTGCTTTTGGACACTTTTTTCTATTTAGTTCTTCTTCTTGCAACTGTTGCACCTTTCAAAATGACATGAAATGGCATTCGTATTTTGATAACCGGTTTGTGAATCCTTCTAAGAGATGAAACCGTTGTTATTTTTGATTATGTTATATTATATTCTGGATTAGTTTTATAGAGCTGGAGGTTTGCTTTTCTTTTGTAGTCAACCGGGACGTATGCTGGGTCTTACGAGCGCACCGCATTCAAAAGTGACATAAATAATTATTAGTAACATCCTTGTTAGTTAGTTAGTCAATAAGTTTTGTTTTTAAGTATTCTGTTCGAAAATGTTCTGTTCAAAAAATAGTTTGTAATGGTATGACAAAAATATTTTATATGTATATCACACCATATCGATTAAGGGGATAACTTATTGAAAACTTTAATATAGAAATTGAAATATTTTGGCCAAATATTATAAGGTATAGCAGCTTGTGGAAGACCGAAGACTGTGCGTTTGCTTTTCCTGACTAATTTTGATAAAAACTCGCTTTAAGTTGTAACATATGCTGCAGCAAAGGCATTTATGTGGAGGGTAAAGGAGGAGTGTGTGGCTATGCTGCAATGTGCAGTAAATGTTTGCGTTGACATGGATCTTGTAAAAATAAAAGAATAAACATAAATAAACTACAAAAACAAAAACAAATTAATGAATGCTTTATTTGCCATATTAATAGCCACTTGATGTAGTTTGCTGTGCACGACGTTGCAACGCGAATTTAGTTCTTGATTTCACGAACCTTTGTTAGTTAGGTGATATTTTAAATAAGAAAAAAAAAAAATTAATAAATTTAGTTGAGCTTGAAGTGAGAGAGGAAGGAAAATATATGAGAAATAAAAATTTTACGTATTTTTTCATTACCTTGCAGAATATGCGCAAACGTTGCATTATGACTCTCATGAAGGTTCAACGCAACGAGCGTAAGAATGCAGATTGCCATACTTCCAGGCTACCTTATTGCCTTCAAGCCTATGCCTTGCCCGGCCACTCATGCACACACTCGCTTACAAACACAAACACATACACACTTGGCTGCAACGCAAAGAATTTGCAATCCGCAATCAAAATTCCGCGCCGAAGAGTTTAATTGGGCTTTTCACCGACGATGAGTGAAAGAGGGAGAACGTATGACGGCCAAGATGGAGCGGGAAAATATGAGTTTGAGTGCCTTATGCTGTTTGTATACTACCCTGTCGTTGTTGTTGTTGCTGCTGTTGTGGTTGTTATTGTTGTTGGTTTTGTTTTCATATAAAACTTGACTTGCTTCGCCTTGTTTTTCTTTGCTCCCAAGGATTTTGCAGTACTTTTATTTTTATTTTGTTTAGTTGGTTTGCATTTCTTGGTTTTTTTTTTCCGTGCTCTTCTTCTTCTTCTTCTTGTGTTGAATGCAAATTTCAATTATTTTTACGCAAACCTTGCTGCAACTGCGGGTTGGCCCTTTGCTATGCCATCCAATATGATATTGCCCACTGCCCTGGGCCCACTCCTGCTTCTGCACAGTGTGCAGCACGGCATGGTCTAAGTTGAAATTCACGCTGTGTGCAACGTGTTGCCAAAAAGTTTTTGCTGTTTACATTGGCATGCCATGCAAATTAGCCACTGCCGGCAGAGTAATAAGGCCAATAAACTAATAGTTGCATACCTAACTCACTCACATCCCCGCTCCATCACTTCTTCTACCCACTCCCTTTCTCATTCACTCACTCACTCACTCACTCAGTTAGTCAGTTAGTCAAGTCAGTCACTCAGTTATTTGTGCCTTGTATAAGTTGCAGAGACGCTTAGCCGTTTGGCAGTTTGGTCGTTTGGTCGCTTAGTCAGCAACAGATATTCGTCGTATTCATAAAAATGCATTTCAAAAACTTTCGCAGCAAGTTGAAGAAACATTGCAATGCATGCATTTGCATTTGATTTTCATGCTTTGCAAGTGCCACTGAATTAATTTTGCCCCTTTTAATATGCCACACGAGTTTGAGTTTGAGCATGTGCTCGGTTGGACCAGGGCCGGCGGCGGTACTGCCTTGAGCTGCTATCGTGCTGTGGCCTGTGCCAAGCTTGGCGGAAAGTTTTCAAAGGAAATATTTTACGGCGTCGGCGGCATGGACTTATTCACTCATACACCGACTGCGCAGCTACATAGCTCATGAATTATTTGTTGTAATTGCCATTGAAATATTTAATATTAATTAATGTACATTAATAGCAGAAATACGTAATTTTTGCCAAGTTGTGCGGAATGTGCACGAAGTGGAATTTATTACGTGGGCGCTGGCAACGCAAGGCAAAAGCAAAGGCAAAGGCAAAGCCACGGCAATAGCAGCAGCATAGTCATAGGCATTGCACAGCAGGAGGGAAATAGCAACAGAAATTGCGGCAGAGAGGCATCAACAACAGCAACAGCGAGAAGACCATTATAACAACAACTCATTAAAAACACATCAGCATCATCGATGATGACAGACGGACAGGCAGACAGACGGAGTTGGCTTAGGTGCGGTCGACGCTGGCTGGGCTCGTATTAATCCCAATAATTGCCGTATATTGCCTGAAACTATGCAACAGAACAATGCGCGCTCGAAATATGAAACAAGACCACAGGACGATGCTGCTGCTGCTGTTGCTGCGAAGTCTGTTCAGTGGAGCGAGCAAACGGACATTTGTAAAGGACTTAACATTCTTGGCTAAGCAGAACTTATTCTCTTGTTGTTGTTGCTATTGTTATTTTTGTTGTTGATTTTGCTGTTGCTGTAGTTGTGCCTTTCTGCGGCTTTTCTTTTTGTTTTACTGCGGTGTAATTATTGACTCAGTCTACAGTTGTTGACTTTTTCTCATTCTGTATTTGTATTTGCTTTTGTTTATCTTTTTGTTCTTATACTTATGTCTCCATGTCGGTGTGTGTATGTGTGTGTGTGTTTAGCGTGACTGTCACTGTTAATAAATTTTAAGATCTTTGCTGATTTCTTTTCTCTGTTTAGTTTTTTCTGATTTTTTTCTGACTTGATTTATTTTGCTGGTGCTGAATTTTTCTCTTTATTTATTTTTGTTTTTTGTTACTAAATCATTTAAAAGCGAAGCAAAATCATACTTATTGGCTCGGCGACCTTAACAGATCGGTTATACTTGGGTGTGTGAAGAGGGCTAAGTTACGGAATTTATACTGCGGTCTGGTGATTTTACAGATAATAAAACTGCATGTGAAGATGATATATAGTGACGTTAAAGCAAATGAGCCTGCATGAACGCATTCTTTGTCCATTTGCTAGCTAAGGTTCCTTAAGTAGGCAATATGCCTCGAGTCTTATATAATAGAGTGTTAGGCTGTACAAGATCTGTTTGGATCGGTGATTAGTTTTGGTTTGGATTTTAATTCTTCACATTAAAATTGAAGACCCTTCTTTAAGTTGCTGGAGTTATTATAGTCACTAGAGAGCTTCAGAGTTTCTTGTCGTGCTTACTCTCTCAAAAATTTGTAGCACAGTCTGCAAGATTATTTTTTTTAGTGAAGTTGATGGCAAAAGTTCTTCTAGCACAGCAGCAGGGCAGATTCATATGACCCTAGGAATTGTAAATAAATTTATCTCCTTTCGAATTTGTGAATCTAAACTATTGTATTTATGACAAACAATTTGTCTGTTATTTTATATCAATTATATTCAATATTTAAATGTGCGGGTTTATGCATTGAGGCTTGCCATATTGCCAGTGAATATGCAACGTGCGCCGGCAGTTCAACATTTTCGCGTTGATCTGCTGTGTCGGCACTTATTTTTGTGACAGTTGCTGCTGACGTTGAACGCTTTTTGATTTCGAGTCAATAGAATGCAATGCAGTAATTCGAAGCCATTTCAATTATAATTGATTGACAGCATGGCTTAAGCTTTCAAGTCATTAGTGTTTGACTAAAATAGATCTGTCATATAAATAGATACTTTTTAGCTACAACGTCGGACTAACTTGGAAATATGGCTGCCATATCAAAGTCAAAAAGTTACTCTTCCCATGAACGCATTAAAAGGTTCAAGAGTTTGTGTAAAGTTTTCGCGTTCTATCTAAATTTATATGCGATATAGCCGCCAAAAGCAAGCGTTGAAATGCTTACATACATACATATACGGTGTACGTATGTGTGTATATGTGAACATTTATGAAGTGTTCGTGCTCATATTAACTTTGTAATATTTAACATCAAATGAGAATTTCACGTCAGCTCCGCGCACAGCCACTGGCCCACGCTGCTGCGCGCTGCAGCTGTGCGCGGCCGTTGAGTGTTGAACTGAGTTCGCTTAGGTTTCTGTCTGTGCCTGTCAGTTGCCAGTTTACCATTTCACATTTGCAGTCGGTAGTCGGTATTTTTAACCAAAAATTTGTGGCAGCGCAATGTAATCGCAGTTAAATTGAAAAACTTTTTGCGATTTTTATGGTTAGTTATACACAAAAGCATATGAACAAACATGTACGGCTTATACACTTTTATTCAGGCTAAAGACACACACACACACACCAACACTTACACACACATACACAAGCAGACTTCAGGGCGTACAGTTCGTGTTCATTGTGCAGTGTTAAAATTTAGTGTTTTATTGAGTTGTTTCGATGGTTATTTAATGAAGTGAAATGTTTCCATGGTGTGTTGGATTTACTAATATGGCTGGCTGCCTGCATGTGAATTGGTTTGCGAGTAAACAAAGTGATTACTCAATATAATGTATTTTGGTTTGAAATTTGAAATCTCATATACACTTAAAATGGAAGAAAATGAAAAGGACTAAATGCAATTTTATAGTTAAGTTTTTATAGAAAGTTTAATTTAAATTTATTGGTAGAGTAAATTCGATCTTGAGTCTGTTTGCCGTCCATTATATAGTGAATTCTTGTTAAATGGATGGCATGCTGACTCAAGAAGGCCAAATTAGGCACTTTAAGTTTGAATTCAGCAAACACATGAATTCAACTTTCAATAAACATTTTGGATGAAATTAACGTTCAATTGAGTTTATGCGTGTTTTGCTTACAATGTATGCATAAATTGTGTGCGAAATTGCGGAGTCCAATTGAGCTTGCGGTGCATCGATTATGCGCGTCTGCATCTAGATAACACAGCCAAGTGTGGTCATCAATAAATCAACTACAAAACTATAACCACATGCATACACATGCAAGTTAATGATGTGCATGTGTGCATGTCTGTCTGATGGTGCTTATAAACTGAAGTGTGCTTTATTGTTGGGTACACATGCATAGTTTCTCAGTGTCAATTTGTATGCTTATAAAATGTAGCCAAGTTATTCGAAGCAGAGGTAAATACATTTCAAAGCTAATTACTTAAAGGCAAATTAATTTTCCTGTGCAATTAAAAACATGCATGCGCAGGTAAAAAGAAGCAACAAGAATAGTAAATAACAAAGGCATTGCAATTTAATTGCAAGCAATTAAGTTTTCAGCATACAAGAAAACTTTGCGAAATTAGTTTCATTATTATTAAAATAAAAAATTAAAAATAAAAAAAATTAACAAGAGAAGAAAAAAACAAATGGCAAGCACAGCAAGAAAAGCAGTCAAAATTTTTCGCAATGCTTTCATTATGATTTCGCTATAATTGCTGAATGAGTTTGTTGCTTGTTGCTGCATTTCCGTTTCCGCTTGAGTTTTTCCGTTTTGCGTTGTAATTTGCATTTTGCCTAATTATGAGCAATTATCACCTTGAGCGAACAACCGCAACAACATAAAAGCGCATGGCAATGTTCAAACGGGTGCCAACAGCAACAACAACAACAACAACAACAGCAATTACATCAACGCGTATACAAAGAAAGGCAACCACAAGACTCAATTGCATATAAGCTAGGTACATAATTATGTATGTGTATGTGAGTGTGTGTGTGTATGTATAAATCGCATGTAATGTAATTTCATTAAATTTTTGTGTTCATGACGAATGTCTTAAATGAACTGATAGACCTTGCTGCTGCTGCTGTTGTTGTACACTTTGTGCTTTGAATGCCATAAGCCATTTTGTTCAGTTGCGCACAGAAGTCAAAAGTTTCACTTGATAAAGTCGCTTCGACGCGTAATTAATGACACAAACTGGCAGAAGCAGCAGCAGGAGCAGGGTCAGGAGCAGCAGCAATTGTGTCAGTGCAGTCGTGGCCTGCTTAATTAATAAAAGACAAGAAATGATGACTGCGTCTTCAGACTGATTGTGATGTATATTAAGCATAAAGCATATTTTGTTTAATGTTCATAATTAATAAATAAAATGCTATAAGTCAGCTACAGCAGCAGGCAGAGCAATAGCAAGAGCGAGAGTGAGAGAGAGAGAGAGAGAGAGAGAATAGGTGTAGCTGAGTGATTTAATGAAGTCATTAACATAATCTGAACATCAGATCAATGCTTGGCAGCAACGAATTGAATACACACATTGACTATCGATGACTTTTGCATGCTAGCTGTGACATTTACATACGAACACATCAACACACACCACACACAAACATGCACATGCATATGCATAAATATACGCATGCCACTTAAGCAAGCAAGCCGAGTCTCTGTCATAAATATGCAAGCACGTGGCGCAACATGTAAGCAAAAGTAAAGTGCCATAAGCGGAAATCAATTTCATAGAAATGAAAATACGAGTATCTGTACCCACAGACAAATGGCAACAGCAGCAGTAGCAGCAGGAGCAGGAGCAGCAGCCGTAAACTCCTAGCAAGGACAACAAGCTGCCTGCTGCCTGTCGCCTGTCTCCTGTCTCCTGCCGCCGGCTGCTCCCTCGTATGCAGGTCTTATCTCTGTCTTGCTTGCAGGCGCTCATTGTGAAAATGTAGCAAAAGTTATGTGCTGGCGGTGCAGTGTGTAGGAAATCGTTCTTATTGAATTTCAGCAACGCACACATGCACGCCACAGCAGAGCACAGCAGAGCAGAGCGACGCACAGCAGACGAGCGTTTAAGTCACAAAGGCAATGCTGGCAGCAAAGTGTAGCATACATTGTGGCGCTGCACAAGCAAGCGGGAGCAGAGGAGCGCGAAAGTACTTGTGTGTGTGCATGAGAGTGAGCGTGTGTTTGTGCAAACGGAAGCTGGCGAACAACTTGTTGACCGGAAGTGTAGCGGCATTAAGCACGAAAATAAGATTATTTGTGAGCGATTTTTCTTTACTTATATTTTTCTGTTACTCGCACAATAATATAAAATTTAATGAGGATGTGCCCCTGCGTGCAACTTGCATACGCTGCAGTCTGCAGTCTGTGCCCGACAATTTGCTCTATCAGCTGCAGCTTAGGGTTTGCGGTATGCAAGCCAGCCTTCTCTATAATATTTAAATTTTGCACTAAAAGAGAGTGCGGATTTTGCCTGCGAAGCAAATGCTTAAGCATGTATTTGCTTTAAATAAATGAAGAAAAAATAAAAGCAGGGAAAAATGGTGTATAACACAAAATGGTAAGAAAGAGCGGCTGCCAAGGAACGGGCGAAACATGCGCCGCAGCAGTTGGGGCCGAAACGACAGCCGCTGTGCCCAGAGGCGCTGGCAATGGCAGCTGCTTGTTAACATGTTTTTGTGCAAAGTGTTGTTGTTGCTTGTCTCAGCACGCAGCTGCTTGCGGCTACAGGCCATTTTGCTGTGGTCAAGCATACGCCGTGTTGGACCTTTCAAAATAAACCATGTTGCAGAAACAAAACCCAAAAAAATACAAAAATAAAAAAAAAAAAAAAATGGAGTAAGCGAAAAAGCGCAAAAGAACTTATGCGAAAGAAATTGTGCGGTGGCTGCCTGTGTTTTCAATTCACAAAAAGAAAAAAAAATAAAATGAAGAAACGCGAAAAAAATAAATGTACATTTTATTTATTTATATTGAAATTAAGTTGCGTTTCGTGTAAAAATTGTTATGGTGCCCTTCAAATCCATTTTATTTTATTTTCTTGCTGTTGTTTTGCTTTTTTGTGCTTGTTTTTTTTGTTATTTTGGTTTGTCAAGCAAAGCCAAGCTAAGCCTTTTATGTGGTTTGCTTGGGCATCGCAAATGTTTGCACTTTATTATGTTTTCACTTTGGCTGCTCAACGCAGCAGTTTCGCTTTAATTTATGAACAGCCATGTGTGCAATTTGTTAGGCGGCAGTACAAAATGATTTTATTTATTATTTCTGTTGTTTAATTCGGTTTTTTCTTTTGTTTTTTTTTTTTTTTTAGCCAAATTACTTTGTGGTTCTGTTAGCACAAGTGCATGTGCAGCCTTTAATAAAAATCAAATTTAAAATTAGTGTGAAAAAAATAAACAAGAATGAAAAGTGTTGCAATGCTGGGCATTTGAATTTCACAACACAAATCACGCAGCACTTAAAACTTTTTGCGTATATCAAGAGGCGCCTTAATTTCCAACTTTTATGTAAACATAAAGTTTGCAAATTTTCGATCTACCGCATAAGTGTCGACCACGTTCCGCACTTCGCAGCCCGCAGGCACCACATGACAGCTCTCCGCTCCGCAGCTGTGGCCCTGTGCAGTGCCATGCAGTTGGGCAGGTGGGCGAGTATAACAAAGCCACACTTAAGCTTAAGCCGCTTGAGTTGTTCGGGTGGAATGGGGACTGGGCTGGGCATGGAGCAATGGAAGTGTATGTGGCACTACTCTGCACTGCAGCTAATGGTGGCAGTGACCTATTTTGACCAGCCCTTGGGAGTTCATGTGCACGTGCTGCCACTGCATGTATATTGTAGATTGTTGCCTGATTCTCTACGTGTGCGAGTAGATAATAAAAAATTTTATGATCAATGGCAAGCATTACATGAATATTGCATACAGGCCATAAAGCCAATACTTTCTTGAGCTGATGAAAAAAAAAACAAACTTTTGTTTACTTTTATTTAAGGTGAAGCAACATTAAATTTCTTAAAAACATATCGATTGCCGGCAACTAATTTTGCAATTAATTATTTTGCCATCAAATTAGTGACACAACAAACAAATAAGCAGAAAAACTGAACTATTACAAACGGATTTTGAGTTTAACGTTAATTGGCACTTTGTGTAATTTGCTTCATTGACTGCTGAAAAGAGCCTAAATCTATGGATAAAAAAAATTATTAAAAAATAAATCAAAAAAAAAAAAAAGAAAAAACAAAACAAAATAATTGGTAAAACAGAACAAACAAAAACTGCAATCAGCGCAATTAAAAACACTCGTGCTTGCTTAACTCGTGTGTACTTGTATGTGTGTGCACACATGAAATAAAATGAGAGGCAGACAAAAGGAAAGAAATGAAAAAAAACCATTGCATGCAAATAGGCGTTGCATTATAACAACATCAATAACAGGCAACAACAACAACAACTTGCATAAAAGCAATTTCTATAAAATGCGTTTAATAGCTCACACACACACATATGCACATTTTTGCATAGGCAATGCATTTATTGTGATTTTTTCAGGCTGCTCCGTTTACTCTTTGCCGGTTTTGTGCTAGACATACACAACCCGCACACAGGCACATGCACACACTTCTGGCAACCGCAGTGCTGTTGAAAAAAAAAAAAAAAACGAATAATAAGAAGAAGCAGAGAAACTACACTCATTGATGATGCTTTGTAGCGCATACATCTGCACAGCAGCCGCTGAGGCAGGAGGCACTTTGAGCAGTAGCTAAAAACTTCCTTGGATAACGTTTAAAAACGCGCGAAAAATTCGATTGGATGCATGCTTTCTGCTGTGATAAATGGATCGGAAAATGCACGTAGTCAGTGTGCCTTGTTTACCATACACTATACTCCATTCCACTCATCTCTGCCATGCCTTCCGCCAGTCACAGCCGACATTGCAGCATGTGCGCCTGAGTGGCAGTGCATATGGCATGCGATTGCTATTTGCAGTCAGTGTGCTTAGGCGCCAACGCGAATCGCGCCATTCAAGCATTGACGGCATTGACGGCATTGAGTTCTTGTAATTTGCTGCGGATTTACTTTTGCCTTGTTTTGTTTCATTTTTACACCAACCGCAGTCATGTGTAGAGGCATCAGCCTTTTGACGTCGCGTTTGTAATGTATACCGAGCATTCCAAAGATGCATTAGCTCGGATTCCATGAGCTCAATTGTTTTGATCAGTTAAAGAGGCTAGAACGATGAACATTCCAAGTCGAACTATGTATGTATGATAACTGATTTACTTTAACTTTTGCATACTTTCAGGCTGACGGATTCTTCATCTGTAAAGCAAACTGAATTTTCACTGAGATGTTTCTGAGAGCATTCACTTATTTTATTCACAACAATCCACATGTGAATAGGCTCTTACAGCTTTTTAGGCTTCTCTTGGATTTAAGTCTAATAATAAGAACAACTTTGAGAATATATATATTTATACACACATCTAGGCTTGTCAACATTTTATTATTCCTTCGAACATTGGAGTGCAGGGTATTACGTCGTTGTTGTAACCGAAGCGAGTGTTGGCATTTGCTTATGTTTTGTGACTTGCCAATAAAATATGTGAATTGGCTCATTGGGTGCTGCATTGAAGTGGCAAAAGCTGCAGGAGTGCACGCTGATTAACCTGTGTGAGAGCGTGCATGTGCAAGGCATGCATGTCAAGGATAAAGCGCGATATGTGCACGCTATGCTCTGCGAAATTGTAGAATTCGCTGGCTTAGTTGGAATTAAGTGGCGTATTTGCATGTGCTGCGAACAAAGTGTTTTTTGTTAATGCTAATAAATGACGTAATAATTAACGTTCAACGCTTTTATTAGCTTCTGCCAGCTTGGTATGTGATTTTCCTTATTTTATTTTTATACGTACCCTGTAGAAAAAAATGGTAAAGGGTATATTAGAGCTGTGCAAATGTATGTAACGATCGGAGGCGTGGCAGACTACATAAAGTATACATATTCTTGATCACCATCGAAAGACGAGTCGATCTAGCCATGTCCATCTGTCCGTCTGTCTGTCCGTCTGTCTGTCCGTCTGTCTGTCCGTCTGTATGAACAAACGGATCTCGGAAACGGTAAGACCTAGAACCACAAAATTTTGCACGAAGACTCGCTTAATCTATAGGCATATCAAGTTTATTTCTTTTTTCGTTATTCGACCATATAGCTGCCATAGGAACGATCGGCCGAAAAACCACATTTAGTCAGAAAAACTTTTTTGTTTATTAAGATATCGTTACCGTCTTCTAGATTTGAAGATTTAAAGTAACATCAAATCATATTCCCCAATATTATAAATATCGGTTTACTATAACATATAGCCTCCATAGGAACAATCGGCCAAAAAATGGCTTGAGGTATCCATACATAATGAATACAAAATATTAAAGCAACAAAAAAATATATTTAGTTTTGGTTTGGATTTTCCTTAGTCGGTTACGCCCGACTATAGCCCTGCCTTTCTAGTTTTAAGTGTTAATAGGCAACTCAAGTGTAGATTGTAGTCTAGAAGACGCTTCTTATGGCTGCTATTCTAAGTGACAGCGTAGTTTGCAGTTACTGTATTCACATACCTTTCATTTGGTATAAGGAACATATGCGTTTGAGATGACTTAGAAAGTTGGAAGTCACTTAAAAGTTGAAAGCGACAATGGTTTTAGTTACTCAAAGTTTCAAAGCATGAAAAACTTAAGTTTCTGTATTGCTGAAAATTGAATTTTGCAGCTTGTGGGTAAAATATTCAGCTTAAAGCTCCTCAATGCTTACAACCGAATGCCTGAATTCTCTTAAAGCCGAACAAGGCATATTTAATAAAACAATTGCTGTTTCTCACACTTAATACTCTACACTTTCCATTTATGTAATCATTATCGAATTGCTGAAGCTCATATTATTTTGCGCTGCTGTGTGCATTTTATACACAAGTAAAAGAAAAGAGTTAGAAGAGGAAGACAAATAATGCGTGCATATGTCGTCACACTTAATTGAAATATTTCGCGTTAATGAGGGTCTGCGCACATTAAGCGCTAATGTGCACATTCGCCAAAAATCATGCTACAAAATCTAAAAACCAAACTATTTTACGCATTAACCACATGCGCCGCCATTCCGGCATAATGTATTTGCACGCCTGGCCGCATCTTTAGCCCAACCGCAAATTGAGGTCACCAGCAACGAAATCAGCATTTGCGCCTAAAAATATGCGTTAAATGGTGGCGGCAGTGGCCGCGGCTGCGTATCGTTTCACATGTCGCTTATGCACGGTTTGCCTATTAATTAAAACTGCTAAAACGGCGCATCAAATTGTTAAAGGTTAGTTAACGTTATTAACCGAACGCAGGTGAGCTTGATTGATAATTTATCCCATGTCTTAATTGCATTTGAACAAACAAACAAAAACTGTTGTGTAATTTCCGGTATGTGATGCCCGAACACAGCCCAAAACAACCCAAACCCACTCAAATCCAAGCCAACTCGAGCGCTGTACCTAATTTATGCGGCACGCTAATTATTTGCCATTATCAAACGACACGAGAGCGCAAAGTGCCAATATTTGTTTAGCCAAGTTATAATTGCTGCTGGAAAACTTTCGCAAATACTTTGCACTCAGCCATGCGTGTGTGTGTGTGTGCATGTAATGCTTTGGCAGCCTTCGTTGCTTGTTCAAATCCAATTTGCAATTTCGGAATCGCATCAAATGCTAACGCAAAAGCAAACGCAAAGACAAATGCAAAACCAAACGCAAAGTCAGAGGCAAAGCAAATGGCAGAGGCAAAGGCAAAGGCAAGGGCAGAGGCAAACAGTAAAAAGTCGACAACAATTCCCATAACTCAATTGAATAAAAACGAATGCATAAAAGCAATTTAACTTGTACACTAACCGAAAAAAAAAAAACACATGCGCACCCAGCACACACACTCACACAAAAACAGCGCCAAGTACGCTGCGCATATGAACGTGTCGTGTGTATGAAATCCAAATCGAATATTGTGCTCAATAAGTTGGTATTTATTGAAACTTACAGGCGAGCCGAGTCGCTGGCATTGCCCATAAAATACGAAACTTTTTCAATGTGCGCCACTTGAGTACGCATTTCTATATGCTATGCTTATGCTATACATATAACAATAACACGTGCCGCTAAGTGCACACACACACATACACATACACACAAGTTCACACATAAATGCTAAGCAATTTGCTTGGCCCATGATGCAAAAATTAAACGAGATCAGTAGATAAAATGGGAAAACCAAAAGACAAATGCCAAATAAAAAACATAAGAAAAATATGCACTCAACTTGCAGTTAACTGGCACAGCTCTGAGACAACTGCTGTGAGTCTGGCATGGATTGAATTGAAAATGACCAAAATGAAATACAAATTGAACTTGCAACATTTTCTAAATAAATACATAAGCAGGCCCTCCCACATCTACACCCATCAACATGTGTATATGCATGCAGGCATGCTGGCAGTTGCCTGTCTGGCTGACTATTCTCATTCCCTTGCTGGGGGAATAATCGAGAGCATATCGTAACACAATTGAAATAATTGCTAAAATGCTTAAAAGTTTGCCAGGCAATACGCAAACACAAATGGATAAAAGCAATCGGCAAACAGGCCAAAGGATTACTCCAGGACAATGCAATTTTCTCTGCGTGCTGGCGCAATGCTTTGTGCAGCCTAATAACCTTACGTAAAAACATCTGATGAAATGTGGCTTGCGTAACGTATAATACGCAAAATATTGCAAGTCAAGCAGAATACAGCATTCATCTGCGTAGGATGGCCATGCTTCTACCTTTTATGCTTTTGCTTGTATTGTTTTTTATGTGTGTCTTGTAAAATTTCGTATTTATTTTTGCCTCAGCTACACGCACACGTGACCCATGTGGCTTGGCTCTTCTGGCTTGTGCAGCAATTGTGTGCAGCAGTTTTGTACTTTAAGGATTTTATTGTGAGCAGCGTCTAATCGATATTGTATACTCGTACAAAGCTTACGCTTACGTATACACAATGGCTCTGCTGGAAAAGTCCATTGAAGACGCTGCAGACGTGGGCAATGTTTGATTATCTGTTTGCTTACCACTCCATTGTGTGGATGGAACTAATTACTTGCATAACATTTGCGCATGCATAACTGTGGCCAAAAGCGACTCATTAACTCAAACGTACGGCCCCGGCAAATGCTTCTGCAGCGGACAAGCCACAAGTGTAGAAATGAATGAATGAATGAATGAATCGACAAATCGACCAACTAGCCAGCCAGCCAGCCAGCCACCTACCCTGCGCTGGTCCTTGCTTGTGTTTCGTACATTATCTGGCATTTTAGGCAAATAGGTGCACACAGCAAGATGTTCGTGGCTTTTGTGCAGTGAGTACGTCTCGTTGTGACGCCCACGCACACACCCCCCTGGCTGCCAAGCCACGTTCACTGGGCTGCTGGCTGCTGTAGCTTGCGTCGCCTACGTTGGAAAATCAAGTTGATTGATTGCGCCCAAGCATAAACCACTTGCAGATAGACGCAGTCGGCTCATCGATGGGCAAACAAACAAGGATTTGGTAAATTTCGGCAAATAGATTAACATCAATTAGTAAAGAGACAATGACAAACAAACAAACGCACACACACACACACGCACAGTCACTCATGCACCTGCTTAAACTCCCGAAGTAGGCCTTTTGCAGCTGTACGGAAACGCGGTCGGGCAGTTTTAGCTGAGCTGATCTGAGCTGAGCACTCCAAGTGTGCTCCACTAGCCAACCAAAGCGTGTTTTCGACAGCCCGAAAATGAGCACATTGAGGTTACCTGTGTCCATTAAACGGCATAACAGCCTCTTATGGCAGCTTTGGCATATTGGCAATGCGAGTAAATGAATGAACTCATTAGGCGGCGGCGTTGGCCTGACACACTTATACGAGTTGGCTGCGCTCTTCGCTTCTTGCATTTGCGCTTAGTCTATTTGACACAAAAATTGTAAGCAAACAAATGAAAATAGCTTGTCACGACGTTGCCCCTAGATATTACTTAATACATAAGGCCAAAAGATATACATATATACTATATATAGCAAATTCTATAAACAGTATAAACCTTTCATAATAATGATAATTTTGTTTTTTTTTTGTATTTTGTTTACCAAACATTTTTAGCAAATCATTTCAACGCTCATTCGACCCGTTGGCGACTACAAAGCTAAGCCAACAAGAATAAATATTAATAACTCAGCCCAGCCCGGTGCAGGATCTTTGCGCTTTTATTCCTATGCTTTTTACTAGATGCGAGATAAAAAGTAAAATAGAAACATGAAAAGTGGCAACTCAGCGCAGCTTAGCCAAGAGTAATAACAACAATAGTGAATATACAAATAGTTTTGTCAGTCGGATGACAATAGAAATGCGAGGAGTAGATATGAAAGACAGTCGGGCAGAGTGCGCTCAACATATACAAATAATAATAACTTTTGTACTTCTGTGTGGCACTGCAATGTTGAGTGTGTGTGGGTGTGTGTGTGTGTGTGTGTGCATTTAGGTACTTTAGGTAGCTAAGCAAAGCAGCAGGAAAAAAGGTTAAGCAAAAGGCAGAATATTTTAGCTAAATATTAAAATTCATACGCCATGTTGCACGTTGTACAAAAATCAAGGCTGCTCGTCCAGTTGCTAACTCGCTCGCCTGAATGCCACGCCTTAACAATTTTCATTATGCGGAACGAACGAACGAATATGCAAACCAAATGCCGAACAACCTTTCACTCAGCATGGCCAGCAGTGAACCGACAGTTGGCATGCTGTGCCCTTTGTAGCAGCAGTAAGACCGACCAACATGTCCGACAACAGCCCGATGAGAATGAAAAGCGCATAACTAAAACCAACAGTAAAAAGAAAGAAAACACGAAAAAAATGGAAAAAAAAGAAACATGAACGAACATTACAAAAATATTACAAATTCAAAATGCTAAATGTGCATTTAACTTGTGTATTTATGTAAATCTCTGAAAATTATTTTTATGCGGCATAAACTGTCGTCCAGCAGCCAACAGCCAACAGCCAACAGCCAGTAGCCACAAGCCACCGACCGCCAGCCGTCAGGCGTTCGTCAACTAACGATTGCGACGTCAACGCAGATGCTTCGCCGCGAAGCAAAGAGCGAAAGCATTTCGTAATAAAAAGAAAAACAAAAAAAAAAATAATGTGCACCCACTCAGCTAGCATTTCTTTTGCTTACAGTCTGAACGAGTCAATGCTACAAGTTTCATGACACAAATGACAATGCGATTGGCTGCAGCACACATACATACTCTCTCACTCACGCACACACACATACACGTAGATACACGTTGTGCTTTCACATAACTCTATGGTTGGCATTTGCATTGGGACTTTTCTGCATTAACAAAGCATACCACATGCTTGTCTATAGACACACCTATCTCACCTTTGCCTTGTTGATTTTTTCCTCCACTTTTATCTGCTTCTCACTCTCACACTGCCTCTGTCTGTCTATTACGCTGCCAATTGCTAACGTTTGAATTGACGTTTGTGACAGTTTTGCACTATTTTCTCATTTTTAGTGCCATTTCAGCATATGTACACTCGGTGTCACTTTTCTTTTTTTTTTCTTCTCTTTTTCAACTGCTGTTTGTTGTATGCATAAACGTATGCAAAGTGTGGTGATGTTGCATTTTTACAATTTACCACTGCCGGATTCACCCCCGCACTCACTCTAAGCGTATCATTGCTTTTGCTGCGTTGCTGCCACTCTGTCCTTTGAAACGTGTTCATAAATGTGCATTTCATGAATGTTTAGCTTGGAATTATATTTCTGGCACTGCATATTTTTACGCTGTAAATAAGTTTGAATTATATGCTTGGTTGTTGCTTCTTTTTCCTATGCAGTGACAGTGAATATATTTTTTTATATATGTATTTGTCAAGAGTTTAGGTGGTTGCAATGTCTAAACGAGTTCATCGTCACTTGTGCGTATAAAAAAAGAAAAAGAAAAAAAAAATGGATAAAAAATAAGCAGAGTATTAGATCTCAGACAAACATTAAGCCTGTCAGGATTTCAATCCGTCTGTCGCTTTGACTTCAAAAACTTAATCCTTTGCTAAGCGTTATTGTGCTTGTCAGTCTACCGTCGGCAGCAGCTGATAACGTTTGCCAACGTCAACTCGATAATTTGCTGTTGTGACTGCGCCCATTGTTTATCAATTTTATGCAAATCGCTTCGTTGTTGTGAGAAGCAGACGGACGCACGTCGAGGCGTTGGGGACGTCGGCTCTGATAGCGAGCAACGTTCTCATAATTGAATAAAGCCGGCTCTACGGATTGGATATTAAAGTGAATATATTAACAATTTAATTTCCTGAATGTTATCAATACTCGAAAATCAATGCAAATCCATTGACAACAAACAGCTCGAGCCAAACAAACCAGAGCTGCCTCGATGGCACGACATGAATATACAAATAGTTTTATACCTAAAAACTATAAATTGGTTTTTGTTTTTCTATAATTACTACTTCGATTTCTATGGAAATGGATTCGTTAAATGCCTTACAAGGATAGACAGGGTTGCTTAGTGCTTTACTATCTGAATAAATTAGAGTTTACTTAATGGAAACTATCAACATGAAACATCCGGCAATGGCATTCATTAAAACGTTTCGTTTACAGCAGCATGAAGTCTGTGCTTAGGTGTTGCTTCATCTAATAACCGATGTCCAAGTTGCATATCCTGGTGGCAAGACAAGTGGCAGCAGTATCCAAGTGCCTGTACTGAGTTTTAATGCCCATTCTAATCTAGACAATGTCGAATAATGTCATAGACAAAGCGTGATGGAAAATGTTTCAAAATGCACTAGCTTATAAATATGGCTGCTACTTTTAATAATACCTATTTAGGCCAAGAACGCGGATTAAAATGCCAAGAACTTAAGAAATTTTCTAATTAGCATCAGTAATGGCCATCGGAGTTGCAGCATATATGACAAATTTTAAAATCAAGTATTAAAGCTCATCTGATATTTATAATTATTGAAAGAAAATTTAAACAAAAATTGTTTGCCTGTTTAGGCGTATGAAAACTGAAATGCTGGGTAGGTGTTTTTTTTTTTAAAAAATCTTCTTCTTTTATATCAATAAGTTGCAAATAGTGAAAAAATAAATAATGCTAATCGAAATTCAAGGTCTCGATATTTATGAGTTACTGCGAGAAATGACGCAATGTGTAGGTAGATAATCGAGTGC
The DNA here is from genome assembly GCA_037044495.1 of Stegana nigrithorax. Classification (NCBI taxonomy): domain Eukaryota; kingdom Metazoa; phylum Arthropoda; class Insecta; order Diptera; family Drosophilidae; genus Stegana; species Stegana nigrithorax. The sequence goes on from JBAMBQ010002491.1 coordinate 136,676, forward strand.
TCCCCTCAGATGCTTCTACATTATGTTTGTGCCAGCAGAAATTGTTTTTAAATGCTATTCCATTCCTGGAACGTCCACTGTACTTGCCGCACTTCGTTGCGCACTCACATGCGACCCCAACGAATTAATTCATTTAGGAATTATTAATGCGCTTAGGCTGAAAATCCTGCCGCTCAAATAATTTTCTATTAGCCGGCTTAACATTTCTCAGCTCAGCTCAGCTCAGCTCGGCGCAGTGCAGAGCTGACGAAGTCAAAAGTTTATCCGCATCACTTCAAACGTAGTTGCATGCATTAAGGACTTTTGGGCAAAGCGAATAGCGAAATTGAAAAATTTAACCCTCGGGCACTTCGACTTGTGCCTGTTTAGCCGAAAATTCGCTTAAATCCCCCGCATAAACATGCAACAACAATAACAACAAACGCACATAACAAACAAATAAACAAGCAAACATGCGAACATGCGAACATTCGCTCTCACTTTCACTTTCATTGGCAGACGGGCGACGCTAAAAACAAATCCTGAAAATTCTGCGGCCGCCTCTGGGCCAAATACGACTTCTCAACCAAATTTTAATTCAATTACATTTGTTGATGCAGTCGTGTGCAAATATTTTCATAGGACAAATTAAAACGTTGCTTGCCATCATCATCCGCAACAGCCACAGCAGCAGCAGCAGCAGCAGCATCAGCATCAACGTCGTCATCACCGTCGTCGACGTCATCGTCACCGTCACAGTCAGCTTTAACGACAGCGCAGTTCACCCCCAATCGCATAACAGTTTAGTTCAGCTTTGCAAGCAACAAATATGAGTATGTGAAAAGGAAGCAGCATTGCTGCTGATTGCCAAACTGACTGACTGACTCAGAGGCTGACTAACTGACAGCGGGGCTGAGGGTCGAACGGTACTCGAGACTGTTGTTTGTTTGCTAACAAATTCGTGCAGCACAAAAAAAAATAAAAGCGAAACATACCAAATTGTCAAAAATCAAAGGCGACACAGACAACTGCCGCCCACATAAGTGTGCTATAAGATTAGTCCTGCCCCCGCCCTTCGGCTGTTTTAGCAAAAGTTGCGCAAAAGCTCCGACTGACCGTAGCATAGTGAAAAATGAAAAGCGACACACATCGTCGTACACACACGTACATACATACATGCGAGAGATAGATGCGAGAGCAGCACATATCTGTAATTGTCTGCTTATTCAACCACAAAGCAACACAACTTCCCGAATCGTTTTGAATATGTTTGACTGCGATAAGCAAAGTCATTAGCATATTTGTATTATTATCCAATTTTCCACTTTGTTGACCTGCAATAAAACTGACTGTGTGCCTGTTGTGACTTTAAGCAGCTAGGCGAGAACTTATTTTAGGTTCAAATAAAAAAATAATAAAAAATAAATAAAATAAAAAACATAAAAAACTAAAGTAGTGAATTAATTTTCTGCGCATACTGAAACGAAAAAATAATGTCAGAGTATGTTGAGAAAGTATCAGTCGCAGCTCAGACGGCTTTATGAAGCTATTTTGCCTGGTTGACAGCAATTTAATTTCATTCAGTGAGTTTGGTTTGCTTTGATTTGGTTTGTGCTACACTGCACGCAGCATCGGTTGAGGTTGATGTAACCAGCAATTCCGCCTTCCAACTCCCACCTCCCACCATCAACCTGCTTAGGACACAATTGAAATGTCCTGTTGCCGACGTAGTTGCTGATGTAAACTTGCCTGGAATTGAGCTGAGGTCTGTTGTGCTGCACTGCGCCGAACTCTTTATTATGGCTTGCCAAGCTTTGTTGCTGTCGCATGTAACGCTGAAGAATGTCGTGCTTTATGTTGGTCCCTTTGCTGTTTGTTCTTGCTGCGGCCAAATCAAGCGTATCTTGGCAACAGCTGAGCTGCGCAACTTGGCTGCAATTGGTTTGTGGAATTTCTTGTGAATATGTATAAGTAAAAACGCTAAGGCAGAATGACAAATAATGAGACACAGGACGAGGGTAAGAAAGGGACAGGGGATTAAGTAAAATTTAAAGCGCATTCGTTATCATTTACGTCAATTAAATGCAATCTCGGTTTGCATTACACTTGACACATAGAACATAAATCAAAATTACGCTGAATCAACCGACGATTTGAATAATTAAAATGCAGCAAAAAACGCTGCTCAATACTTAAGCAGCTGAATATCCTTTTACAAATTTATTGTAAGTATGTCTCCATCGCATTTTCAATGGGCAACGATTTTGTTCATTCGTTCGCTTGCAGCGTCTTAATTTCAGTCTTTTTTTAGCTGCAAAAGTTATATGAGCCGAAGAATTAAGGAATGAATAAACGAATGTAAACGTAAATGTAAACGTGAGAGCGAAAAAGAAGCAGAAGAGAAGCAAGAAAGGAAAATCAAAAAGCGCGCACACAGGAAGTCGCTGTGGGTAAATCTGAAACGGAAATCGAAATTTGTTAAATGGAGCAATCGAATCGAAGCGAATGCCGCGTGAAGTCTCATACCAATTTTATATTTTATCGCTTGTACGTTTACACCATTTCAATTACAAACAATAACAATAAAAAAGAAATGCTCAAGACGAGTATGGCACGCGCGCGCGGGGGCGGCCAAACAGAAAGTTCCTATATACGTGTGCAAAGTAAAGTAGCAAAGGCATGTCAATAAGCAGACAAGCCAAGGCGAAGCAAGGCAGGGGCATGGGCATGGCAGCAAAGCGTAAAGAAAGACAAGCTGTAGACGCCTTTGGCATAAGCAGCAGCGGAAACAGAAGTGCAAGCGAATTAGTTCACGCGGAAGTGGCAGTCGCTTATTCATTCATACTAAGAGCACACACCCGCAGACACTGGCAATGGCCAACTCATACGTCATCATCAGCAACATCACCATCGTCATCATCATCATCGCCATCATCATGAACGTCAGCGGCATCACTAGCATATACGAGTTCTACAGCGGCCGAGCGGAAGTAAGGTGTCGATGCGGGAATTGTAGGTAAATATTATTGCAGGAATATTTAAATAAGAATTTTCATGCTTTCTTTTGCGGATAACTATACTCGAGATAATCAAAAGTTTTCCATTTTCATTCTTTTGCTTGCGCTTGAGTGGCAATTTGAAATGCTGTTGTCGATGGCGGAACTTGCTCGGAATTTAAATTAGTTCAAATAGTTGAAACCATTTCTTCGCCGTTTCGCGTTACACTTTAAAATAAAAGAAAAGGCATGAAGAGGTTTTCTTTCAATGTGTGCACTACATATGTGTGGGAGTACAAAGTAAACAAAACGAAACTAGACTAATTATATTTAATTACATGTCTCGCAATGGCGGTCTCAAGTTTCAAACTTACGTGGATGCATTGTTTTTTCAACACTGCAAGGACTAATTACCGTTAAAGTGCTCAACATTCGTTAGCAAGAAATCAATGTGGGCGCGTATAATTTATGCTCGATAAACTTCATATACGGTATTACAAACTATCAATCAAGGACAATAGTCGCAGCACACGCTGTGGGCAGCCTTGAGCACCTTGGGCCCACCCACTTAACGAGCATTTGGCTGCGACTTCAACGCCATGAAACTGTGTCAGTTGCCCCCCAGCCTCGTTGATTCTCCTTCTTCTTCGCGTGCTCCTACTTCACTTGAATTTTTATTACACTTTCACAACTTAACAGATCATTGAGTTCGCTTCAGCGTTCCACTCTGCACTTATTTATACGCGGGCGGTTACGTTTGTTTGTAATGATGGCAATGTCCAAGCGAAAGAGTCAAATCGCCAGCGCGATGGCATTTATGTCGACGCAAAGAGGGAGGGCAGCAAGGCAGAGCAGGGGCGGCGCGGTAAGTAAGTCTTTCGCAAAGTGAAAGCGCAGTAAGTGGCAAGTAGCGCATAGCGAATGATTTTTATCGATTTCACGTTCAACGATTTCTTTCAATTAATGCGCTAAGTAGACCCTTAAAAACCGACACAGCCAAGTTTAGGTTTGGCAAAAGGAATTTTTTATCTATAATACATACAATACATATATGAATGCATGTAAATAATACAAACTTACCTATATATTTGTGTCTCATATTTATTGCGCTTTCAGAGCCATATTGGAAGACGTAGCTTTAGTCATCGCGGGTATGGTCCGAATTGACGAGCTGGTTAGAGAAGCGGCAGAATTGGCCGCTACTTATGCGGACAAGGCAAAAAAAGCCAGACTGCGGAGTATAAATAGATGGCAAGCCAGATGGGACGCCTCCGAGAAAAATTACACAGAATTATCCCCAACCTGGAGTCATGGTTATATAGGAAGCACGGGAGCGCGACCTTGTATTTGACACAATTGTTGAGTCGGAATGGTTGTTTGAGAAACTATCTACTCCGTTTCCAACACGACACCGAAGCCGAATGCACATGCTGCACGAACCGATTCGAGGAAAACGCAGAACACGTCCTGGTGTATTGCCAGCGTTTCCAATACGAAGCGCTAGGTGAGCCCGTCTCAGTCGATCACCTAGTAAGGCTTATGACTAGCCGAGACTACAGGTGGCCTGAGGTATGCGTCTTTGCCGAACATGACATGGTGGAGCTGAGAAGACTCGAGCGCGACAGAGCGAGCTTACGAGGAAACTTGACTTGCTGAAAGCGACCCTGCGAAGCAATGCTTAAAGACGGTACTGCAGGGTCAGCATTCCACTGGTCCATACCTTTCACATAATTTTCCCTTTCTCTCTTTCTTTATCTTAATAATTCTAATTAAAAATGAAAAACAACACACCCTGTATTCGAAGTTTTGGCAAATTGTGTCTTGTATTCCTGCATTCTTTATATATGCACGAATGTAAATATGTGCCGTGGGCAGTTTTCGCTGCCATACTGCATTTTTATACCCTGTACCAAAAAATGGTAAAGCGTATGTTAAAGTTGTTTAAATGTGTGTAACAGGCAGAAAGAGACGAGGTAGACCCCACAAAGTATATATATTCATGATCAGCATCGAAAGGCGAGTCGATCTAGTCATGTCACTCTGTCTGTCCGTGTGAACAAACGGATCTCGGAAACAGTTAGACCTACAATCATCAAATTTGGCATGACATATAGCTTTTTGATTAAATAGTTCTAGCTAATGTCCAATCACATATATAAATATTATGAATATCAGTTTACTATGTTATATAGCTGCCATAGGAACGATCGGACGAAAAACACTTTACTGAGAAAAATTTTTTTGTTTATTAAGATATCGTTACAAAATTTTGGATTTAATAATTTGAAATAATGTCCAATCACATTTCTAAATATAATACATATCGGTTTACTATATCATATGGCTACCATAGGCCTTAAAAATGACTCACTAAAAAAATTCTTTTCTGGAAATATGCTTACATGAATAAAAAATATTAAAGCAATAAAAATATATAATCAGTTTCAGATTGGGTACAGGGTATTATATAGTCGGATGCGCATGTTGTACATGAATTATGCGGCATATAAATTAATGCAATTTAAATAAAAGATGAAGAAAACCGAGAACATTGACACAGAAACATTTTAAAGCGTATCCTTAAAAGTAGTACAAAATAAAATCAGCGAAAACTTATTTCATTAGCAGTTTTTCACGCAGAAATAAAAAAAAATAAAAGTAGAAATAAAAAATAAAAACAAATGGTTTGCTGCTGAAAAAAAAGGAACTTCTTGCTCTCAATTTAATTCGACGTCAATAAAAAAGAAATAAAAAAAGTCTACAAAAGGCAAAGTTGCTTCGAATAAAATAAAAGAAATAAATAAACGAAAACAGTAAACACAAAAAAGAAAAAATATAAACAAGTTTCTTGGCCAAACATTTTTAGTTGCGGTCGAATGAGCCGAAAACGTATTTGGCCCAAAGCACACACGTATACATGCGATTTGTCTGCGGTGCGGTGTGCGCGATGAGTGCGAATGTGTGTGTGTGTGTGTGAGAGAGTGAGACAGAGAGAGGTAGAGGAAGCTCGTATTTATTATTTCAAGTGGCTGACTGGGTGTCCTGCTTATGCGCTGTCATTCGTCTGGCTGCGTTGTGCTTCGCACGTTTATTATTATTGATGACAATTTTGAGCAAACAATAAAAAAAGGAGCAATGCTATTACAGCAGCAGAAGCAACAACAACAATAACAACAATAACGAGGACCGCTATAAAGTAGCGTCATATACGACACAATTGACCAGCTAAGAGTGAGTGTTTATGTGTGTGCCTGTGTGTGTGTGTGTGTGTGTGTTGTTGAGTGTGGGTCAGACAGAAAGCATGAACGGCTGAACAAATAGCTGACCAACGCACTGACACAGTGACAGAGTGACAGGCGGACAGACAGACAGGCAGACGTTTGGCGTAAATGCTCGCTTGGGCCACTGACTTAATGACACTAAACTATAAGCAGACGTGTGGCAGCGGCAAACAATCGAGGCGACATAGTACAGTAAAGCTAAAAATGCTGGCTTCGAAAACTTTGCTGTCAAATTGTGACGATTTATGTGCTAAAAGTTTTGACATTTTCCTAACGAAATCTACAAAAAAAAAAAAAAACAGCACACAACACACATCCTCTCACAAGTATACACTCACACACGCGAAGCACAAAAAAGTAAAATAATACAAAAAAAAAGCAAAGCGAACCAAATTACTAATAAGAAAATAAATTATAGCATTAGCAGTTAGTTGTAGGTTTTTGTGCACTTTCCAACACAGCCAAAAGTTAATTTCAAAGTTTCTTCGCGCCAACAAAAACGAGATTACATTCTTGATTTTCTCTTTTTTTGCTTTCTTTGTTCTTTTATTTCATTTCATTTCAATTCTTTTTTTTTTTTTCTTGCGTCTGTCAGGTGTATTTGTTGCTGCCATTGTTGTTGCAGTTGAAAAATTATTTGTAATTTTTTGTTCATTTTTTTTTTTTGCTGCTTTATTTTTGATTTTTTTGTTTTCGCTGGCACACAAACGAATGCAGAACTTACGGTGCTCAATCAATTTCGACGCTTTCTCACTCACTCCAGCGCACGTTCCCTCTGGTTGCCTCAGTCACTCTGCCCGGCACACACGCTCACTCATGCCAAGATTGTACTGACATATTCAATTGATTAACTCAGCCACAAGTGCTGAACTCGAGCACAAGTTTGAACATTGAAGTAAATAGTTGGAAAATATGCAGAAATTACTTTTCTCTTGCATTTTCCTTTGCCACGTTTGCACGTAAAGTTAATTTACGACTGTTTATTAAAAAAAAACAAAAACAAAAAACAAAGAAAGATGCCAAGGTTTCCTGTTTTTCCAAGTCGGCATACTTGAGGCGGCTGTTTGCCTTAGCAGAGCGGGACGAATCGGAGTCAAAGAGCAGGCAAACGTTCACACACACATACAAGAATACATACACATATGTGCACATGTGCAACTGTTTTGCCGTTTATTTGACTAAATCCATGTAGGAGTCGCAATATCAACATTTGTTGCTCGTGAACCTTGCCTGCATATTTTGCACAAAAACTGCACAGAAATGATATGCTGAGTGTTTTTTCTTTTTTTTTTTGCATGCTTTTCGAAAAAACTTTTACAGTCTATTTGTCAATCTGCCTTCGTGCGCTAGCAGACTGCGCACGGTAGTGTCTCGCACACACACACACACACACACACACACACGCGGCGCACACCAAATTGATCAAATGAGTTGTGAAATAGTTTTATGTTCTATAAGTCATAAGTTGATGAAATTTGTTTGCTCTTTCGAGACTTTCCGGTAAAGTAAGTAAGCAAGAAAAAAATAAAAAAAAGAAAATAATAATAATGTAGCTGGGATTGAGCCACAACTGAAGCATCCGCAAAGTTTAAAAATTTCAATTCTAAGAAAAATGAAAACTTCCTGTGAATGTTTTGTTGCATACAAAATAATCTGCCTTGTCAAGCTAAAAATAAATGTCGTTTCATTTTAAATGCCAATAGCAACAGCAACAATCGAAGAAGTGGAATTATAGTCATTTATAACAGAAATTTATAATGACCATCACACCCTCACTAGCCAACTGGGTTCTTATGAAAAGACGCAAAGTTGACTCAATTTAACTATTTACATTATCACTTACTAAATTTTAAAATTAGAAGATTTTGCATTCATGCTAAAAAGAAAAAAACAAATACCAAAATACTTGCGCACAAACTTTTACATATGTAAGCCATAATACTTATAGGAGACATCATTTAAACCAACAAACTTGTTGATCTTTGAAATTAAAATGCAGATTAAGTAATTTAACGATCTGGAATTTCTATAGATGGATTTATGATATACTACAGCTTCCTTTCTTTCCTTCATAATCTATCTTATCACCATAATATATTTAATGTTCGATGCAAGAAATTTGTTTTTCTCTCTAACTCTACTATAAAAACTGTTGTTGTACAATATATAATACAATATTGTAAAATACAAATTATAGATGAGCGAAGAACACTTAGGCAGTGAGTTGCTTTGGCACGGTTTTGTGTGCACTACCATGAAAGTTTTCAGTGTAAGACATAAGCGCACTTGCAACAAATTGTTGTTGTTGTTGTTGTTGTTACACTACTCTCGCAGGTATGGTCCTTGTGGGTAAACGTGTCCTGCTGCGCTTATAAGCCCGATTGCACAAATGAAATAATAAAATGACGGCGATGTGTAAATTTGTGTGCGTATGCGTATAAATTCTTGCTGGCTTCGCTTGCCTGCCGTCGCCCCACGGTATCCTCGTTCCATCGCCTGCTCTTTGCTGTTTATCTGCGCTGCTGTCCTGCTGGCCAATGTACATACGTATGTATGCTACGTGTGTAGTGTATGCAGTGTCAGCACCGGATACAAAATGAATTTTAACGGATTTACGGGTCATAAAATGAAATTTCCTTCCGGCATGTGACGTAATGTATATCGCGTAGCTGTTCTTATTGCTGTTGTTGTTGTTGTTATTTTATACTGTCAAATCGAATGGGAGTAGACCAAAGTAAACTAAGCAGAAAATGTGCACAACAGACAATGAAGTCTGTGTAAAAGATAAATAAAGCATTTAAGAAATGCTATCCACAAGCTTAACATGAATTTTACCTTATATGGGCAAACTAAAAAAGAGACGGAGAAAAGAATATGCGCCTTAATGCTATAATTACACATTTAAAGTCGCCGTGCACAAACTCATAAGGATCGCAATTTGAACTATGTGTCGGCCGCAAGTTGACGTGCTTCAGCAGCATTTCCAATTATACGCATGGCAAATGCATTTTGAGCAATGCGTGACTGTGGCGAATGGAGGCGCACATTATGCGTTAAATGAAATTTCTCGCAGGACATCGCGCTGGCGGTTGGACGGACGGATGCATGCTTGCATTCACATAAGTGCATGAAAGTAAAATTAAAAGTGCAATCCATAAAATAATAAATATAAAATTGATTTACGGCGGTTCGGCAGAATCGAACAAATTGAACGATGAGCGAGGCCTGCGTCATGCCTGCGCCAGAAGAGTGTGCGAGCGGGAAGTTCTTCTGGGCGACAATCAATGGCCGAGCGACAACAAAGTGAGACGGACAAGCAGACACACAGACAGACAGACAGACGGACAGTCTACTGTAGGCAGACATCCGGGCAAGCAAACTTTGTACATTGCTGAGGTAGGTACTCAGTGTGGCATAACGGCAAACAAAAGCGAAAATGTTGCGCTATAAAATAGCAATGCCAACAACAACAACTACAGCAACAACTGTAACAATAAAAAGCAACAGAAAATTATAAAAAAAAAAGAAAAGGAATTTTATGTCAAAAGCAGAAATGTGCCACAATGAATTTGCAACGAAATGATTTTTATTTATAAATTGTTGTTGTATCGTTGTTGTGCTATTGTTGTTTTTTTCGTATAGCGCATACGTATTATCTGAATGAAAAAACATATATATACGCAGTATGCATATACACGTACACTATACTACAGCAAGTACCGTTGGAAAAAATTAACGAGTGAAAAAAAGAAAGATAGAAAAGAAAGCGAATTTACCCGTAGAACGCTCATAGCACAGATTGCAAAATATTTGTCATAATACTTTTAAGTTCATGTCAAGCGGAGATTATGCTTACTCTGATTGACATGTGCCATTCGAGCAATGCGAGTCGACACGACACGACACGACAGACAGACAGGCTGGCAGTCGAACAGACAGACAGACGGACAGAGAGTTACTCGATTCGGCTGGCAGGCAGCAGGCAGATCGACAGACGGCCAGGCACGCAGAGAGGCAGAGAGGAGACAGTGTGAGGCATTCAGCGAGTTGTGGGTGGCAAATTGCCATGCAGTCATTCAAGCGTTCAGCCATTCAGTCATCGGTGCACACCAACACGAACGCGAACACGAACACTACTGTCTCGTGAATGCATAAAATTTTTATTTGGCTATGGCGCTGTTATACCTTTTCAGCAGCGTTATCGGGTTTTTTCTTGTCCGAATGCCATTTGTGGATTCATTTTATGAATGCAGAATCAATACGAAGCGAACATTTTTTATGCAAAAGGTGCGAGCGCCCCCGAACAATGCGGCCAAACAAATAATTGTATGAGAAATGAAATAAAAGACAGCAGCAGCCAAAAACGCAAAGAAAACGAAAATAGTCGGGGGGCAAAACAAGAAGGGAAGAAGCGGCATAACGGAAAACATGAAATGACCAAATGAAATGAATGAAATAATATAAAAAATGGCCAAAAAGTGATAAAGGTTGATAAGGCGTGTGCATATGTGAATGTGCGAGTGTTTAATCGCATGTCCTGTCTAGCCTGTTGTTGTTGTTGTTGTTTTCGTGGCTGTTTGTTTTTTGGCAAGCGCTCACTGCGCCATGATAAATGATCGTCATGAATAAAATGTAGAAGATGCAAGGCCGCTTTTAATCGTTTGACAGGCCTTATTTTTGTTATTCATTAATCATGTCAATCAGATTTGTTGCCATTGTTGTTGTTGTAGTGCTCAATGTTTGTTGCTGTTATTGTTCTATATATGAAATTTCATATTTCGTTTCGTGAGTAAGTATGCATTTGTTTAGAAGTCCCTTGGGTCCATTGTTTTGCTTTAAATAAAAAATAATAACTTCCTAAAGCGGAAGCGCATATTTAATGTTGCAAATCAAATCGCGATGGGTAATTTAACCATTACGATTTGTCTCTATGGGATTATCGAGGTAATTTTGTCAATTGAATTTGAAATTAGTGACTTATCAAAGCTACTCGGTCTCTACCCCCAATTGGTATAACCAGAAGAAGACAGAAAAGATCAGTATCACGTCAGTCTGCGAGACTTGGATCCAAGCAAGCGTCCTTCACATTTTCCGCCCTGCCCTAATAAGCCATGTGGGGCCATGGAATAGTACAGGCCAAGTGCTGGTGCAGAATTAAAACAATCAAGAAGACATAGAAGTGTATTTAAAATAAAAATAAAAAACAGTTTACATTTTACATGCCTAAAATTATTATAAGCATTAAAAATTTATTTAACAGATTTGTTTTCGAGAGGAAGTCAAAGTCACGTTGCTGCAAGTATGCAAAATAAATCGTTTATTAAGCACAAACATTTAATTACTGCCCAAAGTTGAACTTGAGTATGTCGCTCAATTTAATGAACTATGGAGCGGGGTGGAGTGCGGTGGTCGTCTGTTCGACGGCAGTCTACAGGAGAAATTAAATGAAATTTTGCTTAATGAACCAAACAGACATAATTTTATTAAAAGCAAATATCATGTAGGCATCAGGCACACCCACTAACACAAACACACATTGACACACACACACACACACACACACACACACACACAGCATCAGCTGTCAATGGCTGTCATTCATCATGCTCGGATGCCGGCGTCATCAGTGACAGCGTCGAGCGATGATATGCTTAACTTCGAGCATATGAGCCTAATAGAAGAAGAAGCAGCCAAACAAAAAACAACAACGACAACAACACAGCAGCAGCAGCTAAAGCAACAGTAAAAGTAACAGTAACAACAACAGAAACAAAATGAAAATGCGTATCAAAAGACAACAACAGAGGCGGGATATGAAAAGTCATAAGAGTCTTAAAAGAATCTTAAAAAGTGCGTAATGAAAAGCGTCTGAAGTCGTCATCAATGTCATACTCATCGCAGATGCGTTGCCTTTGACGTTGCCTTTGCCCTTGGCTTTGCCTTCACTGCTGCTGTTGCTGCGGCTAATGCTGTTGTTGTTGCTCGCTTTGTTGTTGCGATGCCTTTTTGTCATCGGGAGTCGAGGTTTGTGTCTTGTGACATAAACAGATTTTTATGTGAAATTTATGTAGCATACTTTTGGGTGGTCGCCGCTCGGTTCTCATGGAGTGCAGAGATTTAAGTTTATTAGTTTGACGTCGTGTATTTTAAGTTGACTTTCATTCTTTTTATTTATTTTCGGCCTTTTTTTGGTGCTGTTGTTGCTTTCGTTGTCGCTGTTGTTAATATTTAAGTCACGTACGTGTTTAAGCATTTGAAAAAATGATTGCGACATATGTTGTTGCCGCCTACGCTGTCACTGATGGGTCTTAAGCTATTGAGTTCTTTAAGTAATAATATTAAACTTGATTTGAATTGTTTCGTCTCTGTCGAATACTGTGTGTCACAGGCAGCCAGCAGCCAGCAGCAGCAGCGTACATGATGTGGTTTATGGGTAAGTGCGGCTTGAACGAAGTTTTGCACGTCTATGGCTCTTGAGCCAGTTTTTCCAACCGCAATTTTCAAATGTTGGCAATAAATTTTTTAAACAAAATTACACAAAGTACTTGTAATACTTGAAACTATGTAACATACAAACACGCACACACACACACATACACACACATAGAAGCAGCCACATGCAGAGCACTCGCACACGCAACCAAGTGCTGGCATTTGAAAAGTTTGTTATGCAAGACTTTACGTTTACTTTGTCGCACTCAAAGCGCAAAACTCACACTCTCGCATGCACACACTCGCAAACACACACACGCACACACTTGCATGGGTGTGTATGAGAGCGTACGTAGATTTAAATCCTTGAACCAATGCAATATTTAAAGCTTAGAACTTGCAGCTTAGGCCCTGTCGGAATGTAAACTAGAAACTTAACTTCAGAAATACAATCACATTTCACATTGTCATGAGCATTCAGCTTAGAGCATTTTAATCGGCAGGAAATGATGTGAAAAACTTTTTAATCCATTTAAATGAAACTTTTCAATATTAAGTAAAGTGCCAAAGCAAAAGGCAAGCCAGGCGACGCAGCGACGTGGCACTGTATGGAGCGGATTTTAAAGCTGTAACGGCACAAAAGTCGCTTACTTAATTGCAATTACACAGGTGTGTGGAGGGGGGATGGGTCGGGGGTGGCTTTGGCTTCCCAAGGTTCGTGGCGTGTTGCTGAATGAGGCTCAAACTAAATGAGAAGCTTTAAAATTTGCGTTGAACGTTTTCACTTTAAAATTCAATTATTTCTGCTCAAAACTACAAAGTTGGCAAACCGTAAAAAATATTAAATAAAAATTCGAGCAAAAGGACAACGCCTACACATGCAAACGCTTGAATATTCATGAGTTAGATAAGAACTGCTTTGACCGAATTATCTCTGTGCGAGTACCCACCCCTTGCGTACCTTTGGCACCCTCGACACCCTCGATACTCCCGACACTCTCGCCTCTGCGTCGTGTATTCTGTTCTGTAGGCGTTTCCAAAGTGCCAGGTAACCCAAATTCATGCAAATTATGGCACAGAGTGCATATGTATCAACCTTAATGAAAGTGAAGCTCACGAGACGGTGGCATTGTGGGAGAGGCGCAGAGGTAAGCTCTCGCATGTACGTGCCGGCAAGCGAGCAGGGGTCGAAGGTGAAGTGCGATAGAGAGGGTTAAATGTTTATATGCCAAGTAGTCGCATATACGTGTATGAAATATTGTTTCTCTGCACATTTTTATGCCTTCAAAGCAGAAAATTTTAGAATTTATTTCTGCATTGCAATGCAGTATCAAAGACACTGCATGCGGTTAGAGTTTCCAGTTACGCATTTAGGGCAAAATGTGGCTAGCTGGCGTGCGAGTGTGGATTAGGAGTAGAAGCACTGCAAGTCATAAATTTTGCTCCAATTGATAAGAGAGCATAATGACAATTGTCTAAGTTTTATATTTAAAATTTATATAAGCTCTTGCTATGAAATATAAAACCTACTCGATGACTGCAAAAAGTCATAACTTTGAGTTTTCCTTCGTCGTATTTGTCTCTAATTAATTTAGCGCAAAAAACAATTGGTGCTTCATTTCGTGTTCTTCGATTAGTTGATAACCAAAAATGGCTCATATTAAATCCGTTCTGTGAGCTTGTCCCATGGTTTGCGTTAATAAGTGAACTTTCACTGAGCTGTGCTGTAAGCTGTATAGAATATGATCTCATTTGGGCATTTATTTGTTGTGTCCAACAGTTGGCATGTCATTACTATGCTGAATATGGTACATAATAATTTTTTAATGTTTTTTAAAATCATATTTCATGTCTCTATTACTTTGTTGCCTGCAAATTCAAAGTAATAAAGTATCATTTTAAGCGAATGCCTAATGTACACGAATATGAAGTCATAAAGCTGAACATTTTCTAATGTTGCTTTCGCATTCAGCTTTGAATTAGGTCTGCTTCATGCCATGATTAAAGCTATAAACTAACTGAAGATTTATTTGGACAGAATTCAAATGCGCGCATGTTCATAATTAGTTTTAAACACAATCTACATACATGCAATAAGCGAATGAACACCTCAATCAAATGGAACTTGAAAATTGTTGAGGAACACGTGAGCATTTTGTTCACGCTCCCTTACCCTGCTCTGCTCTGCGCTGCTGTGCGGTGCGGTGCTGCGGTCAAACCTGTTAAAGTTGCCAACTCCGCGCTTTGTGTTACACTGTTGTTAAAAATAACAACCACAATTATATAATTAAACTGTAAAAATGTAAAAGTTTTCACAATGTCGTGTCTAATGCTGGCCAGCCTCTGTTTTTGTAAAGAGCTCAGCTGTCGGCTAACTGTCGGCCTGACTGTTAATCAAACTGTCGGCATATCTGACCCTATATTTTTCAATTGGATAAAAGTATTCAGTTTGGTTTAATTATAAACTCGGCATGACACACATTTCGAATTTAACTTAACTTCACTAACTCGATTACAGCAGGCAAATACTGGCTGTGCTCACAAAGCAGCACTACAACTATGCTCCCACATATAAATATGCATATGCATAGGCAACACTTTATCATTCGGAAATGTTTGGAGTTTTCTGTGTTTAAATGTGCGTGACACCCGGCATTACATGAAATGATTTATTAAGGTTAACTTTAATAACTTGAAGTGAGTTATTGTAAACAAAATACAAAATATACATATTTGTATAAAATTATAACCCCAAAAACAGTTTAAACCTGCCAATTAACCGATTTGAATTAGACTCTGAGCATTTGAATTACCGCATTTATGCTATGCATTTGTGGTCACATATTTATTAAACGGATTTACGATCAGAAGATTGGAGTGAATGACAAAATATGTCATAGCTTAACTGCTGCACTTTTAACTATCGAAAAATTAAACGAGTTTTAGTAGAGTAGCGAATGGTGAAATGACTTTTGCTGCCATATGATATGCATTTTTCAGTGAACTAATAAGAATTAAATGCAAACTTACTCAAATGTCAAACAAAAGATTTCGCAACGATAATCAAAACTAGAGTCTGTGCCATATGTACCAATTAAATTGACTTTGCCTGCCATCCTCCGACTAGCAAGTGCAGACAAGTTGCATTAGCTGGAATTCGTTTTATTCATTTGTCAAATGTTTGTTTCACGTTGATGAGTTTTAGCGGAAATGAGCAATTAAAGCGTTTAAGCATTTTCTGAGAAGCTGAAATACAGAAGAGAAATCTCTAGAATAATGTCTACGCGAGAAGTCTCTTCTGCAATGCAGAGTTGCGTCTCTCAAGCAAATGTCAATAAGATTCACTTGCGTCTGCTGCCGCCATGCCAACTTGCTGAGCACTCGAAAAGTTTACCTGAATGCCGGCGCTGTATGCAATTTGTTAATGGCAAGAGGCATGTCAAGAGGCAAATAAGACGCTCCTCCAATGCACGAACAATGCAACAATGCAAACAAATTAAAGTTGCACTTTTTTTGCCATTCCCCTCTCTACAGCTGCGTTGCAGGCAGCTGCATGCTGCTTATGCAGTTGCCACAGCTTTTGCTGCTTGTGTGGTTTCTAATTAAGTGTAAACTTTAAAATTTACCTGCGCCTGGGGTGGAGCAATGTATGGCATTTGTTTAATTTTACAATTACACTAAAGGCAGCAACTTGTGCAACAGCAACGGCAACCGAATCAACAGCAATAGCAACAGTAACAGAAACTGCAGCAGCAACGGCAGGAGCATTAGCAAAAAACAAAAACAACAACAACAACAACAAAAATAATAATAATAGCAAAGTGCAACATTGCAAAGTTGTAGAAATTAAACTGACTTTGCGCCAAGAAAAAGAAAGTTTTTTATTGTCCTTTTTCATTTTGCTTTTCTACTTTGAGTTGTGTGTTGTTTCTTCTTCTTTTCCCATGCTGCTTTAGTATATAATTTTGAAGTTTGGAGTGGCACTTGACATTGCCTTTGCACCTTCTGCCAACCGAAGAATTTTCTCTGACCAAAACTTGCAGACAAATTAAATACGCATAGGAATTGTGCGAACCCTGTTCCTGGCACATCGAATCAAACAGCAGCCAAAACAGACTGGACCACGCATCTCAGGCGGGAAGTTTCCTTCCACTGCCCCAACTCACAGTGCTGCCCTTGCTCTTGACTAACCCATTGTGGGACACTACAACACTCACTTGAGGTGGCCCTTCAAGTTTCATTTGCGAAATTTTATTTACATGCGTGCGTCTACAGCAAACGAATCAAATCGAAAGGATAGGAAAGGAGAGGAAAGAAAACTGCTTGGGGTCACACGGTGGTGCGGTTGAGTGTTTGGTCAAAACTTTTGCGCTTCGCAACTATTCCAATAACGACAAAGGAGTCGACGAAAGAAGTAAATTAAACTTCTTCTTAATCAGACGTTTCCAATGGACTTATGAGTCTATTGTGGCTTCTTCTTCTGACATTCATTTTGAGTATGTTGCCTAATTGTTTTATGATTGACTGGCAGCAGCATATGAAGCGGCAAACTTTCCTTATGCTCGTCAAGTGGACTTTAATCTGGTCGCCAACTAATGCCGCAATACATCTCAATATACGAACTTTGATGTAGATATAATTATGTGCCCCATATCATTTAGGGCTGATGGTCAAGTTAATATACAAGTTTTGTGCTAAACGCATTCCAAATCTTTTAACACAATGCATTCTTTTTTATTCAACAAATTTTTATTAATAATACAGTATACGCTCGTTAAAGTGGAATTCTAAAAACCAGTCGAATGTGTTCACTCATCCCAAAAATAATTTCTATTTTTGTAGCTTTTTTTATATATATAATTCACAATTTTCTACTTTGTTCACCCAAAACTGTCAACAATATATAATCACCAATAGACACAAACGTTTTAAAGATTATTGTACATGAGCATAGCTGTCATGTCTCATGTCTTGGCTACCGATGAAAGTACTCCCCAATACAGTAAAAATACGCTTTGATCCTCTTTGGGAAGATAATGCCTTTGTGCCTAACTCCCCGATCGATGCGATCGCGCAGCACTGGCATGAATTCGGCCTTGCTCAGTTTGCCATCTCCATCGTCATCGAACAATGTGATGAGTATGTCGACAACATGATCCGAGAGTTCAACTCCACACACAACTTTAGCCACGTGTTTGATCGTGTGATGCCCCACTGGCGCACCGGCTATGAAGTAATAGGTCAGAGCACTTTGAATGAGCGAGATATTCTGTATGAACTTGAAGAAATCCATGTACTCCTTATACGTGACTCCTTGGCCACTTGCGCCGAATTTCTTTTTGACACGATTCAACTTCTTTTGCCTATATCGCTCCGGCAGGACAGCGTAGGATGTGAGCGAATTCGCAAATGCTAATTCGCTGATGTGCTGCTGATGTTTCTTCCTTAGTAGCGCATACTCCAACATGAGAATTTCGTTGTGCAACTGCTTATGGAATATCATGTACTTCGACAGCGACAATGTGCGGTTAAATGATTTGCCAAAGAGGTATTCTTTGAGGAAACCACTTTCGAGATGCACGTTGTTGTAGGTGTTGTTGTATAGGTTGGTGATCTTATCGAATTCGTCGGCGTCGAGCTCGCCGTCGTCCTTGACATCGAACATACGAAAACCCATTTCAAAAACTCGCTCCGGTATGAAGAGTATATTGATGAGGAAAACATAATCGGGAAACTTAATCAGCAGCTGCGGATTGATCTCATAAAAAATGCTGTTGTGCGGCAAGTAATTGCATATGACATTTGACGCGGACTTCACATATTTGTACTTATCCAGGCCGTACATGTCCGGCTGATGCGTGCCGGGCAAAAACGAGCGCACGAAATCCTTGGGTGTCATGCAGATCTCATAGTGTCCTTTTTGATTGCGCACCTTCAGCGTGGCGAAATAGCGAAACACTTTGTCGGCTGTTGAAAATCTGCGCAGTCGATTCTCGTAACTTAGAATGGTCTTTTCGCGAAATGTCGCTCTTTGCGTTGTAAATTTGCGACTGGTCACGGGATTCGGGGCTTTGGATTTGACGTATTTCAAAACTCCTGTGCGCCGTTGAATGGATTTTGGAATTTTGAATTGCTGCCGGCATTGCTGAGCCATGCGTGTGAGCATGAAAAATGCACGCGTCATGCGGACAGGCGGACGTGGGAATGCCGTGTGCGGCTTTTTTTCAGCACAATTGGCATCCTGACGGTATTGACGCAGCTTCACAGTTTGTAACATATCCAATTAGAATTTTGATGCAATTCAAAATGTTATTTCCTAATTGTGTACATTTTGCTATTATAATAAGTTTTTATTGTACATTTTTTTTTGTTTTTTTTTTTTTTGAAAATTTATGCAAAGTGTACTCACAGCCTGAAGTGTTTGAGTGAGTTATCAGCTTTCTACATATGTAAAATGCATGCATAGAACGTAAACCGCACGCCACACAATCACACACACGCACACACACACACACACATCATGTAAACGAGTAACTTCATATGCCGCAAGGAACATGGCAGGAGCAGCACGACGCTGCGTAGCTTCAACTGACCATTCACTGCCATGCAGTGGCCAATGGAGCCAACCGAGCGGAGTCTGTGCACATTCGATTAGAGCATTAAATGTAATCAGCAAATGTTTGAGCTGCTCTGGCTGCTCCGTACGTACGGGCATAAGACCCAAGGGAAATTTGCAAACAATAAAATATCGACACACAAAGGGAGCAAATACGTTGGGCAGAGGTGAAAGTTCCTTTCAACTTTCTACACATTTATGAATGTTTTGTGTGGCTGCTTTACGCTTTTGTCTGCAACTTAAAAGGAATCCTCGCACACATTGTTAATGTTTGACTCAAAAAAAAAAAAAAAAAATTAAAGAAGAAAATATTGAACCTTTGTTTTATAACCGTGTTTTGTTTTTTTTTTGTCGAATTTTCAAAATAGTGGCTGTGCGTGTATTGCCTGCAGGCCAGTTATTTTGTAGACAGGCAGACACATATATTTTTTTTTGAGTGTGTTTATTTTTGATCGCTGCACTCTGGCCACGGCCGACAAATCAGTCGTTAAATTTAAGCTGTCTCAGTTTGGCTTTGAACAGCTCTCGCCACCTTTGCCATAAGCAGTTTTCGCTTATTTGTGATGCTTTGTGGTCACGCAAAAGCCATAAACCGAAGTGTGCTCAACGGCGACCGCGTTCAACTTGAGTCTATTGCATTAAAGAGTGCAAGCGTATGAAGTGCTTTAGTCAATACTTGCTCACTCTGTACTTTTTTTCACATTTTCAATCTGCTTTTCCTTTTTTTTTTTCTGGCTTAATTTTTTTTTCCTGGTTTTTGTAGCACACTCTGCGGCGTTGGCGATAAGCACTCAATGTGTTCAATGCGCGCGCAAGTGTCCTTTTTGCAGCGTGGACTATTTTCATTCTCTGCCTTTCCTTCGTGCATTTTGGCAATGCGCAATTTGTTGTTGTTTATTTTTTTAAACTTCTCCAATTTTATTGTTGGCTTTCCCATATCTTTAATGGGCTTCGCTTTAAGTCAGATTCTCCAGTGCAGTTGCTGTTTTGTCGACATTTATTGGCAGTTGATTTGAATATACCTTTACAAATTCTCGCACTTGTGCATTAGCATTGAACATGTTTCCATGTCACTTGGTTGAACGTTTGATTAAAGTTTGTCACTTCGTTTAACTCATTTCTTTTCTTTGGTTAGTGCTGATTTTATTTTGCGTTTTGTTTTTGCTTTGGTTTTGTTGTGTTTTGTATTCTTGTGGATCAGTTAAAAGAAATCCACTTACATGAATCGATACACTCACGTAAGCCAATTGAAATTCCCCTGGCAAGTGCCAAAGAAACGAGCTGAGTAATGCGTTCGACGTAGCAACGCGCACACAGGTACTTGAGCTATAAAAAAGACAACAAATCTAAATACTGTCAAAGGGCTGTCAACCCTTTTGTCCGCTTACCAGTTCTTTATGCTGTGATGCCCCCTGCGTGAGCGTGTGTGTGTGTGTGTGTGTGGGTGTGTGAAGATATGCGCTTAAATCTGTAGGTGACAGGATACAAAGTAACACGCGCCACACATAAACAACAATCACGACGCAGCCGTAACAAAATACGTGTATGAGAGTGTAACAATGACAGAGGGAGTGCGCACGAGTGTGAGAGAGCGAGCGAGAGTGAGGCTGCCCCCATAGCGTATCCTTAAATTAACTTAGACAAAACGACAGCCGAGCAGAGGCCGGAAAGCGAAAACGGAACAACGCCTGCAGGCGCGGTATTGAAAATTGTCACGTATGCCGCTTGACAAATCAGTGACAAATAAAACGTGTTTATTTCTCTTGATTTAACATCAATTGGAAAATTTCAAAAAAATAAAAAAAAACCAACAACACATAAATGAAAAGCAAAAGAGAAAATCGAAAATAAGAAATTTCAAAGCTTTGGCTGGCGTTGCGGTTTAGCATATCAAAAGCAGCTAACGCACATTATAATTTCTCACTTTAAAATGCAGCAAATCCGATTTTAAGTCGTTGGAGTGGCATGAAAAATCGTGCATACATTTAGGCGTTTCGCATTTGATTTGATTTTCAATTGGTTTGTCAACTGCAGCACCAACAACAACAACAACAACATCAGCAAGAACAAGCTGTGACAGCATAAATAAAACATATGTGTACAACATAACAAGGTACAGTAATTCATAGTTATAATGAAGTCTGAATTTGCGAAATTTTGTTGGCGAATTTCGAGGGTTGGCGCTGAAGTGTGTGCGTGCGCGCATTTAGTGTGTCAGCAGTGCTTCTGCTGCGCGTGCATTGTGCTGCTCGAATGTCGAGTGCGGTTGCATGTGACAGCATTCATGCAAGGACACAATGCACTTCATATGTTTCATTCGCACAGGATTATGGCAACATATTTTGCTTTGTTGCTTTCACAGGCCAGTCAGCCATGATTGCTTATTGACGATGCTGCCTCTACTGCTTAGTGGTACATTATTCATTGCTTGGCAACATTTTGATTAAATACACAAAATATGACACCCAACTAAAACGCAAAAGCACAATGAAGATGGAACACTCTATATCCTCTAAGCTAAAGAGAGCTCAACTTGAGCTGGACGTCACAGTTGCACCCATGAGTTTCACATGCAAGCCTTCATATGCAGGCGTCCTTATGAGCCTGCCAACAACTTAGGATAATTTTTACAGCATTTCCTTTAAGGAAAGTTTATTCTTGAAAGCAGAAATGGCTGAAAAAGCTTTCGTTATTCGGTCTCAGCAGTTACTTAGTCCATATGGCATTGGGACAATTTAATATATTACGAAAATATTATTTGCAAATGCTCTGGTTCAGCGTGGGAGATGCGTCATGTACCGTAGATATTAGGATTATTCTTTAAGGATGCTGTTTTTATTTGTGTTTGTGGCAAATGTTGCTATTTCTATTTAGAAATGTCTCTTAGTGTCTTTGTCTGAGTCGCTATTCGCAGCGACATTACTTTTCATTATTTTTATTTATTTTTTCTTTTTTGTTTTTTTTTGTGAGCACGCAAAAATGTCCCATACTGCAAAGGTTCTTCCAATTGGCTGCTCTTCTGCAAAGCAAAACCAAAACAACAAAGCAGCTTAAGCCAGACTGCGACAATAGCCCTGGACAGTTTTGTTGCTGCTGAGTTACTTTGCTGGCGATTTATACGCGAACCCTTGCAATTTTACAGTTGCATGATTTCAGTCGAATTGAAAAGGAATGATCGGAGTGAGCGATGCGCAGAGCGTTTTTAATTTCATAAAGTGCCAAAGTCCACAGTCGCAGGCATATGCTTCGCTTTGCTGTCTCTAATGTGTGCATCCCTCTTTGATTTTTGATTTGTCAGTTTGTCTGCTTCGCTGTCTCTTGACTCAACTGGCTGCAGCTTATTAGATTTCGATAAGCGATTGAAAAGCGTCTATAAGCCTTACTGCAAAGCGATTTAAGTAGCTTATTAAGATTTGCTATTGGGGCAAAATAGAATAAAATTAAAATAAAGCGGAAAAACTAAAAAGCAAAGCTCGGACGCGTGCGTCTCAATGCATGACTTATATAACAAAATATTTCACCAAAGAACCCAGATAAGTGCTGACGCCTTTGTCAATGTGCAAATTCATTTTTCGTCTTTGCCCTAGAGTTGGGTGCGAATCGTTGACGCCAGCGTCTGACATGCAAAATAATTGAAATATGAGTGGACTTGAAAGCACACAAAGAATATGCATACAAGTGTGAGTTGGGAGTGCGAGAATCTGCAACAGCCCAAACACATTATAATAAAATTCAATTAAAATTGCTTAGGCAAAGGCAACCCTCGTAGGCTGTAGTCTGTAGGCTGCCTTTTCTCCCCGCCTGTCCAAAGCTATTAAATGTCTTTAGCCTGTCTAAGTAAACTTAGCTGCTGCGTGTGATTTATATGCTGCATATAATTTGAAGTCAGACAAGTCGAGTGTGAGCCATCAGCACTGCGCTGGCGAGTGTTTGCACAACTCTCTAAAATTACATAAGCAGGCTTGCCCCCACTTGTCCCCCTCCCCTCGGCCTGATAGATATTCGAATTGGCAATTGCGTTTTAGACATCACTTGGCCTCATCGAACAGCACCAACTTGACTGAACATAAGCCGAAACTAGAAAATACTCGTAATATATGCTAAATGTTTTCGAAAATATGTTTCATGTCCTTTCTTCTCCCCCAAACGCCCGAACGCACGAACACCCGAACGGCCACAGCCGCCGTCATCCCTTGGCGCTCGAGGCGGAAGAACGCGGCTTATGTGCATACGCACAAAACTTCGCCGGCACACATGAGCGCCCTCAGCGCTTTTTGGCTTTGTTTTTATTTGTTGTTGTTGTTTTCTGCTTCACTGGTCTGCAGCATTCAGACTCGTCTTGCCGGTATGCGCTTTATTTTATTTTAGTTCACTTCTTTTTGTGTTTTTTTTTTATTTATTTCCTTTTTTTGCGCCGGCATAATAATTTTAGATTTATGAAAATTGTTTTTTCGTTAATGTTTGCAATGTTTTCGACATTTTTATTGTGCACAAAAGGACTTGACTCACTCGTCGTCGCTTTTACACTCGCTTGGCTATGGCTTTGGCTTTGACTGCGGCTTGGCTTTGACTGCGGTACAGTGGCTCATTTGATTGCACAATAAAAAAGGGGAAAATATCTGCGTTTTCGGCGCCCTCGGGCTCATCAGGCCGTGGACACATAACTGCGCACCAAATTGTTAGTACAAATATTCCAAATTGTATTGCAGCCGGCTGATTTTTATATTCATGCCAAAATGTAACCCTTTATTCTATTTTTTCCTCTTGTCTTTTCTTCTTTTTCTTCTTTGTTTCCGGGTTTTATTTTTCAGCTTCGACTGGCCTTTTTTTTATATTTCCAAGCATTTTTTCGTGTAATATGAAACTTTTATTTCATTACTCTTTGTTTACGTTTTTTTTTATTTTTTTTTTTATTATACGTACAAGTTATTGCAAATAATTAATATTTGCATGGTTAGTGCATTTTTTTATCTAGAAATAGCGCAATTGTGGTAGCATATTTGCTAGAAATTTTGATTCAATCCAAACAGCATTCACCTCATAATTGTTTTAGACTGTCAGCACAAGCTGCAAGGAGGGGAGTAGGGGAAACCCAATAACATGAAGATATTGTAGTATTTTTTTAAAGCGTTGCATTGAAGCTATTGTGCCTTTGTATATAGCCAAATGCATTGCTTAAGTGAAACAGAAGGCATGGGCAATGCAAGTCAGCGCCCGGCACTTGTTGTCAGATGCAATTTGGTTAAGAGGTTGATTGATTGTGCACTGGCTGCATGTCAAGTCCTGTATCCTGTATCCTGTATTCTGTGTGCAACAGATCGACAGGCGTGTGCGTGACCACACAATGCATTTAATTAGCATTAATCTGTGCCGGAGTGCGTCGAGAGCCGCTGCAGGGTTCGAATTGGGGCTGCCATGTTGCGGCCTGTCTTCGCCATGCAATCGATCAATAAAGCATTTCTGCGTTTAATGTGCACTACGATGGCGTACACTGTGTGTACGTGTACGTGTACGTGTTGTTGGCAAAGTACAATTTAATTTTTGCTAATTAGTCGTTTATTTAGGTTGCAAAACAACAGCAAGTGCAAAAGCAGCAGCAACAACAACAACAACAACAACAAATCAGCGTCACAGTCATTTAGTATGCCTTCGTATATGCTAAGGCCGCCATAATTAACAGAATTTGCCAATTAGAATGGCACTGAAAAAATACGAAGCGAAAATAAACGATGTGCGCTTTGGCCTGTGAAATCAATTAACCACTAATTACCAATTAACTTATAAATAATGCACATATAAAAAAAACTGAAAAAAAAAGAAAACCAAAAAATAAACAAATAAATAAAATGAACCATTAATTGCACTAATGCATGATATCACATAATTAAAAATAATTTTAAGTATATTTTACCAAAAGTTAAACAAAAAAAAAAAAAAAACAACCTTTTAATCAATAAAAAGAAAAAAAAAATATAAAATTGCTTTTATTATTGATATGCAAATTATTTTAAGAGTTTCATACGCAATTGCTTTTTGTTTAAACTATTTATGTATGGAAAACACATTAAAAGGCAATTAAGTTACTTGCAATATTTTCGAAACTGATTTGCATTTAATTAAATTTAATTTAATCTGTTTTTCTTGAAAACTTTTTTTGGCTCTGTCAAAGCAAACCAAAATATCGACCACAAGCAGATTTCATTGTCAATTTCAGTCAGAGTAAATTTAAGAAAATCTACTTTGCATTTTGGCTTTTTTCACCGACAGGAAGTGCACAATCGAATGGGGGTGCATGTGTGCGAGTATCCTTTAAAGGGTTCAATTGTGCGTGTGGCTATTTTCACACATCCAAGTGAAGTGTGTGTGCAAAATACGCAAAAGGAGGCGAGTCACGAGCAAACAATGCCGAGCAAGCAACGCATCGATTTCCGTTTCAATCCGTTTCCGTTGCTCGTAAACTTGCAGTTTCCTTTGGCAGGCCGACACCAAAACCCAATCGCATCGCATCATGGCAAGAGACTAATACTCGTACTGCAGCTCATATGTCTGTGTGCGGCTGCTGCTGGTCTCTATCGTAGCATTGTCACTACTCAACTGCGATTGCAAATTTCAACATTTTTAATGCTGCTGCTGCTGCTTCTGTGCGTGCGTGTGTGTGTGTGTGTGTGTGTGTATATTTGTGTAAGTTAAAGCCGATCTGCAGCCTTCACTTAGCTTAGCTCGGTTTAACACAGTCCAACAAAGATTTTTCTACTTTAGTTTTTTGGTTGGAACTTTGTATGTGTGTCAGCTGCTTTTTGTTTGCTCTTTGTGTGTGTGAGTTTGTGCGTTTCTTTTTTGTTTTGGTTTTTGTGTGTATGCAAGTCGCATTGAAGTTAACCCCAAGCATTGCATATCATTATTTTGTCCCTGTGCAGCTCGCAGGCGACCATTAGCAAAGGCACTTTACATATTTTACCTTTAAAGCAGCTTTTTCGTTTGCAAATAAGCTGAGTTGGCCACAGGCTGCCTGCCATGCGCATCTTGCCAAGCCAATGCCAATGCAATGCATTTTTATGCAACTTTTAGCCACAAAAATGGTTTGCTTTATTTGGACCGCACTTGCTCCTTACCTAGCAAACTGGGACCTTTCATTTTTTCTTTATTTTTTTTTTTTCTTTTTGGCATACAATACACTTCCCTGTCGTCTGCATGGTGCAGACCATAAGCAAATTTCGTAGCTAGATAAAAGCATTCAATGGCAAATAGGTAAACTTAAAGGTAAAGCGCATATTTTTCCCTTTTGCTTGTCTGGCAAATCGACTTTCGGGCATCTCAGCTGCTGCTGCTGCAGTTGTTCTTGTTGCTGTGGTTGCTGCTGCTGCTGCTGCTGTGGCTTGGTATGCTGTTGCCTTTCTATTTTCTTCACTCTTTGGGGGGGAGTGTGCGCTTTATTTTACTAATTTGTGCTTGGCTAAAAGTTGCTGCACTACGTTGCTTTAGCTATTTGTAAAGTTTATATTTATGCCAGCTACGTGTTGGCGAGAGAAACTTGCATGCTGCATATGTAATATTAGTCATATTTATAGCGGAAGTTGCAACCCATTTGCTTCTTGTGCAGCATCCTGGCTGCTGCTGCCGCTGCTGCTGCTGCCAGTGGCAGGTGTGTGCGCGTCAATTGGCCGCCTTTATCAGTCGCAGTCAGGTGTGCAGACAACGTCGCACTTCGCATGTATGCTGCACGTTGCTGCGTGCCGCACATTCGCCTACACAGCGCACGGGCGATGTTTTGCGAACCAAGACCGGCATAGGGAGCTACACCAGTCAGTCGCAGCATTGGCAGCATTGGCAGCAGTCACTGCGGCAGTCAGTGGCTGCTGTGCGGGCGTCTACAGGAAGCAGTTACCAAATTAAATTTAAACAGTTCGAACGTGCAAAAACGCTTTGCTGCAGCATTTGGCAGTCGGTGTCGCAATATGAAGATAAAAAAAAAACAAGTTTAAATTGTACATATGTATAAGAAATACACCAGCACATACTCACACACTCACACAGACGCAGCAGCTTAAAATAATATTATTTGGCATAAGCAAACGCAGCAGCAGCAAAGCAAAAGTAGCAACAGCAGCAAGGGCTGCAGAATTAAACTTTTATTAAATGTTGTTGCTTGTTCTTGCGTTTTTATTCATTGCTCAAATGTCGATTTTATTGACCCGAAAACCCAAAGACTCTGCACTCACTCGTACAAGGGAGCCAGGGAGGGCTGTGGCCGGCTTGGCTAAGCGGCAAAACTGTAAACTAAAACTATGCAACTGGAAAATGATGGCCAAATAATTTTGCAACATGCGCCAAACACGATTCAGTGCAACACATAAATAAAAAATAAAATAAAAAACAACAAAAATATAACAGAGAAAGAAGTGTGCCTAGATTCTGAGTAGCCTTAAAAAAGTGCAAGAATAAATGTAGAAAATACCAACGAGAATGAATTTTGTTGGCACTTGGCCAATATTTTGCGCTCGTTGCACTCTCAAATATTTAATATGTCTGCTTTTGCGGCAGCAGGGCGCCGTGGGGCGGGGGCGGCGCAGTGAGCGGCACAAGGTGCAGAGTTGTGGCTATGTTAAAGGAAATTTATTGCAAAGCCAACTTCTAAATGTTCGGCAAGAGTTTAGATCATTAAATGCAAGCGAACATGTGCAGGCAGCCGCCGAGGACACCGAAGCACTCCGCGGCACAACGCGAGGG
Organism: Stegana nigrithorax; assembly: GCA_037044495.1. NCBI lineage: Eukaryota > Metazoa > Arthropoda > Insecta > Diptera > Drosophilidae > Stegana > Stegana nigrithorax. Next base: position 164,707 of record JBAMBQ010002491.1, read on the forward strand.
ATGGGGCGGCAATCGCCGACCGCAAGTTGAGTTATTAAACGCCATAAATAAGACAACTTCTCGGCGCGCACTTTCGCCGCCGCTAATTTGTAAATTTTGCTATAACGTACACGAGCAGCTGGCAGCAGGCAGAAGGATGCTGCCTGGCCATAAAAACAAATAACTTGGGCAGGCTGCATAAGTAATTCTTTGCGTTTTCTCATGTGTTATTTTTTGGCTGCTGCTGCTGGCTGTTGGGGTGTTTGGGGTGCTGGGTATCGTTCTATGCTGTCTATCAATGTTAATTAATTTAATTTTGAAGCAGTCCGCCTGCTTCGGCTGGCACAGTTGGCACTGTACTTGGCACTTGTTTTTACACATAAGCAAACTTACCTGAGAATGCACTTAAATCTTTGGAATTTATTTAAACATAAAAACCAAAGTAAGTTAAAACCTTAGCAGCGCCTTTACACAAAGCATGCCAACGCTTAATGGCATCAGGAGCATTAAGGCCAACAGCAGCAGCAGCAGCAAAAAAAAAAAAGAAAAATACAAAGAAGAAGAAAGAAGTTCATGCTGCAGTAGAAGGAGAAATAAGAATAGGAATTTCAGCATCGTTGCAATCAAGGATACTGCTGCTTTTGGCATTTTCATTTCAAATTGCATTTGGCACTTTGCGCAAATGACAACAACAACAAAAGCAACAACAACAACAGCAAATGTAGCAGGAGCAGCAGCAACAAAGCGCATTATGTGTTCGTCTTTTGTGTATAGAATATACGTAGGTAAATGTGTCCTTCCCTACATTGCAATTGTGCTTCATGTTGCTGCTGCTGCTGATGTTTGTTGTTGTTGTTGTTGTTGGCATTACATGTTCTTGCAGCTGCATGTAAGCTAGTTCTGCAGCTTCACTGCATTAGTGAAGCCAACAATGATTATTTCATTCAGCTCCAATGTGCTTAGCACAAAGCCAAAGCCAAAGACGCAAACCTCAACGCCGACGCTATGGCTCACATGCCCAATTGTCTCCTGTTAATATCCTTTGGGCTTATTTGTGCGCAGACTTCAAAACGATTCTTTATTTGTTTTTCATTAGTTGCTCATAACCGTAGGAAGTCTCAGCTTCACTTTGCATAGTTGATATGCAGCACGAATCCAAAAGTTGCTGATTACTTTTGCAAAATTGAAGTTTGAGTTTGAGAAAAAAACCGACTTTGGTTATTTCTAATTGCCGTGCGTTGATTTAAATAAATGATAAACTTTAGTATTTGCTTTATTTCAATTGAAAATATTCGATTATTATTGTGTATGTCTTCTGTTATTGTTTGCACATTTGTTTATTTTTAAATGTGCAGCTTATTTATTTATAAATAAAGTTTAGATTTTGATATTTTTAATGTTTCGACTTCGAAGTTGACATAAAGTAATCAGAGGTTATCAATAGTTACAAAATTATACTATAAAGTAGCAATCCACTCAATGCTTCACTTTTAACCAGTTAACCAATAATCAATTGTTTCATAAAATCTTGGCAACAGGACACATTTACTTCCTTGCATGTGTGTCCTTTATATATTCTGACTACACAAAATGTTATTATATTATTCATTTTGTTGATGGCAACAGAAAACACATTTTCATTTTGGTGATAATAGAAATGACTCATACTTAATTAGTAAATTGCCAATTGAAAATTTGCTACCAAATGCCAAATTGCGCATTTCGCAATGATTTTAATTAATAATGTGAGTTTGTTTGTGTGTCTGCTGGGCAATTGGTTAGCGTTGTTGTCGCGTATGCAAATATAATTTATTCTGTGGTTATTTCAATGTGGCTAAATGACATACAAATCAAATTAAAAGAAAAAAGAAAAAAAAAAAAGAAATTGGCATTTAAAGCAAATATACATACATACTTAACACTCATGCACGTAGTTAAATGACCGCAGCAATGGCGTTTGAACAATAAACAATTATTTAATTATAAATAATGCGCCAAGGTGAAGCGAAAGGCAATGGCAGCAGCGGTTTGGCATATTTTGGCCTGCCAGCACAGAAGTTTCGGCCAACGGCGATTCTCTGCCACTCTTGCGTGCTCACATGCTGCTTCCGAGAGCACAACACTTAAGCGTGAACTACGATAATGGCCGCAAGTCGAGAAACATTTGCCGATTACAAGAATGGCACTGGCCGGGCACCATAAAACTTTGCTTACAATTAGAACAGAACCCGAGCAGAGCAGAGCAGAGTAGAGCAGCGCTGAGCTAAGTCGAGCTAAGCTGAGCTGAACTGAACTGAACTGAGCAGAGTTGAGTTTGTTTGGCTGAGTCGGCTGGTACACCTAACAAAGCACAACTTAATGTGTCCCGAATGGCGTTCAAGTGTTTATCAGCACACAGACCTTGTACACTCCCCACTCATCCACTCTCCCTCTCACCCACAACACACATACATAAGCCAAGTAATGTACATATGCACATATGTGTGCATGACCAATAGCAACTGTAATGGGCAGCAGTAACAGCGCAAGTGGCACAACAGCAACAACGGCAGCACAAACTAAAGCAACAACAACAGCAACAACAACAACGCATAGTGTCAGTTTATTAGCAAGAAGCAGCGTAGACTGAAATGCTGTAAGCGAGCAGCAGCTGCTTTTTGAATTTTGGTATTTGGCTTTTAGCGCCTAAAACTATGCTTTAGTGGTCAAGTGGAACAAACAGCAACAGCAACAACAACAACAACAACAAAAATGGCAACAAATCGCATAATGAAAATGAGCCAACCGAGCACCAACGCCTAATGGTAGCGGCAGCAGCAGCGGCGGCGGCGGCGCTGGCGGTGGCTTCGTCGTTAGCTCGCTTACTCGTGCATTCATTTGCTCGGCCATTTGCAACATGTTTTATGTTGCTGCTCATGTTTTGTTTTCTTCTGCACTTGGTTCCTCTGTTTTGGCTTTTCTTTTTGCTTTTTTGCTGTTTTGCTGTTTGCTGCTGTACATGTATGTGGGCCCTATCAGCACATGTGTGCCTCTGCGTTGCTGTGGTCGCTGCTGCCTCGGCATTATGCGCCAGTAGACGGCAGTTCCAGTGCCACTGCCAGTGGGTCTCTCTCAGACTGGCATGATTTACAGTTATGCAGCATAAATATTAAATGAATAAATAATAAACGTGCAGCATTTGCGGGGAAACGAAATGCCTGGTAGGTGCGAGAGCCGTTGTGTCATTTGCTGCTCGTGCACATCTCGACGCATTGCACTGCACTCCACATGGCACTGCTGGGCTAAAATTTGATAATAGTTTTGCCAAAGTTGTTGTTGTTGTTGTTGCCATAGCAGCAAGAGTCATGTTTCGGCAGCGTTTTTGCCAAGTTTTGATAACATGCTGCCGTCATTATAAACAACACTATTATAATTTTTCTTGATTTATGTTGCATCATATATCTTCCTTTTTTTTTTTGGTATTTCTTATGCAAAAATATGCATTTACGTTTCGTTTGCCTGCATAAGTATGTCCATACGAGAGTAAGTCAATAAGTATGCTAGAAAATAGAATAAAGCCGATTTTTTTAAAACTATTTTTGAAGTGAAACTTTTTTAGCGAGGTGTAAGTTCAAAAAACAGGTAACAGAATTCAAAGGCTAGATGCTTCAGAGACGAAGTGGAGAGACGCACAAAACAATGCACATTGTCATGTGCGTGTTCGTCTGCAGCGTAGAGAATGATTGCTTAGTAAGAAAGAGTTAAAAAATGCTTTACTGATTGTACTGATTCGTGAGCGAATATAAAATTTACCCATCTATGAAATAAGAAGCAAACTAACGAGAGAGTAGATCTCGCTCTGACAACATTTCATACGGCACACGTATACACACATATTGCTGTGTAATAATACTCAGAGATCGTCGCCTTGCTTAGCTGCTGCTAATAAGGGTGGAAACATTAAAATATTCCGAGACATACTTCATATGAATGTTGTTGTTGTTGTGCACATTGTGGCAGTACGCCAGTTATATGAGTGACCACTGATATGTATATTAATAATGATTTTTATAATTTTTATTGTCGATGTTGTACTACTGTGCACCGGTGACAATAGAGCGCAATAGTGAACAGCTTTGTGTCTTTCCTACTTTATGTACATTATACATTCTAAACATGTATGGATGATATGAGTCTTCGTCATTGACCACAGATTTGAATATTCATTCCTAACATTTTGTGCAGCAGTTTCATTTCAATAGTGTGCTTATTTAATTTAAGGATTAAATAAATTTCATTTCTTCAATTCTCAATCAGCCTCCATTTGTGAATTTATGTTCTTATGAGTTTTTTGTGTCCAAGCATTTAAAATAAGCTGAACTCTGATGTTGAATCGGTATCCTCCCAATCATATCTGCAGAAGAAAGCCATTCGAACTTTAATTCGGTGATTTAATTAAGTTCTTACATTTACTTGATTTTTGTGAATTGTATTTCGTTTAAAATTGCAGTTGAGAGATACTTTTTGTGACATCACTTTGACGTAAGCGTATTGACTGAAGTATATGCTAACAACATCGACGTGACACCGCCCATCTGCATGCCAAATAAGAAGCAATTCAAAAGGCCACACTCTAAGCACTTAGGAAACCTATTCACACAACATTTGACTGTTTAAGCATTGGAGATTGTCTTAACCGGCGCCGAGTGTAAATATTAAACAATCGCATTATGCGCTGCCTGCAGAATGACCAAAAATGAGCAGCAAAGTGTGCATTAGACTGCAAATAAAAGATTAAACGGATAAGAACGACGGAATGGCGGAATGGCGAGGAAACGAACTAAAAGGTTGCGAGCACAGGTCGTGCAAGGCAAGCAGCGAAGATGCGGACCAAGTGTGCGCGCAGGACGGACGGCAGAGGAGCAGCAGAAGACACTTGGATGCGATAATTTTGTAAGCAGTGAAAGAAAACATGCAACGAGGCAAAGTGTCGCTGGGTGAGCGAAGGATGCAAACAGCAGCAGCAGCAGCAGCAGCGGGAGCAGGAAGAGAACGAGATCTAAAGTATGAAAGAAATGCAAATCTTTTGAAAAAATCGCACCGTTTAAGCTCAATGTGCGCGCATTTTCTTTTGCATTTTCTTTTGCATTTTCCTTTACATTTTCTCGTCGATTGGAATTTAAGGTATTAACGCATTTTTCTGCATAAAAAGGAGAAAATTTAATGTGCAAGGGAAGCAATCTGCCAGCAGTGGCTGGGTTTGTCTGCTGGCTGGCGGAGTGCGGTGTGGGTTGCGGGTTGGAATTGAACCGATTTTAATTATTTTGAAGCAGCAGCTATGCCAGTTTGTGTGTCATTGCTTTGTATTGACATTACCCGCACCAAAACTGCGCTGCGTGTTTTTTTCCTTTCTGTTTTGGCCAAAAGCAGAAAATATTAATTTAAAAGTAATTGACTTTTACAGCGCCAATGGCAGAGACGACGGCAAACCCATGGCTGCGCACATGTGCCGACGACTAATTTGCCATAAAGTGCATCAATCTCGGCAGCCACTTAGGCTGTGCCATGCCGTGCCAGTTCGTGCCGCGCCGGGCCGTCGTATGAGCAGCGCACACAGTCAGTTCTCCATTTCCGGTTTGCCTGTTGGCGTGTTAATTGCGTTTTCTTGTTGTCAATGCGTTGTCGTTGTCCGAAAAATGTTGCTTGCTTTGAGGGTCAGGCAAACAACATCGTCGTAATTGCCAATTCACACTCGCACACACACACTCGCACACACACACACACACACACATACTCGCATAGGCAGAGCAGAGAACCTTTTCAGCAGCAACAGCTAAGTAACTTCCGCTTGTGAAGCATTTGCTGCATATGCACTTACGCCGCTGCCAGCGTCATTTACATATGAAGTTGCTTGACTGCTGGCTGCTGCCAGCTCGGTCAATCTCGGGGTTCATGATTTTGCAGTCACCTCCGCACCGCACGCTCACAGCCACTTCGTTTTGTTCGTTACAGAATAGTTCCGGTGCTGATATGGCATGAGCATCATCCACTTCTATGCGTCATCGCCATCGCCATCATTGTTAGCGTCATCATCATCGTCATCGTCAGCGTCGTCATGGTCGTCGAGGTAATTACTTTTCAAAAAGCGTCAAACAACGAGCTAATGAAGCCCTTAAGTGAATGCGTAATGGTGTAATAATACCCTCAGGGCACAGCCTTGTTTACGCTGCGCTCTGGAGAGATCACAAGACGGCCCGAGAAGCAGCCTTCGTCATATGGCAAATGTCTAATGCTCGCCGCAGTTCGCTTATCTCGGCAGCAGCTCAGCTAGGCGAGTACATATCGCTGTCAGTGTGTTGTGCTGTTGCCTGCGCATGGTGTCAGTGCGGCTTGATGGCCATAATTAGGCTGCAGTTTGCAATTTCGACGCTTGACATTGCTGAGCAATGCAATGCCTTTCATTCGCTCTACTCTCTCGTTGCACAGCCACCCTGTGCCGAGTGCATGCTGTGACTTGGCTTAGCAGCTCTTGGACGTTGTAAGACATTTGCTGTTTTGTTTACAAATTATGCAAAGCCAAGGCGCAGACTGACAGCTGCCTAATAAACATGTGCTCAATTACCTGGCTGACCAAGCTCACAACATACAATGGCTCTTCAATTCTTCGAATTGGCCTAATTGCCCCTAATAAGCAGCAAAACAGCAGCAGAGCATCCGCACTTGCAGTGTAACGTTGTGTGATAAATCAACTAATTTGTTTTTGTGTTTTAAATATTTACTCGCATATCAAATGAGTTTTTTTGCTGATATGGCAAATTTTAATAGACAATAACTGACTTGTGCTGATTTAAGAGGTCAAGTGATGGGAAGTCTTATGGCATCACTCTGTCAGCACTCTGGGGCGAACTGCCAGAACTTACTGACTTGACCTCGTACAAATTGATATGAGCAACTGTCGCCGCTGGCTACTGTGCTCCTTGTCAGGACACTGGGGGGCGATGGCTTTCAGGTGGGGATGTTCGCAGTTTGTGTTAAATTGGCAAGCGTCACATTGTCCTTGTGTTGATGTCCTTTTAACGCCTTTATTTATAATGCATTTTCAATTACAGCGTTGCAGCGATTTCTCCGCTGCTCAGACATATTTCTCGGAAGGCGTCTACGAGTAATTGCGGGATTGCGTGCGCCTCTTGGCATTTGAATTGTGAGTGCAATTCGAAGCCAGCGACATGGCATGGCACATTAAATGGCCACTAAAAATAGTTTCAACTGCTGCCATTTGAAACTCATGAAATTGGCTTCAATTAAATATTTATTGCTTTACAATGTGCCGCCGACGAACCTGTGTAGGATGTGTGCACGCATCCTTGTCGAAGTGCACATGGAATTGAACTTTTAGCGCATTACGATTGCTTTTAGAATTTCTCATTATTCGGTGCGGAACAAAAGCAATCGACGGCAGCAACGGCACGCAGCAATGGGCCAACTAAGCACAACAATGGCAAAAACATTCAACAAACAAATGCTGTCCGGCGAACAAAGGACTTGGCGCGTTGTGCTGTGTGCAGCGCAGGACAATGCCAGCCTGGCCCCATCGGCAACAATGCATGACGCGCAACGATGTTGTTGTTGCCTGTGAGGATGGGAGTGTACTTGTTTGTAAATGCATTTGTGTGCATCTGTGTGTGTGTGTGTGTGTGTGTGTGTAGACAAGTCGCATGCGTGCTAAGCCACTTTTGTGCGAGTAATTGCTTAAATGTTAAATAAATATCGCAATTTAAGTGGAACTTCGCTTAATATGTTTTTCAATCGATGTTCGCTGCTCGACGCACAAAGCAAATTTACTGGCCATGATTTGTTGTGCAGTGGCTGCCTGCCATTTCAGCTCAAAATTTCATAAGCAGCAGCAGCCAGACACGATTCCCAGAACTCAGCGCAGCACAGTTTCATAAGTCATATGCACTGTTGATCAGATCACTGTTAATAAATCAAGCAATAAATGCAGTGATTATATGCAGCACACGTTTCACCGAATATATTTGATTCACACATACATACGCACACGCACAAGAGAGACTCTCTCAAGCAAACTCCCTTACACTCACACATACACACACACGCACGCATATCGGATCATATTAGGCAAGCGGAAGTCGCAGCTTACAACACTCGACCCGACTCGACTCGACTCGACTCGACTTGACTTGTTTCGTCGAAGGGACGACTCCCCTCGTCACACCACGTCTCGCCTTGACTTGTGCGCAATGCGTGTAACGAAATTCCAACAAATTATGTTAATAAGTTCGCTTGGCGGAACCTTGGCTTGGCTGATAAGGCCAACGCATGTGCGTCTGGGCAGGTGTGAGTGAGGCGAGAGTGTATTGGCATAACTCTAGTTCAATCTTTGGCTGCATGCAATATTATGTTAATCATACGCCACGTTGCGCGATAATAAGTGCCAACAAGCAAACAAGCCGAGACACGCGCCATGCATATCAATAAATATCGAGGCACACAAAACTGCGAGTGATTAGACTACATGGAATACATTATCGAGCATACTGAAATAAATGCGCTTGGATTTTGTTCACACACACACACACATAGGCGAGTACAGTGTGACATGGCTGGCATAACGGAAGCAGCGCATAATTGAGTTGTTGCGTAAAATATGGCGTCGATCGCAAGTTTGGCTTTGGCTTTGGCTTTGACTTGACGTTGGCTTAAGATTTTGTTAAAAACATTTGTGCTGGCTGGCATAATTGAAATATAATTTCAAGATCTATTTGTGCATTCAGGCCAAGTGTTGCTTGGCACTTACGCGTAAGCCGCACTGCCGGCTGCCGGCTGCTGCTGCTGTTGCTTGGCAATTGTTTTTGCCATTTGCCGTGAAAGTTTCCCAAACACATTTTGTTTATATTATATTTCATATGCGCGCATGTGTGCGCGTAGCTGCAGTTGCTACTAGAGACCTGTGAGTAGTATGCGTGTATGTGTGAAAACTTCCGCTTGAATAATGTTCGACAATTCAAATTGTTTTCAGTTTTCAAGTGCACTTGAGTTTGTGCTAATGTGTCTTACGCCTTTTATGCTTTTTTGCAAGCAATTGCTCAGCTGGCAAGCAGCAGTTTCAGCAGCAGCAGCAACAACAACAACAACAATAGCAGCAACAGCAGCAGACTTAACAAAAAGCGCAATTGTTGAATTTTATTTCATTGCTTCAGCGATTTTAATTGCTTTTAAAGCACAAATAGAAGCCAAAGATGGAGACAAAGGAGAAGAAGAATCCGAAAAATAAAGTAAATACAATTAAATCAGCATGCGGTGCCTGGCGAATGTGCGTTGGGTTTATGTTTTTGCCATGGCAAACGTAGGCGACATAAATTCATGTGAAGTGAAAACCGGAAGACGCTTGTCACACATACTTAGGCTTTATGTTAATTTATATGTGTGCCGCAAACTTAAATGGCAGCCTGGTTTGAGTCTGAGCCAGCTGTATGCGAATGCCAATGCGTGGGAGGCAGACCTGTGGGCGGGTGGGCAGGCAGGCAATGGAGTGAATGGCATGAATGAATGAGCGAATGAATGAATGAATGAGCAAACGGCTGAACGCACAAAGGCATGCAGCTGCCTATGGAGCGCGACAAATAGGCAAGCAGAGCACATACACACACTCACACACACAAAAGCGAACAGACGGACAGCCAGTGAGACAGGCGTAGACATACACGCTTATATGCATTGGAACTTAGCGCCGAATAAGCTGCGAACTTAAGGCAGGCATAGGCACGAGGCTTATGCGCTCAACTGCGCTGGCGACGGCGACGCCGACGACGATGACGATGACGATGACGATGGCAATGGAAATGGAAATGGCAATGCTTGGCGGCATTCGGGCAATCCGGCGCATATGCATACGACGTACTCATGGCTAATTCGCACAACTGCCAACTCTAAGCATTCGCTGGCTAATGTCTGCATATGCGATGCTGCGTAGTTGCCGTCGCATATTGAAAATTTCGCTTGAAAACGCAAACGCAAATGCAAAGGCAAACGTGAACGTGAACGTGAACGCAAACGGAAACGGAAACGGAAACTTTCGCTTGGCTGCCGCGTGATCGTCGTTGCGTCTACGCTGTGCCACATCATACGATGTGCGATGTGCGATGTGCGCTCAGCGGCGCATATAAATTTTAACCGGGATGACATTTGGCAGATAAATCTGTTAGATTTTCCAAACAATATCTATGATATGTATTTATCGCGCACGCTTCTCTGCCTGTCGGCTTGTCTTCCCGCTTCCCCGTCTCTTTGTCGGTTGGCTGTTGTCTGTCGCTTGTCGGCTGTGCCTTGCCATTAGTCAGTCCTGTGCCAAGCCACCGTAATTTTCGTGGCTGCTGCATTAACTCTTACATTGGCTTAGTTACGCATTTGCAATGTAGTGTGAGTGTTTGTGTATGTGTGTGTGTGTGTCTGTGTCAATCTGTACACGCCAAAATGTTACGAACAATTAAAATAATTCAATGTCAATGTGCACAGAAACTAGACAACAAAGTTAAACTTTGGTGAAAAAAAAAAATATTATAAACATAAAAAATAAACTGCAAAAATCTGCAATTTCAAAGTTTTATCTAAAAGTAAACTGGCATAAGAGCAAAAATAAAAAATAAAAATACAAGCAGAAAATAAGAAAGAGACTTTAGCCAAGCGGATGTGCATGCAATAAAGCGCTTACACTGGCAAAGCGGAAATAACAAAAATTCGCCAAAAAATATTTATGTGTGCATAAGCGAAAAACGGAAAAACATGGCAGTCGATGAAGAAAATAGTTGCGAGAAACTTTTTGCAACCGATAATTGCAAAAATTTACTTTTGCACTTCATTATTTGTTTATATCCTGCACTGCTGCGTCTGCCTGCCTTCGGCGTCCTGCGGGTAACTGATACACGCAGCTAAACTGGGGTGGCAAAAAAAAAACGAAACCAAAGCGAAAAGTGGAGACTGTATCATTGTGCTGGGAATAAAATTTAACTAGTTTTAGTATTGCACTTGTACGCTTACGGATGTCTGCAAACGTTGTGATTTCGGTAACAGTATGCCATAAAAGTGTTCGCACACAATTCCGTACAATAAAAATTGCAATAAATTGAATGTGCGTCGGAGACCAGTTACATGCGAGATACGTTTCACCCATTTAACTTCTTTATTTTTTCCACCTTTTTCGTCTTTTTTTCTGCTTCGTTTTTTATTTTTGCTGTTTATTTTTTTTTTTATTTGTTACAATTCTTTTATTTCGTGGTCACTTTTGGCATTTGTTGGCAATTCTCTTGATCCCTGCGCGCGTTTACTTATGTTATAAAAATCATTGCATGCTTTTCGGGGGCGCACTTTGTGTGCGTCTCTATTCTGTTCTGTTCTGTTCTGTAAATTTACAACATTATGTTCTGCAGACGTCGTGCCAAAAGTCGTGTGTGCACACTTAGCCAAGCTTAGCCTTTGCATGTTTATCTCTCTCTCTCTATGCTGCTGTCCTGCTGTCCTGTCCGTTACGCTTTTGATATAACATTACAATAAAATATCGTGTTGCCAGCTGAGGCGGCTGTGCGCTCGCTTGACCACCCAGTCTATTGTTATAGACTTGGCTAGACGCCTTATCAATGTCACGTTCATGTCGCATATATAACTTTGTAAAATAAAGTAGCAGTACAATAAAAAAGCAAACCAAAGGACAACGCTGTCTGTGAGTCTGTCTGTCTGTAATCGGTTTTATTGCACTGCTAGGTCTTCTGCGATTACACACATGCCATGCAATGTCCCTTTATGCAATTAAATTCAGAAAACTTTTGATTCCGATTAACTGCAGGCGAAATAAGGCAGATCAAAATTTATGCAAATGCATTTGTAAATGTGTAATTATTCCTGGCGGCTGCCACTGTTTATCGAAAATAAATCAAATTTCGTGATTGAAGCGACTAATACACGTGTATTTTGTAATTTCTAAATTAATTTATGTAAATTATTATTGCACGACTCCCATGCAAGGCTCTGTCTAAAATCACACAACAAACATTTGTAAACAACAAACACAATTTTTGTTGTAATGTAATAGCAACAACAATCCAAATGAAATGCAATGTTGCTGCAAATAAGTAGAAAGCAAGTATCCAATTAATTTTGCCAAATTAATTGAATGCAAATCGACTAATGTGCAAAGTGTACGCAACAGCGGACGAACGAACGGACGAACGAGCAACAGTCGGATGGCAAATGGCTCGGACAGTTAGTGCCCATGTGCGAGTACATACACGCAATCATGTAAGTGTATGCGTGTGTGTGTGTGTGTGTGTGTGTGAGGCGCAATCAGTGTAACGTGTGACGCGCTGCATTATATTAAACCATAACACGCATACGCCATGTTGGCAGCGCCGGCCGTCGTTCTGACGTCTGCTGGGCTCGCCTGCCTCTCTGTCTTCCTGTGGCTCTGCCTGCCTCTCTGCCTGCCCTGCCTGTCTGCCTGCAGCATATGCTTTGGCTTGTCTATATGCGACTGTGTTTATATATTTGGTTCATCGTGTCTATTGGTGAGTGTGCGTGTGTGTGTGTGTGTGTGTGTGCTTGCATGTCTGTGTTTCAGTCTATGTTAATCGAATTAATGTTTCTATCAATTTATTCATATGCGTGAGACTAACATGCAGACAACGCAGCTGTGCCATATGTGTGTGTGTGTGTCTATGATGGCCTCGTGAGTCTGTGCTTTGCTTTGCATCGCTTTTGTGCCCAAATCTCGGCCAAATCGCGTCGCATGTTATTGTTTTTGTCTGAGCGTATTTGTGTGAGTCCCGCTGTCCGTCTGCATGTCTGTCGGTTCGTCTGTCCGTCTGCTAACGACAACAGCGATGTTTGTATGCATGTGGGGACAGCATTGATGCGACGCTGGCGATTATCAATCAATTTGTTACGCTCTATGATGAGGCGTGAAATTGAAGTTCCTGAAAGCATATTGTAAATATTATGTTTGTTGGTTTGGTTGTTGCTGCCGCTACTTGTTGTTGTCGCAAATGTACGTATTAACAGTTATTAGTGAATAACCATATTCATTTATATACATGTGCATGTGTGTTTGTGTGTATGTGTGGCTTCGTCATGGCTTTTTCTGTGCTGCCACACAACTTTATTGTATAGTCTAACTAAAAGTATTATGTTGTTGTTGTTGTTATAATAGTTTTAGTTTCCGTTGTCGTTGTTGTTGTTGTTGTTATTGTTGTTACCGTCGTGTTGGTTGTTGCTGGTCAAAGTCCTGTTATTGACAGCTTTTGTTTTCGCACGTGTCCAAAGTTGTCTGGCTTATGTAATTAAGCAAGCTTTATGAAAAGTCAAAGGCTTCCGCATGCTTTCAAACTCGCACACTCGTGTGTTATCCTGTTATCCTACTTAGATGATCAACTGCAAAAACATAATCAACATTCGAGGCATTCTGCACATTTCCAGTGAGTTTCACAAATAACAGACTAAGAATGACTGAATGATTATAAATAAGTGCATGCATGTCAAGGTGTGTGTGCGTGTCTGTATGCGTGTGCATTCCCGTGTGTGTGTGTGTGTGTGTGAGTGTATGAGTGAATGAGCGATGTGTCGTGTTGCGTAACCATAGTGAAATGAGCTCACGTGCGTACATTTGCCTGCAAATTACTCGCATATGAATGGCTTCATGGCTGTGTGTCTTTATGATGTGTGCATGTGTTTTGTGTGTCTGTGTGCGTGTGTGTGTATGTGTGTGTGTGGTCAGCACATTGTACAAGGCGACGACACAGGCATCCTTATTTAAACATGTGACCAACCTGCTCCACACAATTTCATAACTTTGTACGACTGGCCACGCAAGTCACAGCTGTCACAGGCAAAGCATCTCAGCCTATGGTCGGTCAACAGGCTGCATATGGCAAAGGATGAGCACAGGACGAGCAACGGACATGCCAATGTTTGGCATTTGTGCACGTTTTGTTAATAGAGAATTGTTTAATATGCATTAAGGAGCTTTATTATTGCTAGCAGCACACAGTCGTATGTGCTTTTTCTCAATCTGCCAACCTCTCTCTCTCTCTCTCTCTCTCTCTGTTTTTCTCCGTCCCTCTTTCGCCAAGTATGGCTTTTAACGCAAAGTACTGTTATGCTGCTAATTGCATTGCCCTGCACAAATACGCACGATTAAGTTTCTATTATTTTGTTATTAAATATTTTAATAGGCATTTGGTTGTTATTTAATTTTCGAATTCGATTTAATATTTACATTGCCTTGATTTAGTTTTGGTTTGGTTTAAGGTTTGTTTTGTTTAGCATTTGCATTTTATGTGCTCGGCACGATCGTGCATGTGCTTTGATTAGCTTTTAGAATCATTTCGAATTTAATTTTACATTTTATTGCCGTGCAGCTGAAATACGAATATAAACAATTTCGAATTGTATTTTATTGCAATAATATTTCACATGGAAAACCTTTCACTTTTCATGCTTTAGGCGACTGGCCATTGTAAGTGTTTTCCTGATTTCATTTTCATTTTCATTTTTTTGTTTTTTTTTTTTTTTTTGTGTGTGCTTGTGTCCTTGCCTTGAGTGGCGCTTTTATGCGAGCATTCTGAACAAAACCGCAATCATGAAAAATTCAAAAGAATTAAACAAAAGTCACTTGATGTACGCTTATATTTCATTACTAGGGTCCTGTGTGCGGCAATTTAACTTATCTCAGATAATGCTTGCTTTTTTCCACACCTGCACAAGGCGACTTTTGAAAAATTAAAAAAAATTTAAGCAAAAGAAAAGAAGAAAAAAAAAGAAAACAGTAAATGAAAAAAGAAAATGAGGAGGAAAACTTTAAGCTAAAAAATCAAAGTATAATGCAGCAAAGTAAAGAAAAGGTAAATGTCAAAGGCGCCTGCCTAAATGATTTAGTGAGTTTTCTTTTGCGGCGTCCCTGGCAAAGGTCAAGTTTCCTACTTTGTAAAGTGGTGAAATAAAAAAAAAAACGGAAAATAAAAGTAAAATCAAACTGCCAAGGGTTTAATAAGTTAATGGGTTGCTGCAAATTAGGTTGCCATTGTGCATCTATTTCATAGCGATTGCTTTGCGGTTCTTACGCTTTAATTTATTGCTGACATATTTTAAAATCACGAAAGGTTTGCGTTTTTATTATTTCATTTTTGCTCCATTTTTTTTCTTCTTTTGGTTTTTGTTTTGTTTTTCTTCTTTGTTTTTTTTTTGCCTAGATTTCTTTTCAGATAAGTGCATAATATAAATATAAATCCATTACTTTGCAAACTCTGAGAAAACTGTGTTTTGCTGTCCAAACTCGCTTCATTTGCATCGGGGCCTAACGACGCACACTAAAAGCTTTGTCGCAGTTTGCTCTCATGTTGCTGCTGCTGCTGCGGCTGTTCCTATTGCGGAAATGCGCTTGAGTGTGCCTATATGACTGTGTGTGTGAGTCTGCGTGTGTGTGTGTGCGTGTGACGGTGCATTTGCAGCGTAGAGTGCAGCACATGTGTGTATTATTTATTTGCCATGTATTGAGTAGGCCTCAGGCGCACGCGGCTGTTAACCCAGATTCCAAGTTGCCTTCATGTATCCACGCATAAAACAAAGTTCAGCACTTCATTTCTGTTGCCAGATGCGCAGCATAAACTTGCCCGCACATGCACTCACACACTCGCAGTGCACACCAACAGAGGTACAACTGTGAGGTCTGCGAGATATGCGAGGTCTGCAAGGTGTGTCGGATGGGCGCGGTGTGTGCGGTGAGAGGTGTATGGTGTGTGCACTACATTGGGTACGTTAACTTTTGCTGCTCCTTTGGTAGTTGTCATTGTTGTTATTGTATTTGCTGTTGTTGCTGTTTTTATTATAATTTTCTATTTAAGTTGCTTTCAGTGCAATTTGGTCGTGTGGCTTTTACTTTTGCTATACTTTCGTTTTACTATGCCATTCGCACTTGTGTGTTATGTTGTCTGCACTTCTTCGCCGCTGCTTCGGCACGTCTATGCAAATACGAAAGCAAAGACGGAGGCTAAACGACTTAACGACAGCTCTCTGTGTGTGCTACTGAGCCATTTCTTATATGGCTCATTAGTTTCACGGTTATTGCATAAACAAGCAAAGCGCTTTAGTTTCATTTCGCAGAAATCACACTTACTTATGTTTAGCAACCGAATATAAATGTAATTTAGGAATGAACATCAACATTTGTTAAATTCTGAATATCTGTACGAAATGGTGAATGTGTTAGAAGGATTGGTTCCCCACTCAAAAATTTAAAGGAAATCTAGATATACAAATATTCAATAGAGAGGATTCTAATGAAATCCATCTGTGTAATGTGGAAGGCACTACAGGTCGCTTTAGTTAACCGCAATCAAGTAGGTAAACAGCAAAAGAGCATAGCTCGAACAGTCCTCTGATTAATGATTTTGATTTATCTAAATAATTATAAGACAATTCACCTTTACAGTTTCATGTTTGTTGAATCAAAACAATTCTTCTGACAACTATTTCATTTGCCAAGTTGATTGCATAAATCTGCCATGGTAAGTTTGGATGCAAAGAATATTTTAAAAAATCTCGGACATTTTTTTGTACGTTTGTGGGACGCCAAACATTTTGCACTCACTCGCTGATCCGCCACGCAAAGGGTACAAATGATTCGTTGCACATGCAAAGTCTCTTCTTTTGTGGGGTTTCCATTTTGCTAACGGGGACGTGCAGTGAGAACGTGTGCGGATGTTGGTGTTTAACTTTTAATTCAGCAGGTTTTGCGCTGCCATTCATTCATTCATTCAGTTAAGACTTTCTATTATTGAAAACCACGGCAACACTTTCTCTTCTTGGCTTTTCACTCACATGCGTTCCTGCATACAAATTCGTTTTCTGGTTTTTACGTTGCTATTTTTTTTTTCTTTTTTGTCTTTCTTGTTTTTAGTTTTTGTTTGTTTTTGTTTTCAACCAATCCTTGAAATGGCATTTTGCTCACAGCATCGTTTTGCCAAAAACAACAACAATCTCAATTGGGGCAAGCACAACAGCAACAGCCACAGCAATAGCAACAACAACAACAACAATACACAAATGAAAACTTGCGAGCATGAATAAAACTTTAGAAACATTAAACAATTAAAAAGTTAATGTTGGTTTTATTTCAGCGTTTGCCATTGCCTTTGTTTTTGCTTTTGTTGTTGCCTTTCTTCTTTCATACATCGCTCTTGGCGCGCTTGGTTGTTTTTGCTATTGTTATTGCTGATGTGGTTGGCTTTTTTTTTGTTTTTGTTGTTCTTATTGCGTTTATTATTATTTCCTCATAGTTGCTGTTGTTGTTTTTGCCTTTCTTTATGGGAGTAGATGCCATCAAGTTCGCTTTCATTTTGTTTCGCGCAGTGTATCAAGAAAATGCACAGTTAAGTTTTTCTTAAGTTGTTAATTTCATAGTTAACATGCTTAGCATTTAATTTTTGCTTAATATGGACGACTTAATTGAATGCAAAGACGACGCTTATGTGTGTGCATATTCACGCTACAGTGAGCACAAATTTTATTTGTTTGGCTGGCTGCATAATATTTGCGTTGCTTTCTTAGTCGTATGTGTGTCATATGCAATATTTTAACTTTTCTAATAATAAAGTTTGTAAAAAGCGCTACAAGCGTGTTACCAAACAAACCATCAAGTGAACGGGTGAAAAAAAAAGAATCAAAAACAAAAAACAAAAATGAAAAGGGAGCAAACAAAGGAATGAACGGAAGGAAGGAAGGAAGCCGTATAGAGCAGCAGGCAGCAAGCGAGCGTAAACAGGACGCAGCCAGACCAGCGGGCAACATAAACTTTAGACCAGGCGATGTTGCTGCCAACAGTCGGGCAAAATGAGCAGCGCCATGCAAACACCATTTTGGCAGTATTAGAAAGCGGCAGCAGCAGCCACAACAACAGAAACGGCAACGGCAACAGCAAAAACAGCAGCAGCACACACTGCACGAGCCCTTGCCAATGAACTAATGGCCGAAAAACATTTCGTTGGCACCAGAGTTCAGCAGCAGCATGAGCAGGAGCATGGATAGGGGCATGGATAGGGGTATGGACGAGTGTGGGGAATGGGAGCTGGGTATGGGGCTAGGGATGTTGATGATTAAGTTTTGTGTGCTAGTTTTTGTTTTGCATGAGCTTTCGCTCATTTTTCGGCATGTTTACAATTATTAAATAGTTTTTAATTAGTTTGACACACAACATTAAATTAAGAAAAAGCATTTATAGCAAGTGAGCAAAAGGGTCGACGTGCTCGGCTAGAGGGCATCAAGCCGGTGATTTATGTGCGTTTAATGGACTGGACTTTTATGTGTGAGCCCTATAATTGTGTTAAATATGTCCCTTTTGTGGCTGATAAACGCCTATTAACGAAGTCCATTAAAAGTTTGGTCAATGACGTCGCTTCCACTCCCACTCCCCCTCCCACTTCAACTCCATCTCCACCCGCTTAGGCGCTTTATAGGCTAAAGCTGCATTGTGTGTCGTTAACTTTGTGCTCTAATGCCAACTTGGCTCGGTTTGTCTTGGCTGGGTATTACGGTGCACGAAGGTGCAACGGTGCGTATGAGAACTGCAGCGCAGTATTGGATTTATGTGCACATAACGCGTCCACGCACCATTGCACCTAAGTCGCTTATAAATACACAACTTAAACGCACTTTGCCAAGCTACTTACAGGGATGCTTAGCACATGCACACACATACGCACACAATGTGGCAAAGTTTATGGCGAAACGCAGTTGAAAGTTTTTGGCAGCTAAAAGGAAGAAAAAAGTCAAGATGCAATGCCAAAGGATTTGCCATGTAAGCCACATGAGTATCCATCAAAGCCGGTTCAATAAATTGTAAGCCGAATAAGAATAGCCACACACACACACACACAAACAGCATGTGAGAAACTTTTTCAATTTAACTGCAAATAATTTTTGGCATTTCTATTTTTTTGTTGTTGTTGTTGCTGTTGAATCTTTTACTGTGCTTTAGTTTTACATCGCTTAGAATTACAGTGGAGCTGTTTGATGCGTTGCATATGTGTCTGCGGTTTAATTTGCTGTTAAATTGCGCTAAAAAAAATCAAATGTTCTGGCTCACACATACACATACACATACACATATCCTCACATGGCCGCCAGCCGACAGTCGGCAAAAGAACACTCAGACATGGGCTACTACCGACTCACTCACTCGACACTCACCTCGAATCGGCACTTCATTTGATACGTCGCTGCCGACGCGGCGCTGTGGAGGTCCTGTGGAGGTCGAAACAAGTGCTGCACCCAAATGTGCCACATGTGCACATACACAGCTGCACGAGGCAATCTAGCCAGTGTTGGCTTCAACTTTGGCAAGGCCAACCACGAAAAATATTTGCTGCCTCGTTTGGTTTTTAACATCATTTTTAGTGCTGCATGCATGCAGCCATGCATGCCGAGCAGCAATAGGCACGACCATGACTGCGAGTATGAGTCTGAGTTGAGCTGTGCCAGGCCATGCCTTGCCATGCCGAACTGAACTGAACTGAACTAAACTTAACCGAACTGAGTTGAGCTGAGCACACAATACTGAATCGTGTGTGTTAAGCTGAATTCCTGCCACGAATTTCAGTTGGAGCGGTTCTTTTTCCGGGTTTTTATTGCGCTCGTTTTGCTTTCGAGTGGCTAAATAAGCACTTCCACCACAATTCAGGCTGCAGCAGTCTAATTGTCTGTGAGTAAATTAGTTTTCGGCTTTTACACTGAATACACATCGAAGACTAATTGGTTTAGATTTGCTGCATAAGTGTTTGAGCCAATGAATGTGGCTTACAGATGGCTAAAATTTGTGTAACTCTCCTATGCATAGCTCAGGTAAATAGCTTATGGACAACGTTAATATGCACAACATGCCGAGAAGAAACCGAAAGGGCAAGTTTAGCTTTTAAAAAAGTTTCAGCTAAATTTATTACTTTCGAAATTTAAATTTTCATCATTGCCACACAGCACAGCACAACACACGACTCACGCGGCGGTTGCTATTGGCATGCATCACCGTCAGCAGCAACAGCAGCAGCAGCAACATCATCATCGTCAGCAACGGCAGCAACGGCAGCAGCAGCAGCAGCGTCCGCAAATAAATCCATATGCCATAACGCAAGTCTAACACATTTTCAAATATTTTCTGCGCACAAAATCCTTTAATAATAAATTTTTATTTTTATGCGCCAAAAATTCGGCGAGCAGCAGACACAACCGCAAATGCTGCTGCTGCTGCTGATGCTGCTGCTGCTCATACACCCTAAAACGTACAAAGTATCTCTTAGATTATATATTGCGTATAAAACGCAGTTCATAGCCTCAGCAGCACCTACACTTACACACACACACACGCATACACATGTCTACACGCACACCGCACATGCGATGCGATGCGATGCGATACGAATAGTGGGCACACGCCAGCATATGAGCAGAGGAGCGTCGGAGCGTAGGAGTGCGAGAGCACACGGGCACACGGGCACATGGCACATGTGCTGGCAAAAGTTCAGACCGACAGTTCCACTCTCAACTCGGGCGTGCATTATTTATTCGCAAAAATTCACATTATCATTTTAAAAATGCGCACAAATGGCGTTAAAGTGCGATATTTTATTGTGTCAAGCAGCGTGCGATACGAAGCCACGTTAAAGGACTTCTTCTGCCTGTTTTCCTTTCCTTTTGCGCTTTTCTCTTTTTTCAGCCCGATCCTCAGCCACAGAGCTGTCCTGGCCCTCATCCTCATGCATATCCTTATTGTCGTTGTCAGTGTCGTTGTCATCGCGGGTTATGGCTTTCAAAGTTACATGCGATTATTTGCACCTTTTAGTTCGCTTTAGCTTTGTCAGTGACGTCACGTTATTAACACGCCCCGCCCGCCATACATGCCTTGTGCCTATTTGAATGCTACACATTTTGATAAACTAACCATGTCCTGTGTTTGTACGTCACATTGCAACATGTTGAGAAATCAAACAGGAGCAAATAAAATACAAAAACATGAAGAAGAAGACGCTGTCGAAGAGCAAGAAAAAAGACATAACAACTTGGCAATGCGAATGCAGACGGCAAAGAAAGACGAGAAAAAGAATGAGACGCTTAAAAAAATCTTATTAAAACTTACGGCTGCAATAAATAAAATAAATTTATTCCATTATGTTAACCAAACACGATTTACGGATTATAAAGATGATTTATAATCGGAACCAAACACCGTAATCCACTTGCATAAACAGCAACAGCAACAGCAACAGCAATGCCAACAACAACAACAACAACTAAGACAAGAAAAACGAAATCAACCACGTGAAGGCATGTGAACTGCTACTGTGCAAATACATACAGCAGCGCCCAAGCAAAGGTGAACCACAGGCAGGAGTCAACTGCGAGGCAGCAGCCAAGCAGGAGTCACTCAGTCAGAAATGTACAAAATGCGCCCTAGCAGCCAACAAGACAAGTCTGTCCGACCTGCGTCCGGGCTGACGCTGCCAAAGTCAAAACCAAGGCGAAAGTCGAAGTCGAAGTCGCCGTCGTCCTCGTCCTAGTCCTCGTCCTTGTCCTCATCATCGTCAACATAGGCGACGTCCCATTACTGCCGCAGCCAGGCGGGAGGGGCGAAAGTTTATGGCAAGTGAATCGATTTCAATATTTATATAAAGAAAACAAAAACAGAAACAGAAACACGAACCAAAAGAAATTTGTATAGACAAGCTCGGGATGAGCTACACCCACAAGGATGTTGCTGGAAGTAGTTGCGCAACGTTTGCGTTCACGTTCACGTTTACGTCTGAGTTTTCGTTTACGTCTTCGCCTACGTCTCTGCCGGAGTCAATCGAGCGGAAGTCGGACCATGGAAGCGGAAGTGTATAATTTAAAATTGACCTCAACGTGACAGCGGCTCATTTTTTTTTTTTCGTTGTTAGTTTTATTTTTTATTTTCAAGCTTTCAATGACCTTTTGCGCAGCAGTTCTAGTTGCCACGATGCGTGCACCAAAATAGAAAAAGGAAAGTGCTGCCTCGAAAAGGTGCCAGAAAAGCCAAGCTTTGAATGGACAACTAATAAGTCCCAAAAACAAGCCCAAACGCATTTGGATCGCCTGCCAGGCTATGCAAGGCAAATGCAAAGGTTCCAGCTTAAGCCAGAGCAGTGCCGCATGCCTGTCAATGCATGACGGAGCTCACTGCGTATGAGCAATCTGAGCACAGAGTAATGCAGCCGCCTGTGGTTTTTCTTTAATATGTGTCAGCAGCGTTGCCAACAACAAATGAGATTTTCTCATCGTAGTCGTCGTCGTTGTTGTTGTTGTTGTTGTTGTCGGCCTGCTTACCTTTAGCAGCTGCCTGGTTGGCTGGCCACTGGCCCATGCTTCTGTCTGCGCTGGCAGTCTGCAAATGTGTCTACATGTGTCGGCTGTCCGGCTTAGTGCTCTGCTTCGGTTTTGTCGTTTCTCAGCTGCGCTCAGCACAGCTCAGCCGAGATTGAAATGAGGTTTTGTGTGGGTTTTAGCATTGACTGCACATGTTATTTGCATGTCATTACACTGTTTGCCAAAGGTACGGGCCAACGAGCCAACGAGCCAACAGCCAACAGCCAACCGGCAACCGACAAACGGCAATGGCCAGCCAGCAACAGCAACAGCCACGGCCAACTAGCTGCCATATCAGCTATGAGCCATGAACCAAGAGCCGTGGAGCCAAGAGACATGCGAGACATGCGAGATATGCGAGCGAAAGGTGATTTACAGGTGTACACTCGGCTGTGCCGGTTTCCGCACCGTCAGCCAGCCATTGAAGACATGCAATAAATTATATAAGCGAGCCACGGATCGATAGCGTTGAGTCGCTTTCGGTGTCAGCAGCTAATTGATTCTAGTTAATCTGCAAATGTGGCATTCTCGTCTTGTTTCACTGTGTCATACACACACGCACACACTGGCCAACTTTGTCAAGTGGCTGAACTAAGATGGATTTGTTGCCTTGCATGTGAGTGAATGTGTGTAAAAGAGCCAATAAATCAGCGTCCTGGCGTGCAGATGCACATGTTTATAACTTGCTCACGGCTTGGACTAACTTACTTGAACTTGGCGCAGGCGTTGTCTGCTTGAACTGTGACCTTGTACCCTTTTCGAAATCGTCTCTTAAATAGTTGAATGAAAAACTTATACACACAACCAATTAGGCAAATATGCAAAAGGTCTCAAAACGTAGTCAAATTATCAACGAAATTTCGCATTAAATGACCGCAAGCAGCTGCCAATTAATCTGCTCGGCATGTGAGGGTGACCAGCCGGCAAACTCCACCCAGCAGCCAACGCCCACCAGACCCAGTCCCAGCCAGCTGACGCCGCCCACTACCCAGCACTGCCGGGCTTGGCAGCCTGGCATCGGACCTCCGTAGCTTCGCACTGCCATGTTGACCTGTGTCTGCGTGCGTGTGCCTCTGTGTGTGTGTGTGTGTGTGTGTGAGTGAACATTTCGTCCAATCGATAAAGTCTGGATTGAATTTAATTAACGCAATTAATCACGTGACCAACATTCAACGGCAACAAATCAACAAATAAATAATCAAATAATTGGCATACACATATGTAGGAGCCCAGCGAACATGAGCGTGTACGACTAAGTCTCATCTTACGGACACTCGCCACGCTGCATGGCTGGTCATTCGATACTTGGACAGTGGCTCCTTGTGATCTAATGAACTCATTAACATAATCTGAACAACTCATCAAATTGGCAAAATGGCTGCATGTCAACTTCCCTGTTTGAGTGTGTGAGTGTGTGAGTGTGTGTGCGCATTAACCTGGCAGAAACAGCGGATGTTCAACTGCACACACACACACACACACACACAGCAGAGCAACAAAAGGACTCACCAAATTGGCAGTAACATGACTCTGACCGACTGACTGAAGCAACAATTGTCCAGGACGACGTGTTGCATGCTGGCGACAACGGAAATTGTGCTTATGTAAGCATATAATAATTATGTAAGTGTACACATTTAACCAAATCGATAGACCCCAGCGGATGAGCAAATTTCCACAGGCAAATTGAGCGTGCAGCTGATACTGCTGACAGGATGCGTGGGAAGGACGTTGTGCTTCCCTCAGCTACTTGAAGCGTACCTTGTTAATGCCGAGAATGCTGTAATTGCAGCCTGCCTTAATTGTAATGTGGGCTGCGCTCTACAGTGTGCACTCACATTACTGCCTACGCAAGAGCAGATGACAAGGACACTTTTTGCATTACGCACAAGAATTTCATAAGACATGAAATATGCAATCTAAGTACCTTAAGTTGTAAATCACATAAATGCAAATTAAAATTCAAGTGAATTATAAGGAAGTGAGGGAGAGCGAGTAAAAAAAGAAAAGAGAAAAATAAACACGACACAGATAAAAAAAGAATCTTAAAAAAGTGATGTAAAATCCAGTTAATAAATCTCATAATCTACATAAACGCATGACCCCTCCTGACTGCAGCTACCCGCAGCCGCAGCCTCAGCCGCAGTCCCAGTTGCTGAAGCTGAAGCTGAAGCTGTCACTGATGCTGATGCTGATGCCGACGTTGATGCCGACGTTGATGCCGACGTTGATGCCGCAGTTGACGTTGACGTTGACGCACGACGCTGTCGAAACCTAATTTTGTGTGTTTTAATATAAAGAAAGAAGAGAGGCAACAAAAAAAAAAAAAAAGAAAAGCAAAAGAAAATAAATAAATAAAAATATGTTAAGAAAATATGAAAGGTGCAAGAGAAAAAAGTAAAGCGCCCACAGCTTGTTGAATACAATTATGGCAAAGTATGGTATATAAGTAAGTTGAACTGAACTGAACTGAAGATTGTGTTGTAGATGAGCGCATAATGATGATGAAGAGCTGCTCGCTCGGTTGCCACTTTTAGCACACTCGACTAGCAACGGCAACACAGTTATAACAACAACAACAACAACAGCAACAACAATAATAACAACAATGAAAACGGCAACAGAAATAGCAACAAGCGACAACAACAACAACAACCAAGAACGACAACATGCGACATTTTCATTATTACCTGCCGGTGCTACTTTATTTCGAGCTACTTTGCCGAGCGTCTTATGAGATTGCGAGCAGTGCTTCATATTTCCTACTTCAAGGACTTCACGCGTGGCCTGGTTTCTAAGCGCTCGTCAACTCGCTGCGAGTGTATATAATTTCTTGCAAAATCCTGCAAAAAAGAAAACCAAAAGGAGAAATAATAATAAAAACAAAAAAAGCGGAATGTGCGAAAAAGCCAACAAACCCAGGAACACCTTGCCTCGACTGGGTTTGGCCAAGTTTGGGCTTGAGTGCGCTGCGTACTTGGCTGGCATATGTAGGCAGGAGATTGTGTATGGCTGCAGGTGCAAGTGTAGGCTGAATGCTGTGTCACCAAGGATCAAAGCAAGTTGGCAGCCACTCAACGTTTATGAAAAATTACCAACACGAAAAGGTCTCAAGTACTGCCAGCCAGCAGTCAGCAGTCGGCAGCAGTCAGTTATATGAGAAAAGGACTAAGGCACATTTAGCACACACTCTAGTCGCCTAGTTGTGTGCGTCTGTGTATGTGTGTTTGTGTGTGCAGGCGAAGACAATAAGCGCATAAATTACGCCTGAAATGAGCAGCAGCAGCAGCAGCAGAAAAGGTGCAGCGCTCCATGCCGTCCGTTCATTTGCTGTCGCTGGCAGCCGTCCACACGCTCAGGCGAATGTGCCTACTCACTGCCTTCTCGCTCTGCCTCTCACTCTCACTCCCCTTGCCACTTCCACTCGCATTCGCACACGTAGTCGCACACGTACTCACAGTCGCACTCGCACTCACTGCCTCGACAATAAGACAATCGTAATGAAAACGTAAATCCTTGTGCGCCATTCACAACTCAGCGACGAATGTCCCATCTTACCGGTTTGCTCCTGCGGGCCTTGCACGTTTATCGCTTTGGTGCTTTGGCGCTTAGCAGCAAAGATTTGCTGGCATTTTTTTGCTATTTGACAGGCCGCAGTAAGCAGTTTGCCAATAAAAAAACCTGCGAATGTGCAATGTCTGTATGTGTGTGTCTGTCTTTTATATTCTTTCTTCCTACCCCACTCCTCTGCCGATGACAGTTTCACAATGCTTTCGAACTAAATCTAGCATAAAATCTTGCACGGTGTTGGGCTACTTACGTTGATGATTCGGTGTGGGACTTCAATTGCGTTTGGCTAGGGAAGCAGAAAAAAGCATTGCATACTTTGTAGCTGCGCGTCCATATTCCATGTCCCCAGAGGCATGTGTCTAATTAAGTAAGTCTTTCATGTGCGTTTCAAATGAATTTTCAAAATCGTTGAATTCGTCGATTATTAAGCACGCAAATTGTTAAGCAAATGCTTAATGATAATTCTCGCTAAACTGCGCCCAGGCCAACTAATCAAAGCTTTTGGCCCAGGCCGCCCTCGCTGCTGCCAATGCGGAGTGTCGACGCTGCGGCCGTGCTAAAGTCATGTGTTACAATCAAAGTGCGGTATGTGTGCCTGTGTGTGTGTGTGTGTGTGTGTGTGCGTTTGTGTGTGTGAGTGACTGCAAAAACGTGTGTAGCTTTTTGTGCGTAGGTTTCTGTTTGAATTTACATAAAACGCCCAAATGCGTTTGAAAACACATAAATCAGCATTTAGTCGTGTTGACTTAGGCTTCACTACTCGACGGCGCCAGCACCTTGCGCCCAAGGCAGCCAACCGCCTTCCGCCAACCGCCAGCTGCCAACCGCCAATCCAAGTTGGCTGCCACGCTTCACCAAACTAAGCAAATGTGCACACCTCGCGGCTGCTTTTGCTTTTACTTTTGAGTTTTTCTACCTTGGCTTTTTCTTCTGCTTATTTTTTTTTTCTCTTTTTATTTGGTCTTGTTCTTGTTTGTTTGTTATTTGTGTGTTTTTCTTTTGCGTCCGACAATATTTGCACGAGTGTCGTCTTCTTGCCCCAAACTGCTCCTGCCGCCTGGCAACTACATCAAAGCGGCCTGGGCTGGTGTCGACTGCGTTTCCTGTGACATTTCAATGCGCACCGCTGCGTGTTTGATTGTCGCTGATTTGTTGCATACGCCAGCCTAAGCGTTGCCGTATCGCTTATTTTTTACGCGCCTAGAATTTTAAATTCCATTTTTAAATTAGGCAAATGCCAATACTGGCGATAATTCATAATACCTTTGGCATGCCAAAGTGCGCAGGACGCCACGATTGGCCAAAGGCGGATGGCGAATGGCGTATGGCGGATGGCGAGTGGAACATGGCACATGGCACACGTTGCTGCCGCAGAGAAACAATTTCGCCTAATTAGAAATTCCCAGCGCCTGACTAGTCAACTGAGGCATGTAATTGCCAACTGCGACTGCCTGCCACCCGCAACCTCCAGCCTGCTGGCGGCAGCATGCCTGGGCGCTGCAGGTAGCAAATTGTGTACTCAGCAGCATGGCCAGGCCAATGTTTCTAGTCGCTACTGTGTCATGTACTCGTGTGTGTGTGTGTGTATGTGTGTGTGTATGTGTGGTAGTAGCGCATGTTGCACTCTGTTGCGGCGCATCGTGGTGTGCATTGAAAACTATTATCATGATTATCATAATGGCAGCGATCTTGTTTCACTCGGTGGCGCTGACTCGCAACTGCCAGCAGGGGGAAGGGGGTGGCAGCGATGGCAGCCACAATAATTTTTATAGCGCTGCAGGTTGCAATGCAATTAGCGCAGAATGTGTGCGCCCCGTGTTTGTCGTTTGTTTATGCAACAGATTTTTCTACGCTTGCCTTCCTATACAAGTGTGTGTTTGTGTGTGTGTGTGTGTATGAGTGTGCGTGTGTGTGTGGTTATGTGGTGCTGTTGTTGTTGTTTTGGTTTAGTTTGCTTGCTAACAGTTTAGTAATAATTAAAAAAATATACACATGTTGTGTGCGCGCAGTGTTGAAAATTGTTTGCCAGCAGCAGCAGCAGCAACAACAGCAACAACAACAAGAGCAGCAGCAGCAGCAGCAGCAGCAGCAGGAGCATCAGTGGTAAAAGCGGCAGCTGCATAACAAGCCAAAAAATATGTTGACAGCAATAATTGCCACCGACAGAACACGTTTCGGCTCAACTCGACTCGACTCGACTCAACACAACACAACACAACACAAAACACGACAGGACGCGTTTTTTGGTTGTGTTCATTTTGTGCGCAGCCGAGTCCAGCTCTGCCCGGGCAGAACATGCGTTTAATGACCGCTGGACGACATATTTGTTAAACATTAACTGTGAGCTCTGAGCTCTGAGCTGTGAGTTGCGGCGCGATGCACGTTTGTCGGGGCTTCTATGCCATGCTCGGCTTTATTAGCAACGCAATTTAATGTTGTTCTTGTTGTTGTTAGCATACAAATTATGCTGCCACAATTCCTAAATTCATGCCAAAGCGGCGCCAGCAGCCGCGGCAGAACATTGTGCGGTTGGCTTCGCTTGCTTGTCGAATTGTTTTACGCTGGTTTTTGAGCCCCCAAAAGTGGAGCATCAAGCAACAAGCGACAGTCGACAGTCGCCAGTCCATAGTGGACAGTCGACATTCAACTTGACATTAACGCGTTAATTGCATTTTCATGTTGTTTGTGGTCAGTAACCACGGTTGCCACGTTGCCATTCGGCAGCCCCGTGTGTCTGCCAGGCAATTTTCCTTGTTCTGGCGGCGAGGCAGGGCAATCTCTTACACGTTTCTCTGCCATAACAACACAAAACTCGTTTGGCTAATGGCCCAAAATAATGCCCCAGGGAAGAATTGGCATAAGCAACATTTGTTCGACTATCGTTAACACCCTTTGATGATCAGCAGCAAAACCAACCAAATATGGCCTGCCCTGCACTCAACGCTCTACACTCTGCACTCTGCACTCGCGCTCAGTGCAGGAGGCTGGCTGCGCGATCGTATCGGGGGACAATCATGCGAACGCGCATCTTAGCCACTTTGTGCATTTATTGTCTTTGCTTGATGCCGCGCGAATTCCCTCTGGGAAAATGTTTTTAATGACTGACGCATTCTTCTTCTTGCTGCTGTTGCCGTCGTTGTTGTTGTCGACACCACAGATTTCTTTTTAATTTGCATCCTCAGCCGCCAGTCGTCAGACAGCGATAGCGGCAGCCGCACTCTGGGACTATGGCTGGCTGGCTGGCTGGCTGGCTGGCGTTGATTGTTGCTGCCTGATGCCGGCTGCCTGCTGCAGGATGCGTTGCCTTGGGATGCGTCATAATGCCAAGCGCTGAGCGATGTGCGCTGTGCCCTGCTGCACTGCAGGATACTCCATGAAAACATTTAAATGCTAACAGTTGTTGTGTATGGTTGTTGTTGTTTTGGCTGGTGTTTGTTGTCGTTGCTTGTTGTTTGTTTTTGTTGCTTGTTGATTGTTGTTGCTAGTGTTTGGCTTTGATGATAAAGCAGAGGGTCTGACGCTAAAAGCAAACTTCGACTTTAGCATGCTTATGCTATGCGAGTATTTTGTTGCTTTTGAAGTAATCTTGCCTTGTCGCTCGCTTGCATACATTTGAATAAGTGTTGACTGGGTGGGTGGCAGCGTTTACACAAGCGGCGCCGCGTTGCAGTTCAAAGCGAGGCAGAGTGTCAATGGAGCGACAGACACACAGAAGTTGTCTGGGTACAAGTGTTTTTGCTTTTAGTAAGCTCTGCTCACAATGGATTCTGCTGTGCTGTGCTGTGCTGTGGGGTGGTTTGCGCTTATGTGTCATTAAATTAAACTAGTGAGAAAAAATTATGTTAAAAAAACAAAAATAAAAACCAAATACTGAATTGACAGTGATATCATAATATACTAATTTTATTATGTATGCGAGTATAAAACTAAATCATAATGCCATTGCACGTAAATCAGTTTTAGCCAGACACACACACACACACACACACACAAACACAAAACACACAACAAATCAGCAAAACCATAAACTAAATGCATGCAAATAAAACAATAATTGACAGGTTAAGTTAATTTATGGCATTAGTAAATTGCATGCACTATAAATAAGGATCAAGTAAATAAATCAGTTTTAATGCAAAATCAAATAGTAAAAATCAAAAGTACAAATGGCAGATGAACGCGGCACACCCACAAATCTGTGCAACTCGGGCAACCCCAGTGTGGACAGGCAGCCGGCAAGTAGAGCCAAAGACAGGCAACGCGAGGCGAGGACAGCCAGCGGCAGGCAGCAGGCAGCGGCAGCCAAGCGACATCATTACTGTGCTAATATTTTTTGGTGACATATGGCAAATTCATATGCAAATTAAATGCAAATAAACAATTAAAATTTCAAACAACGCAAATATGATTGCTTACGCGTGGGCGTGGCAGCACTTGATTGCGTTCGCACTCACGCTCGCAACGGGTCCTGAGCACTCTACTGCGCAGGTGGTGTGTGTGGGGTTGGTAGTGTGGTGTGAGGTGTGTGGGGTGAAGTGCGTCGCTAATCGAATAATGTTTGCCAAGTTTGCTATTAAAAAAGGTGCAACGCATGAGCACAAATTTATTGCGCCGTAAAGTATGCTAAAGAAATGAAAAAAGCATAAATGGCATAAATAGTTAACAGGCAAACAAGGCGTCAGCAGCAGCACAGAATTACAAATTGCAAACAAATAACCGCAGGCAGATCCTGTAAAAAAAAAACAAACAACAGCAACAAAAACAACAGAAACGAAAAAAGAGATGAGTCAAGCATGAAACTCACTGCTTTTATATGACAAACAAATGAAGCGCAACGCGTTGCAGGGAACGACTTTCAGGCGCAAGGAGCGCAGAGCAGTGCAGAGCAGCCTTTGAGTGTGCGCTGATTTGTGTGCTGCGCCAATTTGGGCTAACTTCACAGCAAAACAGTTCAATTGCAGCCTTGATTGTGTGAACGCGAATGCGTAACATGGCACGTCACCTCACGAAGCGTTGCAACCCTTCGCAGTGTCACGCTACAAATTCAATTCGCATATAGTAAACAGTTTTATGCGCACCTAATGAGCTCTGAAGGCGCGCGACAATGTCAACACATAAAAAAACGTGTAAAAACACGCCAAGGAAGGGTGCTGCGGCCTGCTGCATGTGGCTGGCTGCTGCAATTTGGCGCAAATTGAAAAATGTAACGATTTCGATTTCGGCTTTGGGGTGGTTTCACTCCTGATGCGTTTGCCGCACACAAAAGACGCACAAAGGTGTTGAGTGTTTTTCCGCTTTCCTCTTTTAAGTGGAAATCCATGAAGCGTAAATGAATCTAACACGTATAAATAAACACGCTGCGTGTTAGCCAGTGTTGCTGTTGTTGTTTATGTTTTTGTTGTTGTTTGCGCAAGGCTTTAATCTTTGCAAATGCTCAGCTGCTTAGCTTAGCTGTGAGCAGGCACCGTCTGATTAGCAGCCTGACAGCGAAGCAGCGCTGCCGCAGTGCCACAGTCCCTCAGTGCCGCAGTGCCGCAGTGCTTTGGCATACTTAATTGCTGTGCCATTTATTTGCATACCCGTATATCATCAGGCGATACTGTCGCCGATACTGCGCCACTCCGCCACTCTGCCACTCCGCCTGGCTGCGTATAATTTATGAAGTGACTGTGACTGTGCCATAGTCAAAGCTGACGCGAAAGCCAAGCAAATGCGTTGCGTAACTCAATCGTCAATCTTGCGCTTTTCAACATGACTTAAGCCCATTCGAAGTATTAATGTGCGCTGTCTTTAGGTGATTATCAATCAAAGTGGATACACTTTATTCCTTTATTATGATTATTAACACACACACACACACACACACACAAACACACACAGATACACAGCACACTTGGCTGCTGTGCAGATAGCTGAGGTAATGCCTAAGCCATTGCCTGCCTATGGCCTAAGTCTGCTAATTTGACAATCGCTGCTGTCAATATATCTTCAGCGTTAAGACATCGGAAATACGCTTGCAGACATTTAAAAATGTCGCAGCTTAGCAGCCATAAAGTCTTGAGACTTAACTGCAAAACTTTGACAATGTTCATTGGAATTATAATTAATTTACTTGCATGCAAATTCCCTATTCACGTTTTTTCTTTTTTCTTTTACCAAGTTTAGACAAACTTCAATGAATTTATGAACAAAAGCAAACAAATGACTTGCCTTATTCTGCTTGCCGGTGACTAAGTAACGCAAAGTCCTTGGCATATGCCAAGCGGGTGACTGCTGCAGTTGGGGGTTAGTCGACGGCAAATGCGTTGAACCACCGAACATTTACTTCAAGTGTGTCTTGCATTTGAGACAACAACAAAAGAACAACAACAACAATGAACATATTAGCAACTGAAAACAATCACTTAAACAGTTTAAAGCGCACTTCAATAAGGGGCGAGCGTATATGAAAACAACAAAAACAACAACAAAAACAATGAAAACACAAAAGAGACTAGCTTAAACGCAACAGAAATCGCTGACGAGATGGCATGGAAATGCTCAGGCAGCCAGTCAGGGAAGCGTGCATAATCGAGACTGCAAATTGGCAAAAAGCATTTACAACAACAACAGCAACAACAACAACAATAACACGCAGAACAATCACATTCGCAGCAACGTCAACATATGCACATAACTCTATGTTGCCGTTGTTGTTGCTATTGTTGTTGATGTTGCCATTTGTGTTTGCTGTAGCTGTGCTGTTATTGTTGTTGTTGTTGTTGTGTAACATGAAACAATAACAGTAAAAGTATCGACTGGATTTTCCAATCGGTTGCATTTCATAAGATTTTTTCTATCTCCACCTCTCAATTGGTTCTTTTTTTTTTTCTGCGTTGCCTTCGGTGTTGTTGTATTGTTGTTGTTATTGTTGCCTTTGTTTTCCCCATTCGTTTTATGCCACGTTTGCCATTGCAGTCGATAAAATGTAGACGCACCCCCTGCGACTGCGACTACTGTGACAGCGACAGCGACTGTGTGTAGTCACAGACTTCACAACACTCTTCCATACACTCCCACACAATGCCACACTCTCACACACACACACACACCCACACACACACAGTGTCATATAGCACACACACGGCAGCAAGCGCATCGCTGCAATTGTTGCCATTTGGCAATTGTAGTTACACAATTGCATGGCTCAGCAGTTTAAAATTATTGAAGTATCTGTCTGGCAAAGGCTTCTTACACGCTGCCGCCGCTCCTCCCCTCTGCACGCTTAGCCAGCCCTGCTCAAGTTCGACTGTCGCATGCAATCGGTAAATTGCTTTAATCTGCAAAGTATGTCCCGGCAGTAAAGCCGTCGGCCCAAGATGTTGATAAGCCGTGACAAACTGCACTTAAATGACTGCCAGGCTCAATTCACTTCACTTCACTTCACTTCACTACACTCCCAAACACTTCACTCCCATCCACTCCACTCCCATCCACTCCACTCCACTCTGGTCCATGACACTTCATTTCACTCTATTACAGTCATTGCAGCAAATAGTGACTATATAAAATGCGATAGATAACAGTAACATAGGAAAGCAACAAAATCAAAAAACAAAAAAGGAAAACAAAAATAAAATAAAATAAAAAAAAATCATTTATTTTTTATAAAAATTTACTGCGTACGCTTTGTGCAATTTGCAATTGCTGTACAAAGTTTATTATGCCCATGTAGGGCATCGATAGCATCGCGATGGTATCGAATGTCAATGTCGGTGGATTTCTCAGCTGTGCAACTTCTCGCATTAGCTGAGAGTGCCGAGAATGCTGAGAATGCTTGACACATGCACCACAGTCCGGGTCTTATCGCTGCCATCGGTTCATCTGCAATTTTCAACACTTGCGTGCGGCGTGTGCCCCGGCGTTTGGGGTTTTCAATTGGCAAGCGATTGGCTGCTTTGATGTCTGCATTAACGGTTACAAGTGCGAATTTGCTTGCACACCACACCCAAGCAGCGCAGAAGCGTACACATTATGAGGCGGCTGAGCTGGCCAAGCCAGGCCATGCACACACGGGCGGACGGACGCCTTAAAGGATATGGAGTAAAGCTTAAAGCCATCAAACACAAATATGCGATATCCATTAGGCAAATAAAATAAAAGAAAATTTATTGTGTGCTTCGTATATGCCTAAGCACCTTTGCTTCTTGCCTAGTCTGCACTTAAGTGTATTGAAAATTATTGCAAAAAATAATTGAATTGCTTCGATACGCTGAGGCTGCAGTCTACTCAGCCCACACAGCCTACACGGCTCAGCGTGGCTCGGCGCTGCTCGATTCAAACCGACTGCGCTGTGCTGTACGCGAGCAGTTTTTATGCTGCTTCAATCTTTCTAATGATTTTCTATTTGGCTGTAATACGAAATTTCCATACAAGCGATTCAATTCGATATTTTTAAAGGCATGTGCGAGTGCAATTTGTGCATTAAGAATATTTCATACAAATTGTGGCTGTTTATTTGCTCCCTGCTCAGCCCTGTTTTTGTTTGAAAAGAAGTTAGCAACATTAAATTTTATGCATGACTGTAGACATGATCTTAAATATTTGAGTCAAATTGGCCTTGGAAATTGTTATGGCAAACTCAAACTCAAACTCACACTCGCAGCGAAGCACTTTTACTGGGTAAGGCAGCCAACTCATACTGCAAGGATCTGACCTGCAGCGCATCGCATGTTCGTGTCTCCCGACTCACGGCATGTCGGCTGTTACTTTCTTTTTTCATATTTTTCTTGCTCGTTTTCTTTTTTGTTTTTGCCTTCTTTTTTATGCCATATCGCGTTTTGATTTATTTAGTTGTTGTTGCTGTTTATTTTTGTTTCTTTTTTGTTTCTTTTTTGTTTCTTTTTTGTTTTTCCTGCACAACTTTGTTTCTTTTTGGTTCGTTGTGGCATGTCTTGCTTCAATCGGTTTTCCCATGTGGCGTCAGCTCAAAGCTGCCCAATTTTCGCTCCCCGTTGTCGCTGCCGTCGTCGCCGTTGTCGTTTGCTGCTCTTATTGGCAACCCTTTTATGCAGCCACAAAATATTTTGCTACACTTTTTCAAATCAGCTAAATGAAATTTGATTTTTGCCATTTCGTTTTTTCACTTAACGTTTTTCACTCATTTTTTTTTTTGTACGTTTCTTCTGCGCAATTTATGAAAATTGTTTGGCGGCATGTTGGGTGCACGAGGCAGAAATGTTTACGGCTTTGAATTTATGAAATTGCAGCCAATCGAATGTTAAACGCTGATCACTTGCGTAACTCAGCTCAGCTACTGAGCGGCTAATCAGCCCAAAAGTGCCTCAGATCGCTGAAGCCTAAATTGGCCACTCGAAACTCAAAAATTATGTGGCCATAAATAATGCACGATAGTCCTGCCGCAATTTCGAATAATTTTCATTTAACACACCCAGCCACCGAAGTATGTACGTACCTATGCATGGGAGTGTGTGTGTGTGTGTGTGTATTCGCACATTTGCCAAAATTTTATTGTTTACAAGATAAACCTCTGCAGTTTTGCCTTACTTTTTTTCTGTTCGTTTTGTTTTGTTTTGTTCTTATTTTATTTTATTTGCTGCTTTATGCTTCTGCTTTTATTTTCATTTGGCTTGTTTCGGTTCGTTTTGGTTTGTTTGTGGCATTTCGTGGCAAATGAGCAAGAAAATAATAATAATAAAGCAAAGTCTCTTCGCGTTTTCTCATGCGGTACGAAATTTATGGCGGTCATACAGCGGAAACGCGCCATATTTCGCGTAAGCGGACGAGCGCAGAGCCGCGTGGGAGGAAGTTGCAGCGGAAATGCCAAAAATATGCCCCGAAAGGGTTCAAGATTAAATGGCTTCATAAACGCAAAGTATGCCACTAAGCAGACGGTGCCTAACACACACACACACAGACGCCTGTAATTATTGCGTGAGAGTGTGTGTGTGCGCGTGGCCAACCTTCGCTTATGTAGGTAAGCAGCAAATGAGTCGCTTAACCTTACACATGGCGGCAGCCGGGACAGCAGCGTGTGTCAGCATTTAACAACGTAGCTCACTCATTGATAGACGTAATAAAGTCATTAGAGCCTTCAAATTATTTAATGCTGCCCTAACGCCGAGCAGCCACGTCAGTCTCAGCCCAGACATTATGGTTTCAACATAGAAAGCAAAGGCAAACTGCTCGCGCACCCTGCAGCCAACTTGCAACGAGCCGACAGACAGGCAAATGCATTGTGCAGCCCTGCACGCAGCCAGGCGCCACCCTCACCCCCTGCTGTGTGCCAACTGCATGCTCGGGCGTCTATAATCGCCGACAAACAATCTGCGCATTGTCTTTTATTTGCTATTTGTAATTTACCCAAAAAAAAAATAGACAACCAAAAACAATACAAGAAAAATAAATGCCAAATGAGAGAACGCTGACTAATTTGTACGTTTATCTGTAGTTTCGGTTTCGGTTTCGTTTGTCGTGTGCATCGTCCATTCATTAAAATTTTAATTCGAACGGCTCACACACCAGGCAGCTGCCCACTCTACACATGGCAAGGGCGCAGGGAAATGCACAGGCAGAGGCGGTGGCGGAGTGCACTGTGCGCCGCTGACCATTCGCTGACCCAGCACTGCGCGGCCGTGTACTCGGATATGCTGCCATGCCTGGCCATTCCATGCCTCGGCTCGCCATACCTTGCCTTGCCAGTCTCATTTGGTTTTATTAGACATGCGTTTCGCTTGACTTGCTGCTGTGCGCTTGTTTGCGTTTTCATTTGTTTCAATATTTCAATATTTTGACAAGAGACGACGTACGCGTTTTGGCTCTGTCTGGACCCTCGGCGCTAACAACATTGCAACATTCATCCCTTTTCTGCTGAACGCTTCTATCCTGTTATCCTTTGCTGCTGCGCCGCGGGTTATGCCTTTTGTCTGCTTTTGCTGTTGCCGATTGTTGTCTGTTGTGCCTTTGCTGTTGCTGTTTCGGTTTCTGTTGCTGTTGCTGCTGCTGCTGCTCTTGCCTTGTTGAAGTTTGTTTGCTGCTAGCCGAAATTAATTTTAAGTAGGTGGACAGCATTTCGCCGCCGCAATAATTCTTCATGTTGCTATTTTTCTACACTCTTTGTGTATCGGCCGCCTCTTGCATGTCCTCGCCCTGCCCATCGCCCTCTGCCTACTTCTGGTAATGCTACATCCGTCGTTTTCTTCCTTTATTTTTCGATTTTTCGGCGAAAATTTATTGCAATTTCTTTTCCGCTTTTTAGTTGCATTGCGTAATGAATTTTTATTGTTAATGTTTTTGCGCTTGTGCTGCCTTCCGTTGCCACACTGCTACGTCTGTGGCAGTCAGACCATTGCTTGGAGCCCCTCATCGTCGTCGTGCATTCACATTCGCATTCGCGTTCGCATGCCTTGCCTGCATACCCCTCTTGTTGCCAAAATGCGCTGCGCGGCGCACATAAGTCCAGCAAAGGCAGCCACGTGCATGCAATTCTGGCGCGGGAGCTCGCCTGATTACGACGCAGACATCTGTCATCTGAGTCATGTCTTGATAGTTCTTCACTAGATGGTCGTTATCCTCACGTTTCACACTGCTCGTGTTCGCTCCTGCATGTTCTGCACGGCATTAAAAACTTGTCACGTAGCCTGAAGTACATGAAAGTAGTCATCGGCAATGCCATAACGTACCCATATGCATTCTTGACGTTTGTGTTTGGCTGGCGAAGACGAGTCTGGCCAGTTGTCGATTTAGTACTCCTTTTTTTTGCATAACTGCAAACGAGTTTTTGTGCAGTTCTGCAGCATTCTTAGTTCAATTCCTTTAACACAAAATGGCTTAGACATTAAATTTCATTGAAAAATATTAAATTTAATTTTGTTTAATCTTTAAATTTCTTGTTTCATTTAAATGCATTTTTAGTGCAAATGTTAATAGATTCATTTGAAATTGAAAAAGCCTTCTAAAAAAGGTACAATTATCATATATTCGCGCTATTGTTTTTTTGCGTACCATTTTATTATATATATTTTTTTACAGATACATGTATACAATATATTTTTTTTTAGCAGCTAACACAATTTCTGTCATTTATGTTAATTATATTTGCTACATGCATACATACAAACAAGGATACCCTCGAAATATCTGTGGTAGACAGGCAGTTGTTTTTGCAAATAAAAATTTATGTCAATTACATGACAGCCTTACAGCAAATAATCCTGCCAACCGAACTCATTGCTTAGGCTGCTATTTTTTTTTCCAGCATATAAATTAAAATTAATGACACTAAGTGCTAATAAAACACAAAAGGAAAAACGTAATGCTATCTTCAGTGATACCGCATTACATTTACCGTTGTACAAGCGAAAACACGATCCTTCAATCCAATTGTGCAAACAAAAAGTGGCTTTTAAACAAAGGATTTTTTTGGCACTCGCACACGGATTTCGCATTCGAAGCCTCGTTTCATCGCAGAGCGCCGCATCAGGGCTCTTCAATTTGAACAAATGAAATGAATTTGGACTTACCGGTCAACGACTTCTCTGCAAGGGGGCAAATAGTGAAAACCTTGTTTCAAACAAAGCAAGCTAATCGGGACTCATTTGCTAATTGTCTGGCAAATTGTTGGGTGATTGTGAGTTAATCGGGTATAAGAAGTGTCTGCCCTTGAAGCAAAGAATGAGTAATTTTCTATTCGCATGTGGGAATCACATTTAGTCATTTTTTGGAATTTTCCTTAAGCTAATTTCTCATCAGGTATCTTTTTAATTTTAAAGTTTAATATAATTATTATACCCTGTACCAAAAAATGGTAAAGGGTATATTAAAGTTGTGCAAATGTATGTAACAGGCAGAAGGAGGCGTGGCAGACCCCACAAAGTATATATATTCTTGATCAGCATCGAAAGGCGAGTCGATATAGCCATGTCCGTCTGTCCGTCTGTCCGTCTGTCCGTCTGACCGTCTGTCCGTATGAACGCACGGATCTCGGAAACGGTAAGACCTACAACCACCAAATTTGGCACGAAGACTCTGCCAATCCATAGGCATAACGAGTTTATTTTTTTTTTCGATATTCGATCTATAACATATAGCTGCCATAGCATATTCCAGTAAATATTGTCAAAAACCGCTTTATTTTTTAAGATATGTTTACCAAATTTGGGATTTAGGGATTTAATTGTTTTACCTAATGCCCAATCACATATCTAAAAACTATGTATATCGGTTTACTATATCATATAGCTGCCATAGGAACGATCGGCCAAAAAACAACATTTACTGAGAAAAACTTTTTTGTTTATTAAGATATCGTTACCAAATTTTGGATTTATTGATTCTAAGTAAATTCAAATCATATTCCTAAATATGATAAATATCGGTGCACTATAACATATAGATGCCATTGGAACGATCGGCCGAAAAATGGCTTTTACAAAAAAAAAATTATTTTTTCTTGAGATATCCTTACATAATGAATACAAAATATTAAAGCAACAAAAAAATATATTAAGTTTTGGCTTCGGTACAGGGTTTTCTATAGTCGGTTACGCCCGACTATAGCCCTGCCTTTCTAGTTTTTATATTATATATATAGCAATTCTGGACTCAGTTTTAACCCGCCCCCCTTTTTAAATGACCCAATACATATGTATTTGGGTACCTGTAACCTATCATACAGCTTTACATAATTGCGAGTTCATTTCAATCTAATTATTTTGTTTTGTACTTTTCGCAGACGATTTTGTAGCTCTCTCTAAAAATATGACATATGATGCAAAGGCTGAATAAAATCCTTTTGACAATGAAAGGTAAATTTATAGGAAATTAAATTCCATAATATTTTTTACTGAACATTTTCTAGGTTTTTTTTTTTGGAAAGCCCGTGTTGTGAGGAATAATAGAATGCCGAAATTTATTTCCCGTAAATTTGCTATTGATCAATCAATCAAAGTATCAATAAATATGTGTAACGGAATAGAAATTTATAGACGGTCATTCACTGCAAGTTATATTATTTAATTGAAGCTAAAATATATATAAAAATAATTATAAATAAAACTCAAACCTTTTCGTTTTTACTATTTGCGCATTCAAATATTTTACAATTTTTATAATCCAAACACAAACGCACGAAACCCATTCTAAAGTCCAAGTCCACGTGCAAATCCAAATTCGAAACGCAAATGCAAATCAGAACGTGAACTTGTGCGTCGTGCTTCATCTTTGCGTTCGTGTCACGTGTCGCTCATTAAACGCATCACTTCAATTTTGAGAAATCGGCAACAGTCGCAGCTCCTGCCTGCCCCTGCCCCTACCCCTGCAACGACGCCTTTGCTGGCGGTGCGTGCAAAGCTTGCATGCGTCCTTGCCGCCTGGTGGCAGTCCTCGACTTAACCCGACGCAGTTCAACTGCTGAGCTCAACTCAACTCAAACGCGGCACGTCGAGTGTCTGCTTAATTACTGCAAAAAAAAAAAGAAATCTGCGGCTTATTGCATATTTTACGAAAGTATCTAAAACGTTGCCATTCAAAGCTGAAGCAAAACCAGCCACACAATGCAAGAAAACCAAACGAAAAACAAAGAAAAACAAAAAAGAAACCAGCTGAAAAAAGAAAAGAAATGAAAGGGAAAAGAAGCGAACCCTGCTCAAAAAAGAAACAACTGCACGGTGCCCCTTGCGACGTTTAGAGTTGAAGTGCGTTTGAGCGCAAATTAATTAGACCAATTAAAGCGGCTTAATTGAGTTGTTGCGTGCCTGGCGCAAGGACGACAACACAAACGACAACACGGAGGACAACGTTGTCGTTGAAGTCGACGTTGGCGTTGACGTTGACGTCGTTGAAGTTGAAGTTGACATCGCCGTCGTATTTTTCGCCGTTTTGATTCATTTGATTCGCTCGCACAATTTGCCTAACTGACTGTGCACGAATGCCGGCCAGCCACCCAAAACGGTGTATCCCGACTGCTGCCTCTGCTCCGGCTGCTGCCTCTGCGTGTTCCGACTGCCTTCTGCGTTTGCTTATCCCGTGCACGATTTCAAAGTCGACTTCGCCGACGTCTTTTGTTTGGATTTCTCAACTTGCTTACACGCTTACTTAGGTTGCCTTCGTGTTCTTCGTCGTTTGTCTTGTATTGTGTTGTGCTGTGCTGTGTTACCCTTCCGTTGGCCGCTTTAATCGCTTCTGCTGTGCTGCCGACACTGTGATCTCTGCCGTCCACTGTGTGGTCCTTGCTGTGCGCTGATTTTGGCTAATTGTTGTAATTTGGTTTGTCTTTTGTTAGATGCGCATTTGATAATGAATTCATTTGCATGGAAATTGCTTTAAGCGCAACTGTGTACACTGTACTGAGCTGAACTCAACTGCGTTTTAAGCAATAAAAAACAATGATAAATATCATACATATCATTTCACAGCAAAAACAATAGCAGCAACAACAACAGCAACATTAACTCAGTACCAAGCAGCTGAAGCAGAAAAATAACAAAAAACAAAAAAAAAAAAAAATTAAAAGAAATGAAAAACAAAACAAAGCAAAAAAATAAAATAAAGGAAAAGTTAAATAACAAAATGAAGCTATAAAAAGCGATTATCGCAGGCGCCACTTTGGCAAATTTCTTGGCCATATTTCGAAGTCAAACCACAAAACCAAAACCGAACAACATAATTTACAACTTCGTTTTCTTTCTCATATTCTGCATTTATTTTTTCTTTTTTTTTTTTTCGATTTATTCTTTTTTTTTTATCTTGGTTTTTTGCTCAACAACTTCATATAAAATCCAAGAAAATATTCCGCAACATTAGCCACCGCAAGTTTTTCAAGTTTTCACTATCAATATCGTCTCCGTCTCCGTCTCCGCCTCGGCCGCCGTCGTCGTTGTCGCTGTCGCCGTTGTCGGGATGCGCACAGGACACGCTAGCAGCGACAATAGCGACCAGCGTCTACGTGTACAAGTACAATAACAACAACAATAACAACAACAATATGAAGAAGAAGAAGAACAACAACATTGTAAAGCAAAGTTTTAAAGTCAAAGGCGCTGCCATAAAGCAAAAGCAAGGCAAGAGTGTTGACGATGCGGGGGCCATCGGCTTGTGGGTATTCCCCAAAGTCACATAACTTGAGAACGAGGCGCGCAACAAAGAAGAACGAAAGTCAGCTGCTGAAGCAAGCAAACAGTAACTTCTAACAGCTAAGAACCTTCAAAAGCATTTCGCGAATCCTTTCTTGCTCCGCTCTTGTACGCTATTTCACGACTGTGTCCTGCCGCCTCCTGCCATCAGCGCTGCAACGCAGCAGTTATTCTTTCTCGCTTTGGATCTTGTAGAGAAAAATTGTTAAAAGGAACTTTGCACATTATTTTTGCGCCATTTCGACCTCATTCAAGCGAGACACAAAAAGGATATGCCCGCATACCCTTCCGTCGACACTGCCGCTGCTGCGACTGCCGCTGCGGCTTTGGCTGCCATTACACAAAATAAACTTAAGCAACAGTCAAGGAAATAAAACGAAACGAAATGAAACGAAACGAAACGATACGAAACAAAGTAAACCGAACAAGCGAGCAAATGCTTGGTGAGCCGTCGTCATTTGGGGAATTGCAAGACAGCAGCAACAACAACAACACTGCCGGCAACAGCAGCAGCAGCACTGGCACCAACAACAACAATACCACAGACACCAAGTACAACACCCAAAAGATGTCGACGCGTGTAGAAAACAAAAGTAGAAGGCATCTATTTGTGATTTATGTCGGCTTTTCTCCTGCCTGCCATTCTTGTAGTACTTGGTATTATTGTTGTTGCTTTGGCTTCTAATTTTTTGTTGCTGTTGCTGTCGTTGTAGCTGCTTAAACTTAAACCGAAGCGAGAATTCATCGACCACCACGTACACATAACAGCAACACAAACAAAACAAGAAAAACCAGGAAAATAGAAAACAATACAAAGCTAGCGAAAAAGCGAAAGGTGTTGTTGCTATTGTTGTTGTTGTTGTTGTTGCTGTTGTTGGCTTGACTCACCGCCACAAACTAACGACTTGCGAAGCAATTGAGTTGAAAGCTGAATTTGACTGCCCCCAGCAGCGCATAGAGTCCAGACGCCATGCCAGGCCAGGCGCAGAGCCAGGCAAGGCAAGACAAACCAAACCGAACCGAACCGAACTGAAGCAAAGTGAACTGGTGAAGTGAACTGGTCATGGGCAGCGAAATGATTGTGTTGCTGCCATCTCTGTTTATGCAATTCAATAAATCATGGTCACCCCAAAAGAATGTGCAAAGCGAAAAAGAAGCAAGCGCCAGCAGAGAAGTTGGCCAAAGCGGCCTAAATTGCAAATGAAACAAAAACCCAAAAGAGAAAATTAAACACACTCACAAAAAAAGTACACAAGTAAAAAAAAAAACAAAAATTCACTAAAACACAAACCAAACCGAATACAAAACAAAAAAATAAAGAATAAGAGAAAAACCTCAGCGTTGGCAGCAGCAGGGCTAGGAATGCTGAAAACGTTTTCCCGCCGCGCGAATATCAATTTCAAATTTGCACTTGCGTAGGACAGCGGACGCAGCTCAGGGCACAGCTTGAGTACGGAAAGGGTTGCTGCGACGACTGTGGCGACGACTGCCGAGACTGCATCCTGCCCATCCTGCTCACCCTCTTCTTGGTACTCCGCAGTGCTTAGCTGTGGACACTGCTTGGGTTTTTTTCTTTTTTTTTTCGGAGTTTCTTTTCTTTTTTATCATTCTCGCGCAGCAACTGTCGCTTGTGATAATGTTGTTGTTGTTGCTGTTGTTGTTGTTGTGCTCGTGCCTCAGTATGCCACGCGTCTAATGAAGTGCCCAGGGCCCGGAGTGAACTTGAGACTGAAGTGGTTTCGCTTTAAAATGCACGCAGACTCACTTAAATCGAAACACAACACAACACAACAAGACAAAACACAAACAACAACAACA
The DNA here is from genome assembly GCA_037044495.1 of Stegana nigrithorax. Lineage (NCBI taxonomy): Eukaryota > Metazoa > Arthropoda > Insecta > Diptera > Drosophilidae > Stegana > Stegana nigrithorax. Next base: position 208,617 of record JBAMBQ010002491.1, read on the forward strand.
ACACGTAGGAGAAGAAGATGATAAAGAAGCAGACGCAGAAGAAGAAGAAGAAGAAGTAAAAACAATATAGACATTCGTTGAGGGCATGTGCCATAATTTGTTTGACCTTTCAATAGAATTCAATATCCTTGTCGAATGCTGCCTGCTGCGGCTTCCTGCGCTGCGGATCGCAGTTGTTATCCTAAGCGTCGCCGGCCGCCAGTCACGTGCGCTCTTCTATCTGCTCAAGCATCTCTGCGTCTATCTTGCTGGTATCTAACTGGTTTATCTGCTTTATCTGTGCGTGGTCTGCCGTGGCTTCCGTTCGCATTTGTTTGCCTGCTGCTCGTCGGGCGAAGTGTCAGTTAAATGTTCACATACTCATAAGTATTTATGCGTTTTTGGCAGCAGACGCGTTCATAATTCTTCCCGCTGCCATTTTGTTGGCAGCATGCTGCAAAAATAATCAGTTTCACATAAATTTAAATCAGTTTACTTGTTCTCATCAACGCATCCCAGACTGAGGCTGAGTGTGGTGGCGGGCACGCAAGGCGAATTGTCTTGCCGCGAGATTTATGTGTCTGCGTGGGTAAAATTCTTCGCCACCATAGGTTCTCTTGAGGCGTATGAACGAAGACTTACAGTGGCTTCACACATGTGAAATATGTGTTGGAATTTTCATCTTGCAGGCTTTGGCAGAAAACACATCCGACAACACACTTATACTGCAATTGATTAGAATCTTGACATGTTCTTTGAGTTTTGTGACAATAAGTACATTAAATTATTGAGAGCTTAAACAAGTGTGCAAAAGTGTAAGGAGTGTATCGCGGAAGCAACATCTTTCTTAAAATTAGAGTCAGTGAAGATGCGCACTAACCGTTGGAAGTTATTTTGAAACGCGATAGTTGGTGACTCTTCTGACGACTGTTCTGCAGATTCCAATAAATGTTTAGTTTCAGGTAAAGTTAACTGACGTGAATTGTGAAGTACCAAATGCCACAAGTGCCTTTTGGTGTGATATTGACAGGTTCGCTGCAGGTGAGTTTGTTAATCGATCCATCGTTCGCAGATGGACGCAGCAGGATGAATGTTATGCGACTACGCGGCACACCATATGAGAAGAAAATGTTCAGATGCTTTAAATACACAATTAAAGTGAATTGCTGAATTTTATAAATGTTGTATATGAAATTTTGTGCATCACATTATCAAAAGATGATGACCTTGAGTTGCTGCTTTTCACAATCTTTTTTTTAGTTTATTGCAATGATCTTGAGAATATATTGTTGCTATAGTTAAATAAATTTTCAGTTAAATTTTCTTAACTTATAATTTTTCATAATGTACATATATGGCCATTGTAGACAGTGTAGAGAGTCAGCAATGCAGGTTTCTTTGGAAAAGCCATAATGTTATTTTTACAAAATTGTGATTTCTGTGCATTAATTTGTTTAGTTTCGATTTGCCCCATAGTAAATTTTCTTCGGAACTTATACAAAGTTTTCATGCAGTGCAATACTTTGCGTACGTATTCTGTCCCATAGCCGGAAAACCAGAAAGCCAGACTGCAACAAACAAAGCCAACTCATAGCGAAAGCCAAAAACTTCAGCATACATTTACTTGAAAATGTTCAAGACAATAAAATCTCGTTCCTGCTTTCGTTTCGTTTTGGCTTTTTTAATTCAATAAAAACGTAGATAAAAGTCGGCAACATGATATTCTAAGCGGACAAGCATGTGAATGCGAGAGCCGCAGTGAGCCAGACCGTTCTCGTACCAAGTGAACCGCACATGCATAAATTTCAACGTCGCAAGTCGTGCCCGGCTCATGCCCAACCCGAAGCCACCCGACTCAGCCAAGCCAAGCCCAACCCGACCCCTTTCGATGCGAGGCACATTATTGCATGATGATTTATATATTCTTGGCAGCGTTCCAAATTTAATTACAAGCCTTGCGTTGCAGGGAACTTTTCCGCTCGATGCTTATGATTGAAAATGAGCAGAAAATTGATAAACAATGGAAATTGAATTGCGTTGAGATTGAGCCGAATGGAAGGTGAAAGGTGGAAGTTGGCAGGAAGGTGAGCTCGACTAAGCTGCAGCTCGGGTTCGTGTTGGAGTTGGAGTCGGTGTGGATCTGAAAGCGAAAGTCCTGGTCTATGATGTGATATGTGCTGTGTGTGTGAGAGAGAGGGAACACATGCAATACTTAATGAAACCAATGAAGTGTATGTTGTTAGTGGCTTGTCTGAGCACCCTACACATATGATATATTTGAGTACATGTGTGTGTGTGTGTGTGTGTGGGCTATGATGAAAGCTTACAAAAAAAAATATGTTGGGCAACACGAATTCTGAAGCGTGCGTTGTGCGCGGATAATCAAATTTAAAAATTTGTTTATTTTTTACATTCGTGCACAATCCTGCTTCATATTTTGCCAAACGCCCCCCGATTCTTTTGTTGCTGTTGTTGCTATTGCTGTTTATTTTTCGACGCGTGTTTGCTATGCCACGTTTGTTTTTTATTTTATTTGTTTTTTGTTTAAGATTTACATATTTCTTTTTTTCTTCTTCATTTTGTTTGTTCTACGTTTTTGATTTTGCATTTCAGTTTTTGCTGCGACTTTTATTGAAATTTATGGCGCACTTTGGCATATCTCATTGCAACGACCCCCTGGTGATTATGTTTTTCTATTATGATTATTATTTTTGTTATTCGATTGAAACTCGCATTTGATGCCTTTGACACGGCATTCGCTTATTTGCTTTGATTCTGCAATAATAAATCACAGCAGTAGGTTAGTCGCTAGTCGGCTGCTTTGTTAACTTGTTGGAATGCGTACAAATCGCCATGGCAACTGATATCCTTGCGTAATTTTGTATGCATACACACACACACCCACACACACACACACACGTGCATAAGTACAAAGTTCCTGTTAATTGTTTATTTTCATTAGCAAAACAAATGCTTATCGCTTTAGTGGAATTTTACGCCACATCTATCATGGCCAAACTGAATACACGCAACTCCGCGGAAACGTCGTGCTCGGCAACTAACCCAGAAGCGACAACGTCTGCCCTAATACATATAATTAATTGAATTGTATAACTCATATGACATTTATGAAGCGCAACGAGCCTAAATTGAAAATTCGGCTCAGCGAAAATATGTGTAACACGCGTTCACTTGAGTTCGACTACACGGAACAGAACTGAACGGAAAGGAATTGAACTGAACTGAACTGAACTGAACTACGTTGAGCTGAGCTGAGCTGAGTTGAGCTGTGCTAAGCTGAGTTGGTTTGGGTTGGGTTTGTGCTGAGGTGCGCGAGTCGCTATAAAAATGAGTGTGCATGTCAGAAATGCCAAATACAAGCGTTAAGCTAAATGAAAACAAATTACCATTGCATGTGTACGACTCAACCCCGGGACAGAGTCAAACAGTTTGGCAGCGGCAACGACAGCGACGGAGGCAACGGCAGAGTGAAGCAACCCCGACCCAAATGGTTATGAATCGTGTGTATCAAACGCTGGCTGGCGTGTATGTGGCATGCATATGGAGCGTTGATAGAGCGAACCGACGCACGTGACAGCCTGGCGCCGCAACATGCTGCAGTGACAACATTCTGTGCGATTAATGCACGCAAATGCGTTATGAACTGCCGAAATAAGTGACTTACCTACTGACAGTTGGACAGACGCACACACGCACCCGCACAGACACACTCAGATAGACAGACAGACAGATAGACAGACAGAAAGACAAGCTGGCAGACAGTTAGAAGGACAGCACAGGACAGCTGTACTGACTAACTGCCGACTTTGTTGAAGCTTTCATTAATCTCACCAAAGAATTTCAACGGAGGCCTGCTATGCGCACGGCACGATTCGCTGGGTGTGAGCCGCCTGCCCATGGAGCAGCAACTGGCAGCAACATGGCATAATGACGCGGCATTAAAAGTCAAATGAAGTCGCGACCGGAATTTGATATTTCTTAAGCAAGTTGCTTGCCCGTGCTCTGCTGTGCCTGCCAGACTGGCAGACTGACAGAGTGGCGCATGGCAAGCAAGTGTGGGTGGTGTCGAAACAGGGCGTTGCATTAGCGCATAATGAGTGCGAGTGCGACTGAGAGTGGGAGTGGGAGCGAGTGCCAGTTGAGCCACATAAAAGTCAAATGAAATTAATTAAAGGTGTGCGTGCAGTCAGCACCGCCCCGCTCCGCGTACCTGCACCCGCGTAGTGCACACTTTGCAAGTGGCAAGTGGCGACAGCTGAGCCGCCTGCGTGGGCTGGGGTCGAAGTCCATTAGTGCGCATAACGAATCGATTGAGCGAAACAAGAATTTTTATTGATGTAACATATTGTCGAGCAGACCAACAAATGCATGTGACAACATTCTGCACACCATTGTACACAATGCTGCGCTTACATTGGGCTGCTGGCGAAATGTCATGTCTCAAAAGAAAGAGAAATGCCTATGACGTGAAGCTCACTTGGCAACTCAACAAGCGTCTCGAAAGTTTTATTTATTTATCATTTCATTGCAATTATGCTGAGCAATTGTGTTTTTCCTATCAAACTTTCATATTTTTGCATGTTTGTAATAAAAAAATAATTTTGCACATTATATGCAGAGTTCGGATGCGATGAATGCAGGCATTTGTTGCATAAACTCTGCTGCACACAAGTGGCAGCAAAACAATTCTCAGTTGACTTGCAAAGAAAATGGCCGCAAAAATGTGCAAAAAAAAGAGAAAGTAGACAAAAAAATATAAAGTAACAGAAATATGCAGCAAATGCGAGAAATTGTAACGAAAAATGAAAAGAAAACATATACGTAAAAGTTTCATTTGAATTTTTGTTTTTTTTTTTTGTTGAGCGGAAACGGAAGTTGCTGTTGTAAAATATGAGGAAAAATGTGCAGGAAATGCAAACTTTTACAAAATGTTTATGAAAACAACAAGTTGACAAAAGGAAGTGTACGAGTACAGCTTACATAGCATAGGACGAAGGACGCAAAGCACGAAGAGGACGAAGGGAACGATCGGGACGAAGCGACAGTCGGCGGCATGTAAGACGTAGCTGATGTGCTTACATGCCCTAAAACCAAAGCAAACTGAGCCACTGTTAGACAGGCAGACGAATAGACAGACAGACAGACATACAGACGGATAGACAGACAGACAGTTGCAGCACTTGGGAGTCACAGTCTGAGTCGCGTGTGAAGTGCAGTCCAGAAGAAATTCATTAAAAATTTTCAAGTTTATGAAAAAGTTCAATGTCGTCAAAATGAAGTTTTTATAACATTTGTTTTCGTACAATTTTTTATTTTATTTTTTTTTAAATTTTTTTTTTTTGTTTTTTGTAATTTTTGCTTATTGGCAGCGGAAAAAACTGACTTACATGACGGGCAAATGGAAACTGCATAATAAGTTAACGTTTTGCTTGATTTTATTCTTATTGTTGTTGTTGCTTGTTGTTGTGGGAGTAGAAATATCTTTGATTGGATTTTATTTGCCACAAACGCTAAAGTAGTTGAATAGTTATCCCGGTTTGACATTTTCAAGTGTTTCGTATAATTTTCGCATTCGGTTTTATGTCTATGGCATGTGGCAACTATTTACTCTAACACTTGGCACTGCTCCTGCAGACTTTGTTTACTCGTGTGTATGTGTGTGTGTGTGTGTGTGTGTTTGTGTTTGTCATGAGACATTTGATTTTATGCTTCGTTGCCACACTTGGTCTATCTGCGCTGCACAGACAATGCCGACGTCCCCTTACCAGCCGGGGCAGCCGGCAAATGTTTCAGCTGAGCTGGCCGGCAAAGTGCCACATCATTGCAGAACATTCGTTTGTTTAGACCATTTACCTTTTTTTATGTACACACACATACACACACACATGCACAAAGAACACCCGCACAACTAATATAGCAAACGCATGCAAAGCCAGAGTGCCAATCACCCCTGCCCCCTCGACCAACCCCGCTGCCATTGAGTGCCGGGTTGCAGTGCATGTAGGCAGTTTAAAATGTCCGCAAATAAACATTTTCCATTATCACGCCACGTACTTGTTTCCACTTTTTCCACTGTGTTGCCACTGTGCCCACTGTGCCCGATTATATATAATTTATTGCTGATGATATTGCAAAATGTAAACGCCACAGTTGTGATTTTTCGCATTTTGTTTCGGCTTTGGTTTGGCTTTGGCTTGACTTGGCATTCGTCAATTCCATTTTAACAACACGTAATGCAAATGCCCGGCACTTTCTGCTATGACTGTCAATACTTGTGCGGATCCGCAAGGAAGGGGCGCTGCTCGTCTAACAAACCAAAGTACATAAAAAAGTAACCAAACGAAAGGAAAAGAAAACAAAAAACAAATGAAAGCAGCAATAGAAAAAAAAAAACAGGAAAGGAATACAAAAAAGCAAACCTTTAATTTCGCCTGACAGTCGACAATCTGGGGTTGATTGCTTCGCCATACGTGGCACACGAACGTGGATGGCAGCCGCTGTCCGCATGTCCTGCGCGCTGACGTTCCTTCAATACAAATCCGTTACGCTTTAGCGCTGACATAGTTCCGCATATGTATGAAGAATACCCTTGCGGGTTTTAAACCCACAACAACAACAACAAATACAAATACAGCAACAATACGCTAGAATATGCTTATCATGCCTACGAACCTTTGCATGAAACGTAACTGTTAAAGTAATGCGTTCTATTTCGTATTGATGATAATGATATTATGATTATTATTATTTATTTTTATGCCAGCAATGTGCGTAGGCGCACAAGATGCTCATTTGTTTTAGTTTTTGTTTCTCCTTTTAAAGGACCTTACTAAATGCTTAAGTGTGTTGGAGTTTATTGTTTTTATTTGTTTTTTAACTATAAAATGTCTTTTATGCATATTATATGCGTGTGGTGTGTTGTGCTTTCGTTGCATAATAAATCATTATGCATAACTTATGTCTTGATATGCTCATATATGCATACGCACACATAAATATTTATCGTACATGTGTACATACAACGGTGGTCACATATTTAGCACACTGCGTAGGATCAACTTTCAGTCAATAATAATGACTACTTGCTCGATATAAACAATAAAAATAAAGAAGCACCAGTAGTCTGGTGCAAGAACTTGCGCTGCACGCAGATACCTTGTAACGTAGTTTATAAGCATTTGCAATTTTGATTTATGGTATATGCGCAGTTTTTTATTTTTTTTCTGTTTTTTGATGTGAAACATCTCTAATTTCGTTTTGACTACAAAAACTACTATCAAAAACCCTTTTGATTTTCAAGTTATCTTTACCTTTATCTTTAAATTTAATAGTTTTAGCTAATACCCAATCACACATTTCAATATCGGTTTACTATATCATATAGCTTCCATTGGAACGATCGGGCGAAGAACAACATTTACTGAGAAAAACTTTCTTGTTTATTAAGATATCGTTATTAATTATAGATTTAATCATTTTAAGTTATATACAATCATATTTCTGAATATGATAAAAAGCGGCTTACTATGACACATAGCTGCCATAGGAACGAGCGGCTAAAAAATGACTTTTACTAAGAAAACAAACATTTTTTTTTCTTGAGATTTCCTAACATAATGAATACAAAATATTAAAGCAAAAAAAAAAAACATAATTTTGGATTGGGTACAAGTTTTATCCACTTCCTTTCTAGTTTATTTTTGTTTTTAATCAGTTGCAAATTTATTTTTATAAAAATTTGGTCGATTCAATAAAAAACGAAGAGGAATTCAACCAAGCGCACTCTTCTAAACAATTTCCTGTCGAATTGTAAGTAGCTGTCATACTTTTCCGACTCGGTTAATCGGGAGAAAGCGCAGCAATTAGAAAAATCGCAACGCTTTTCGGAGTGGGATATGCCAGACCATTTTTTTCTTTCATATCTTTCCTTAATATCGCATTTGTTTTTTTATAATTCTTTATTAAATAAAATTGATTTTCATTTTTTGTTCCCATTACTCTACTAAATTGTTCCTATTTTCAAATCTAATTTCAAAAAACATATGCTCCCGGTAATTTTTTATAAGTAAAATTCAAAAGTTGACACTCAAATGTAATAGCTTTTGCCAGTATAGGGAATATAATTTTCAGTATTGTAAATGCGAGAGCACAGGGTACCTCATTTCGTCACTACATGTGAACGGCAAAAAATTTTACACATTATTACACAAGCCTGGGGTATGACTAATTGAGTAATGTCATTTCGCGTAATGTTGTTTTGGTTTTGCATTGAAAATTGCATTACACATCACAATTTAACAAAAGTGTGAAAGTGACTATTATGGAATCTTGCTATCATGAGCTGAAATTACTCAGCGAGTGTTCGATATTTGTTAAATATTACATTCAATTATTAGAAAGTTGAAAATTTGCAGAATTTCACTAAAATTTTAATGAATTCAAAAGTGGTCGTGGTTGAGGAGCAGAGTTTGCAGAGCACGAAACTGTTCCTTCTGATTTACGCACTAGTTCTCCTCTCTCCTGACTTGCACACACATGTAGTGCTCAGTAGAGGTGTCAAACTATCGATAATCACACCATCGATAGTTTTCGGAACTTTTGGAAATACTATCGATACTATCGCGTTAGAAAAAATTTTCCAAATTAAAAAAATTTCGTTTTAAAAAAATGTTAAAAGAATTTTATATAAAGAGCCGTAATACAAATAAATTTCATTCATGTAAAACGATAACAAAAATTAAATTAAAAATTACTATACATGTTTGCATAGCAAAACAAATTATTTCCATTTTTTAACAGAAATTTGTTTTAACGAAAAAAAAATTAGTAATCTAGAGATATGTGTATAAATAAAATTATGTGAGATAAATGTATCACCCGTTTGTTCTATTTTAAAAAGAGCAACTTATATACAGTTGCTGCTTTTAATGTTGATCTTTTTTTTGAAATGGTAAGGCCGGCTTTGCTCAACATTTTCTCCACTCCTCCAGCACCACCAGCATAATAAGCACCACCCGCATAATCAGCAGCACCACCATAGAAAAAATGTAAAATTGCACAAAATTTAACTATTTAAACAAAAAGAATTATTGTAGGGAAATTACCTGCACTTGGAATGTTCCAGAGAAATGCCAATGATAGAGTTTACTTTGTAAAGTAACTATTGATAGTATTTTAAAACCATCGATAGTGATGGAAAATTAAAACCATCGATACCATACGATAGTACCATCGATAGTTTGACACCTCTAGATACAAGTTGATTTTATTGGAAGTAAGATACCTGCGTAGTTTTCGAATTGACAATCTGTGTGGCGTAGAGGTGTCAAACTATCGATGGTCACACCATCGATAGTTTTCGATATTTTTAAAAAAACTATCGATATTATCGCGATAGTATCGTTAAAGAAGAAATTGAAAAAAAAATCTTTAATGGAATCTGCAAAAATATTAATTATATGTAATATGGACTCATTATGCGTTTATACAACTGTGGTGTATCACCTATCCAATTTTCTTACCGTGCAGCCATCTCGAAAACTGTATTAACAACACGCCTTCAGCACCACATGCATCACCCGCACAATTAGCACTACCTGCTTAATCAGCACCACCACCGAAAAATTGTAAAATTGCACAAAATTTAACTATTTTAACAAATAGAATTTTCGGAGGGGAAATTACCTGCGCATCGAATGTTCCAGAGAAATTTTAGTGATGAAGTTCACAATGCTACATTACAGTCGACTATCGATAGTATTTTAAAACCATCAATAGTGTTTGAAAATTGAAACTATAGATACTATCGATAGTACCATCGATAGTTTGACACCTCTAGTGCTCAGTTCTACACTTGTCCATCCACGACCATAACACAAGAAACGAAGAGTGCGCTTCAAATTTTAGAGAAAAGCAAACAAAAAAGGAAGAAAGTTCAAAAAATTTTCTACGAGTAAATTCAATTTGAATTATGGACACTGCTGATGCTGAAATAAATTTATCAAATGTCAATACAAGCAACCAAATAGTGCTCAACGACCAAACTCTGCTCGACATTATGCTGCTATATCCTTTTCTATATAATCGCTGGATGCGACCCAGTGACGATGAGGACTATGACATTTGGGCTTGGAACAACATTACCACGGCATTCAATAGCAGTTACCAAGTAGAAACATTGTCAACGAATTTTACAACGCAGGAATTAAAGCAACGCTGGGAGGCACTCAAACCCATCGTGCGCAGTCTGTTAAAGGCTCAAGAGGCTTTACCCGAAACTTTGCGACGCACGGTTTTGCTAATAAATGCCCACTTGAAAAATTATGACAAACATAGCGTAGTGCACATTAGGAAAGAAGGCAAAGTGGCGCGTTTGATTTTGGAGCACATACCGTTGGTAGAAAGTCTATCTCCAGAGCAGCGTAAGCGGCTAGAAGTGGATGTCATGAACTTGCTACTAACAACAGAATTGGATTCGCGGACAACCAGCACCTTAGATGCCGAACAGTTGGCACGCATCCAGAAGCAACACACCGAATTTAAAAAAAGCATTGGCATAAATGACTGCTTTCCGGAACAAAAACCATCCAAAGCGACCAGTACAGCAACTAAGCCAACGATAATTGAAGTCGAATCAGACATTAACTCGAATTCTATTATGCTAATGGACAGTGATGATAATACGTGGGAGGGTAACACTACACAGAAAGCGGACGAAACGCTGACCTCTAGAGATGAATTTAATTCTGTATACAGACACGATCTGACAGTAGATGATAAGGATGTCGAGTATGTATTGGAGCAAACATGTAAAATGGAGGATAACAATACTGCAGAGAAAACAGCTTCGCTCAAGACACGAAATGTAACAATACCTGACATTTCAGACGAGCAAACTCTACCAGCCACATGTGACAGGGACAACAACATGCAAGTGTTGACTCCCATTCCATTGCCAACACAATTGAAGCATGACGTCGGCTTAACAACATCTAACAGCTCCGATGCCATTATTGCAGAATTTGTCTGTGAAGAAGCGCAGCCAGCTGCACAACCAAAGCTTTTGTCGACAAGCAATTCGCCTTTACCCAAGGTACCAGTTTCAACAGACTATCTACCAGCTAAGTCGCCAAGTGAAACTCACTACACAGAAACATTTGCAGTAGCTAGACTAAAACCACAAATTGTGGCAAGGAGATCGAGTGGTGTTATAGTTAAACCCGAGCATGAGCAGCATAAAGAAAACCGCAGCACTGAAGCAGCAGCAACTAAACCGAAATTAGAAGCCTTGGCGACAAGGTCCAGTGGTGTTAAACCAATGCTAAGCAGCCTAAGGAAACTCGCAGTGCGGACGCGGAAGTGGGTAAAGCGAAATCAGAATTATTAACAACCAGATCGTGTAGTGTTATACATAAAGCTGATGTTAGGCATCCTAAGGATTGTGTCAATCAATCGAATGGTATTGTATCTATACCTTACGAAGTATTTCGCGTGCCTTCAAAAAGTGCCTAGTAATATAGAAGAAAAGTAAGCGTGCTTGTCAAACGCTTGAAGCCCGTCAAATTGCCCGTGGTTTAAATAATAAATAAAACTTGAAAAAAAGTCAACAATGATCACATAACTAGCTGTTAAATTCGAATAAATGTATTATAACTGTAAACTTGCAAAACTGTTATATGTTATATATTATATATGTCTCACGAAGCCATTCATAAATATTTGCTTTATTGTATCGAGACACAGAGGGGCAGTGCTTTATCTTTGTTATGTACGATAATACATGGTTATAAGAATATCTGCCGTTCTTCAGCTAATCTCGTAGGCACTCTCCCTTTGTACCACATTTTGTTTACATTTAATGAAATAACTAACCAATGACATCGAAACATATCGGCAGCAGTAATTTTTAATAAGGCTAATGGCCGTGCGCTCAGTGAAGGCGAAAATCGCAGTGCGAGATGATCCTCAGGCTCGGCAGCCCGCAGGCAACTAAACCCTCTGCGCAGTACACGATTGCACCCGAATGACCATTGGCTCTGCTCTGCGAAGTTCGATGCTGCTTATTGGAGTGGCATTTGCCTTTATGAATGAATGTTGAAATGCAACGCAAACATATGTTCGTCACTTGCTTCGTGAAATGCACAAGCAACCACCGAACGCACACAGGCATACGGCCGTACTCTCAGCGAAGGCCGAAAGATAATCAGGCTCGGCCTTCGAATCCTTTGTCATTTTTAATAAAGCGTTCATGGCAAAAAAGAGAAGAAAACTAATAATTACAAAAAAAAAAATAGAAAGGCAGGGATATAGTCGACTATAGAAAACCCTGTAATAAATCCAAAACTGAATATATTTTTGTGTTGCTTTAATATTTTCTATTCATTATGTAAGGATATTTAAAGAAAAAAAAATTTTTTTTTTAGTAAAAGCCATTTTTTGGCAGATTGTTCCTATCGCAGCTATATGTTATAGTAAGCCGATATTTATAATATTCGAGAATATGATTGGATATTACTTAAAATCATCAAATCTTAATTTTAATAACGATATCTTAATAAACAAAAAAGTTTTTCTCAAGAGATGTTGTTTTTCGCCGATCGTTCCTATAACAGCTATATGACAGACAGACGGACAAGCTGATCAAGAATATATATATTCTTTATGGGGTCTGCCACGCTTTCTTCTTGCCGTTACATACATTTGCACAACTGAATATACCCTTTACCATTTTTTGGTGCAGAGTATAAAAATCAAAGTTGTCATCAGCAAATAGACAAAAAAGTGTTGTCACTGATAAGTCTTGCTGTTTCGAACAACAACCACAGAGCGAGACTCAGGGAACCTGTTGTGTTGCTGTTGTATCGGTGTTGGTCACAGTTGGGTGGCTGTTAATTAACAGAAATTCGTTATCGAGGGCTAAGACATAAGCTATGTCGAAATACTCACCAACTCTATTTGTTTACAATTAAATCCTTCCGATATCCTTTAGAAATGTAGCCAGTCTCTTCAATGCATTTCAAAGCATTTTTAAAAATAGTTTGGGTTGATCAAAATGAAGTCGCCGCCAAATCTGCAAGGCTTCTAATTGTCAAAAAAAAATGCATAATCCTAATACAAAGTGATCTACTTAAATGACCACCACTGTATATGCTACATAAAAAACAATGGGCTCCGCTTCTATAAATATCACCAATAAAATGGTAATCCAAACAGCATGCATAATTAACGCATCCGACAAGCCGCAGCCAAGCAAACCAAAGTGAACCAAACCGAAGCCAGCCAAGCCAAAGCAAAGCAGAGCAGAGCAGTCTAAACTACACTGTGCGAAAGCAAATGAAACCAAAAGCCCAAATAAAACAAGCAAATAAACCGAGCAACAGCCGTCGGGGCGAAGTTGCCTCATTACGAGCCGAACAAGCCGCATGCAACATTTATTTGCATACTAGACAGGCGAGAATCGAACTAAATAACTGACTGCGTCGCACACGGCCAGGAGCCGCAGAGAAGGAGGAGGACCTGCCCCGGCGTATTCCACATGCATTTAACTGTCTATCAATCAACTTGATTTGGGTTTTGTGTACCGTTGGCCAGCACCGTACCCAGATACTCGCATGCATAAAAGGCAGCACGTCGCCGCGCACAGGCGAGCGGCATTAGGCGCATAAGGAGCTCAAGGAGGCAAAGGAGCCTATGGAGCATAAGGAGCATTAGGAGCACAAAATTAGCAAGTTCGGATCGCTTGGGCGAATTGAAATTCACGGACGATTGATTTATATTAGCAAGACGGCATTAAATCTTTTAGCTGAAATAATCTGCACGACTTTGGCAGTTCGACTTGCCATAAGTTATTTAAAATTTGCATGCATTTATTGTTTCTGATCTGATCTGACCTGACCTGACCGTAGGCGCAGGCAAACCGACATTTGTGACTATTTCTCGGTTTCGGTTTTCTTTTTGCTCTTTGTTAATTAAGCCAAAAAGCTGCAAAACCAAAGCAAATAAAAAAATTTGTTTTTTATATAAGCGACGTAGAAGAAAATCTTAGAAAAACCAAAATAAAAAAACAAAAATAAAGAGAAAAACAAACTTGTTACAAAATTGAATTCCCATTAATCGTTATGTTGTGATTATTTTTGTTGTTGTGGTTGTTGTTGTCGTTATCATCCCAAAAGACGCAAAGCTAATTAGTTTTCGTCGACAAATTTCCGCTCGTTTTAATTTCCAATTTCCTTTGTGATTTGCTAGCAAAACTTAATGATTCCATGCATGCACACATTTTGAATGCAAAACTTGGCTCCTGCCGAGTGAGCCTGGCAGTTCGACAGGCGAGTGTGGGCACGACTTCACAGTTCCATGTACTTCAACATACGTATGTGTATCTTTGTAGTGAATATGTAAGTGTATGTGTGTGTGTGTGTGTGTGTTTTGTGTGATTAGTTGAACGTCACTGTCGCTGCCACAACAGGCGCACATCAATTAAACTTATCATGCAATTATTTGCACATCATCATTTTATTTTGCGCAAGATTTTGCACATCGTTAATATTAACTTTTTGCATTTCCCCAAGGATTTCCCTAAACATAAGTACACGCACACATACATAACCATAACCATGTAAGAGTAAGCGCAAGCGTATACGTAATATTTGTATGCGTTCAATTCGCAGGCAGAGCCACAAATCAACAAACGGAGCTCCAAAGCCACGAACCAAACTGCGTCTATGTCTGGCAGCTCAGGTTGGCTGCTTCTGCTGCTGCTGTTGCTGCAGTTACTGCTCTGCACTGAACCTTGCTGGAGTTTACAGATGTTCTTGCTAATCTATGATTAAACTTTGCTTAATCTTTGGGGATTTGCTGCAGCAGCAATTAAATATTTCACATGCATGCACACTCTCGCACTCGCACACTTAGGATATGACAAACGAAGGCAGTCCTTGTGCACTGCGTGCATTGGCAAGTTTGCAGACAGGAAGAGTCAATAACAATAATAATAACAACAACAACAACAACAAAAATAATATTAATAATAATAATAATAATAATAATAACAAGTGCAGTGCAATGTGCAAAGCCAAAACAAAAATAAATGCAAGACATAGCAAAGAAGGAAAGCAGCAGCAGAAGAGGAAGAAGAATGCATGGCAGGGGCAGAACTAGGGGTGGAAGATATTTGTGCAATGCATAAATAATTCCGACTGCCGAGGTGGCTGCCTGCTCGTTCAGACGCCTGCATGGGAATTCAATCGATCTGCAATCGCTGCCAGGCATGTGTGTAAATTTGATTGCGTGCAAAGGATTCTCTGTAAACTGTTCATTTATTTATTAAAATATGTTTATATTAATTTCTGCTTAACATAACGTAAACTGCCGCCAGCAAACAAGCAAACCAAGGCCCAGAGCCGCCGACCCAAGGCCCACAGCCTGCAGCCAGAACTCACAGCATGATGTGAGTATATTTAAATGAAATCTTTAAATTTGGTATTGCATAAAAAATGCATGCAAAAGCGGGCGCAGGACTTGCATGTGAGAGACAGCCGAGGTGGCACAGCGGACTTGGCCTTTGTTGAACTCGTCATAAAATTTGCACAATTTTATGGAGTAGTAAAAAAGTAGAAAAGAAAAACAGAGCAAAGCAAAAGTTTGCGCGCAGGCTGCATAATAAATAAAGGATTCGTCTGATGTTTGACTTCGTGAGACTTTGACTTCATGCCTAGAGCCGAAACGGCATGTTTTGCCTTTGTCTGGTTTGGGTGGCATATAATTAATTTTTCATTCTGCTTTGCTTGCTGGCTGAATGTGTTAATTTTCACTTTTGAATGCAAAGGACATTGTCGCCTAATGCCTGGCCAGCGTGGACTGGCAGTGTGAGCCGCAGTCAAGTCGACTGCCGCTATGTGGGGGTAGGGTGGGGCTCGCTCAGGCATTTGCAGGAAAACCAATAATGTCAAATATGCGCATATTTATGGTCCGAAAATAAATGTGAGTTAACATGTCCAAGCGATGGCCATATAAATGCCAAAGCCGTAGAGGAAATGCGTAAACGGAATTAATGATTTTAATGCCTTTCGCTTTACGTAGCATTTTGCAAAAATATGCCAACAGGGAGTAGTTGACGGCAAGGAAGGAAGCAAGGAAGGAAGGAAGGATGGAAGGAAGGAAGGAAGGAAGTTTCATATCGAACCAACTAATTGCGACATTATGCCGAGATCAATAGTTAATAGCCTCAGAGCACATTGCCCATCTGTGTGTGTGTTTGTGCGCGTGTGTGTGTGTGTGTGTGTGTGGGAGTGTGGAATACGAAAATGAACAAGAATAGGAATTGTTGCAGCATAACTTATGCAGAAATGCATTAGTTAAGGTCCTGTGACTTCCGCTTTGCATTGCTGTGCGCAAGGGCAGGCGACGATGTCGATATTTCATTATTAATAAATATTTAAGCCCAACAACGCAAAAGGCAAACGCACGAAAATTGCAAAAACAAACCAACCAAGCAAAGAAAAACAAAAGAGGAAAAAAGGGAAAAGAAAAACAAGAGACTGCGTTAATGTGGCAAAAATTTGAGCACTGAATAATTTGACACATGTTAGCTGTGTGTTGCGGGTACCAAACAACAGCAGCAACAGCAACAACAACAGCAACAACAACAACAAAAGCAATAACAATACCAATAACAACAACAACAATAGTATTGCACATGTTAAGCGGTTTGCTGCGGGGCGCTGCACATGCGAATATCCGATATAAGCACACACGCTGCCTGCCTGCCTGCCTCCCTCCCTCCCTGCCTGCCTTACTGCTTCGGTGCTGCTGCTGCTGCTGCTGCTTGACGTTGGCTTGGCTCTTTTATTATTTATGATAATGTTTGGCCATTCGTTTGGTTTATTGTGCTAATGTGCCGCAATTAAGATTAAGAAGATGATGTTTTCCTGCATTTCGACCGCACACTCACTCAGCCTGTACCCGGCTGTGCCCGGCTATGCCCGGCAGTGCTCTGCTGAGCTCGGTTGTGCGTTGTCTCGCCTACTTCACGCGCTTGCTTTGCTGCGACTGACTGCGTATTGAATGTCCTTGCGTTGCGTTGCGTTGCGCATGTATTGTCCTTCCTCCTGCGGTGCGTGTGTGTTCTGCGAATATGAATATCATAAGAATGAAAGTGAAAAAGTGCCAATGAACACAGCGCAACAAAGGCAAGGCAAGTCAAGGCGGCCGACATGGCCAACTTTCTTACTTGCTTTCGTTTGTTTGCTTTGCTGCTTTGTTTGTTTGTTTGTTTTTGCGCACTTGTGCTTTTGTTGTTGCTGCCGTTGCCGTTCGCTGTTGCTCGGCTGTCTCATATGAATGTACATAAATCGTGAAATGATTGCATTTGCACGTTGTAAATGTGTTTGTCGCCATACGCACGCACACACATGTGTGCCGCCCAGAAACACTCAAACACCCAAACACCCGAACACCCAAACACCCGTGTACACACATAAACACACAAGGCTCGGTGGCTGCTGCTGTCATTTTTGTGCGTCCTTTGACTACACGCACGCACACACGCACACACACTCACGCAGACTCACGCACATTAAAATAATAGTTGAAATGCGAAAATAAAATGCGACATAAAGACCAAAAATGACCAAGGATTCGGTGTGCTTAACGTTGATATATCACATGGCGTCACATTGAGTGGGTGTTGTCCTACATAATAATAGTAATAGTCATAATAGTTGCCAATGGCCAGCGGGAAGCGGACAGCTGCTCGGCATTGTTATTTTGCGTTGATACGCTCAGCTTATGCCAGCTTCACCGCAAATTCTTATCATTTATATTATACATAGCATAGCTCATTTCGACTTAGTTTCCTTTACGCCAGGCGCACAATTAAAACTTTAATCATTTGCCTGACTTTTTGCCCAATGGTTTTCTCAGCTTCCCTGCCCTCACCTTCTCTTTCCTTCCCTTGTGCCCGGCATACTGTGGCATATGCTCCGCCTGCTTTGCCTTGCGCATTATCGCCGTCCAAATGCCCAAATAGTCCTTTGCGCAGCGCACCGATTTGTGATTAATGATCTGAGTTTAAACAGAAGTATACGTAAAACAACAACAAAAAAAACAAAAAACATAAAATATACAAAAATTTTCGGCTTCCGTTCATTTTTTCGTTTGCGATAAAAAGTCTTAAGCATCAATTTCCTACGTTTCGCAGTCGCCTGGCCCTGCTTTGGATTGCTTCGCTTTGCTCTTTTCGCTTTTCGGTTTTCGGCTTTTTTTGTTTTTTTTTTTGGTTTTTTGTTTTTTGCGCTCTTATTTATGACAATCATTTATCACACGACGTACAAGGCAAATTTTACGCGATTACGCTTTTCCATTATCCTTATTGTTGTTTCATTTTTTTTGTTGTGTTTTTTTTTTTTTGTTTTTTGTTGCAACCTTGCTACGGTGTGATTTCCCGTTATTCCTGCTTGCCGTTTTGTGTTTTTTCGTTTTTTTTTTCTTATTTTGGCTTTTTTTCGCATTTTGGCTTGTGTGCGTTTTGGCTCTTTGATCTTGTTGCCAATTTTTTCTTCTTGTTTGCTTTGTTTCCGTAAAATTTCACAAACATAAAAAGCCCACAAAAAAAAAAAGAAAAAAAAAACTGAAAAAGTATTTCGTCTGCCGTCACCTTCACAGCTGTCCTGTCGACGTGTGCCTATTGATTTTCGGCTTAGTTTGCGCATTGCTTTTCACATGTGTTGCCGCTGCGCTTCACTGTCCGTGTGCGCTTTGTCCTGCTGCTGCCGTACTGCCGTCAATCAGAATGCCTGCAAATCTCTCAACTTAAAGTACGAATGATTGAAGCACTTGAGCGTATGCGATACAGTCGGCTGTCTGAAAGACCCGTTTGTTGTCATGCCGACAAGCCGACATGCCAAACTGAAAGCGGAAAGGCAACTTTTGGCAGCCAGCGCCGACTGCTGGCAGTGCGCGCAGTTGGCAAGGACACGCAGCAAAACTCGTAACATTTTGACAAGCGCTAAATAAATAATGAGATAATCCGCAACAGAACACAGCAAACAGTTAATTTAATAAACAGGAAGCACATTAAGTCCGGTTTCGTTTTACACTGCAAACCTCAATAATGTCGATTGCCAAAGCACACACGGGCACACACAGGCACACAGCGCAGGATAATGCACACAATAGTCGGCATAAAAGCCTAAGAATATAAATTATTGGCTTTTAACACCTTGTACACATAATTTTCACTGTTTGGCAGACAACACACAAAGTGCACCCAGTGGTGGCGGTAACAATAATAACAACAACAACAACAGAAACAAACAGCAACAGTAATAGCAAATGCCAACTGCATAAACGCAAAAGTCAGGGATGAAACATGCATAAAACTATTACAGTTTAAGCGGATTAAATGTAACCGAAAAAAAAAAAAGGAAAACTAAAGGAAAACTGAAAGCGGAAAAGCGGAAAAAACACACAATATTAAAGCGCACAGGATTGGGTGGGGGCGGGCGTGCGTAGGGATTATGTAAACACAAAGCCGTGACAAATGCAATGGCAGCGAGGCTGAAAATTAAACTAATTTTCATGCTGAAAAAATGCATTCGTCTTGCCCGCATGTTTTCGCATTTGTTATCACTTTGTTGCGTTTTTTCTCGTCTTGTTATTGAAACAAATAAATAAAGCGGCAACAACACAATGACAGCGCAGTGCAAAAAGCAGTGAAGTGCATACGTAAGCAAACACAATGCGCAGCCATCGCACATGGCCATGTCCTGGCGCTGCTGCTGCTCACGTGCGTATGTCCTGCAGCATGCATTGGTGCGTGTTTAATGCTATCAACACCATTAACTTGCGCTGTTGTTGTTGTTGCTGTCGTGGTTTATGCTATTGTTAAATCAATTGTTGTGCCTTTTCGCTGCGCTTCTAGCAGCAGCACCTCTCAGTCTGTCTTCTGCCAGTCTGTGGCGGCTGTGTCTCACTTTTGCGCATTTGTTTGCTTTGTGTGCGATTGACTGTTTATTTGTCGCTCTGCCGTTGCCGTGCAGAGCAATTTGATTGCGTAAAACCGCAACGTAAGCAAATCGAGTCCAACACTTAATCCGCTTTCCCGGTCAGCAGCAGCAGCAGCAGCAGCAGCAGCAGCAGCCATGCTACGTTGTTTGCTCGTCGTTTGTTGTTTGTTGCGTAGCTTACGCTAATGGACAGCGGCCATTTGAATGTCCTACTAGTGCACGAGGTGCAGTCGGAATGTTCGTTGGCGTTAAGAGCCTAAAATGTCAGTGTTAAATCAATTGTTGCATTTCTCCTATATAAATAAATAAATCCTCGAAAAGCAATTAAATAACAACTAAAAGCTATGACATACAAAACTCATATAATATTTATTTGATAACAAGTTTTTATTTAAAATATAACTTTTTCATTTCCAATTTATATATGTATATATTTACATATGTGTGTGTATAGATATCGTTATTTTTTGTATATTTTTTGTTGCCTTCCTGCCAAATCATGCAACCGAAACTAATACATTTGGTAAATTTTTGGCGTTCCCGCGGGACATGCTGTTGTTTTTGTTGTCCTGCTGCTGCTGCTGCTGCTGCTGCATTGGCAACATGACGAAACTAATCCAATTAAGTGTTGCAAACACACACACACACATACACGGCCACAGACACAGACTCCAGCCGCCACCCCCGTCAGTGATCGCCTGCATTTGCACAGCTGGTGTCTGTCACAGCATAAAAATCGACAAGAGCACAACAACAATGATACTTTCACTACGTTCGCATCCTTTTGCCGCTTGCATGTCATTCCGCCGGCCCTTCTACCGCAGCCATTTGCTGTTTGTTGCACACGACCACGCCTGGTGCGCGTGCCCCATGTCTCGACAAAATCGACGACTAGGCAACAACAGTCACAGCAACAACAGCAACAAAGACAACAACAACAACGATAGCAAGTTGCAAAGTCATCAACGTAAAGCATGATTTGTGGTATTTATGCGATTTAAATGCCATTGGCGCTACTTCGTCCAGTCTCGCTCGCTCACGGCACACCAAACCACACCACAGCTCAACCCACCACAGCCCACCACAGCCCACCATGCCACAACACACCACACGTCCCAGCGTACCCGATTGCTGCTAAGCAGTGTTGCCGTGTTGCCCTGTTGCCCTGCTTCCCCGCCGTCCGCTGTCCCGCTGTCCTTTGCTGTTTGCTGTTTCCCATTCTGTGCTCGCTCTTTTTTAATTCGATTTTCAATGACGTTCGTTTGTCTGCGCACGTGTTTCGTTGCTAAGCATGACTTTGATTTGTCTTGCCCCGGGTACGTTCTAGTTAAAGCCGTTACACATAAAGCAGCTTTAATTTGGAGAAAATTCCCATTTACAGTTTTAACTGCTTATGTGTGGCATTGCTCACGTGTCACTTGCTTATGCTAAAAATAAAAAAAAGAGAGCGAAAAAAAGAGGGAGCGCAATGAAAAACTCAATTTACTTTTGCCAACGTTCACGTTTGCTGACTTTACGCCTTTTAAAATTGTTGACAATTAATTTAAATTAACACATTAATTGCATTTTTTATGCATAATAAAAAGGACTACGGCGGTGTGGCAAAACAAAAACAGAGTCGAGCGAAAATAATAATTTTTTTCATGTGGCTTATTCAGTTTTCGCTTATGTTGCACATTTTATAGATGATGAAAGCACGACAAAAATAAATTGAAAAGAAAACAACAAAAAAACGGCAGAAACAGAATATGCAAACAAGCAAAACAACAATAACAACAAACATTACAACGTGTGAAAAAATGAGTAGAAACACACACGCAGCGAAAAATAACAAAATAGCAAAATATTAACGACAAAGAGAAAAAAGAAAAATTCATTGTTTGAAAATAATTTACAAATTTTGTTGAACAACTTATTGCAACGCAGTAACAACACGTAACAGCAGCGGGCCCACGTCCACGTCCGCGTTCTCTGCACCCACCCCCATCCCCACTCTCGCCCAGCATTTAGCATTTTGCACAAATTTCTGATACTCGCTGACACGTAATTTTTCATTTTCTGACCGCGTAGCCAACTTCTTGCCACTGGACGCGTCGCATTTTGCCAACATATTTTCGTGTATGCCCAATAAATTCAGCTATCTTGCCATCGTCGTTTCAATGCGAGTGCGAGGAACCGTCTCCTCCGCTCCGCTCTGCTCTGCTCTGTCATCAGTCCCTGGTTCTCGTTATGCCGTTATGCCCTTTGCAGTTCCCTAACGAGCCGCCGACCCAAGTGCGCTGCCGCTCGCCGTCGGCTTAGTTCAATTTTGTACGCTTTGTTTATGCTTTCTATTCTGTTCCGTTTCGTTCCGTTCCGTTCTCCGCCGTTCACCGCTCTTCGCTACTGCGGCGCACTGTCTGTGTTGGGGATTATGTCTTTATAAATTTTGACATGTTATAACTGTTGACGTGTTGTTTTTGTTGTTGCCGTGGCTGTTGCTGTAGCTATTGTTGTTGTTGTGCTGGTTGTTTTGCGCCAGTAAATCCGCTATGTTTTGAAGTTCCTAGTTCGACCAGCAGCAGCAGCAGCAGCAGCAGTAGCAGCAGCACCAACGGCCTCCGTAGGTTTGGCCTCAACAACAACAACGACAACAACAGTAATGACTGCGGCAGTGGCAACACAAGTTACGCGTACGACAACGACAACGACAACCCGGTGAAAATATTTAAATTAATTTTATGACGTCTGTTGTTTGTTGCTGTTTTTGAGTAGAATTTTGCTTATTTTGTGTGCCGTTGTTATTGTTGCTGTTGTCATTTTTGTTGTGCCTGCTGCTTGGTGCCACCTAATCCTGACTTATGGACTTTTTGGTTTCATCATCCCTATCATCATCATTATAATATTTTTGTTGTTTTTTTTTCTCCGTTTTCTTTTTGTTTGGCCGCTTATGTTTTTTCTTGTGCATTTTATTATTTTCGGTTGTTATTGTTGTTGCTGTTGTTTATGCGCTTGGCCACAATCTAATAGATACAAAGATATATGCCTGAGACGCATGCCTCGCCACACAGGTAGATCAGAGTTTACGCTTGTTATTTTTAATTACTTGCGAGGGTGGTTTCTGTTTATTGCCAGCTGGTGGTCGCCGCTGTCTTACAGTGTAGGCTGTTTCGTTTTATGAATTTCGATAAAAGAAATAACAAATTAGTTTTGTGTTGCTCGCAGGCATTGTGAGTTTGCAATAAAATGCAATGGGTGTGCGCGCAACGCCTTGCAGAGGAAATTGGGTTTTTATCGTTTTCAAAATGTAATCCTCGTGGCATAAAGTGAACTGTTGCCGGAGTGCTTAGTCAGCAACGAAACACGTAAGTTAGTTGAAAAAACGCAAAGGACGTTGTCTGTCCTGGCGTGTTGCATGCACTTTCCCCAGCGAAAGGCGAATGACAACAAACGACATGAGTTAGCTAACAACTTTCGCTGCTAAGCTGACAAGTGTGATTGTTGCCGAATGCATGTTTCCGGGTGCATGTTGCTGCAACATGTTGCACGGAGCGAAATATATACAAATGCCGGTACTGTTTATATGACTTCCCCTAATGCTTTGTGCACATATTCGGAGGGAAATAAATGCGGCGAATTGAGCAAATGCAAGGGGAAGTTTTAAAGAGAGCGACAAACGCCAGAGAGAAAATTATAAGAGCGTATAAGCATAGTTAGCAACAGGAACACAGCCTTAGGCGATGCAATGTAGTGTATTGGTGCTCGATCGCCTGCAGTATACTACAGCACATTTAGTTTTCTCCGAACAATTTCGCTCGGGAACATAAGATTTCTAAAAATACCTTCCATAGAACTTTGATGGTTGCAATGATTTTGTACTGTTTTTTTTGATGTGTTATGACAGCATGGCACTTGTTAGACTGTTTGGCGGTAGATTGATAGATAAATCATCAAATGTACCAGCTGACTTCTTGATTCCAATATAGTAACAATTTGCTAATATCAATAGGCTTGTTAAGTTCGAATGTATAAAAAGTTAACTACAGAAATCACCCACTTGAGGGCATATTATTAAAGATTGATTACTAGAATCGGACTATACTGTCAAAGAAGAATACGAATGCTTTATATTTAAGTTATTGTTTCAAGACACAAACCCTTTTAAAAAAAAAAAACAATTAAACAACAATTAAAACAATTTTAAAAAGTATGTTTCCTGAATTCCTTTAAACCTGCTTACTCTCAAAACTCACCACATAAACAAAATTTACTCTCCCTCTATCACTCTGTTTCACCACGCACAGAACACTGCGCTCAATTTCCCCTGTGTTGTGGTGAAGCCATCTCATCCCTTTTGAAATAAATGGTTTCTCATCGTGGCACGAATTCCGATTAGCATGAGCGCGTTATCTTTAACGAAATTGACGCCAGCGACTGAGAGCACGAGTCGCAATGCCGAAGTGCAGCGTGACGACAACGAGCTCACACGAAGCCCGCACGAGCTCGTAGCAACGACCACGAAGCCCGAGCCAGCGCTGCCTGACTGGCAATCGGCGGCATTAGCTGAGCAAAAAGCGTTCAGTTGAAGGTGGACTCTTCGGCAAAGTTGACACGTTTTGCGCGCGAAGCGGTTCACGCGTAGAATTGCATTTTACTGTGTTTGTTTGCAATCCGATTGGCAGTAACAACTCCAGCAAGTGAACTCTACGAATAAGCGAAAGCAAGAATATTAAATAAATCTAATAATTGTGTTTTCAAAAAAATTTACTTTACGATAAAAATTCGTATTTTTAATTTTTTCAAAAATACTTTGCGATTAATCGTGGCATACTTTTATGCTTCTTGGTCGAAACCCACGAATCAGTGACATACATTTTACTAACGAAAGTTGTAACAATTTCTTAACACATCGCAAGCGAGCACAGGTAACATTCATACTACATCTACATGCCAGCCATTAAGGTGAAGTGCGAAACACACATACGTACTTGCATATATAAAACTGAAATTTGAAAATCTGCAGATGTTGAAAAACTCTAAAGTACCAAGTCACAAAAGTCATAATAACAAAGTAAGGTGTAAGTGATTTAGGAACACAGTGGGACATTAGCTTAAGCATAAAGACTGCTGTGAAGCGAACCCTAGCCAAGTTGCCAGTGTTTACATTTCGGATGTTATGCGATTATAGTCGACTCCGTCAAAAATAACAAAAACACAAAGACAAAAACATACATAATAGTAACTAAGCAAAAAAAAAAAAAAAAAGAAACCATCCAATATAAAGGCGATAACAAAGCTAACGCGAGAACTTTCACTAAATAAATATAACAACAAAAAAACTAACAACAACTTATAAAACGACAGTAAGCCACAAATAAGAAATAATAAGAAAAAAAAAAAAAACAACAAAAGAAAATAAAAAATACCGAAAATAACAGAAACCAATTTTCATTGTTCTGTGGCTTGAAAACGCAGGCAAAGTGCCAACGTAAAGCAAAGCAAAGCAAGGCAAAGCCAGCCAAGCTATGCAAAAGGAGAACAGCAATGAAAAGCATATAACAAAATTGCTATGAACACCAGCAGCAGCCGCAACAAAAGGCAAGAAGAAGACAATAAGAAAACGTAGTGAGTGCAAATAAAATGAAATAAACATAAAGCGCCAAAAAGTAAGCAAACAAACAAACCAGCAAACGAATAAGCAAGAGCAGGCAAGCAAATAAGCAAGCAGCGAACGAAGTAAGCAAATAAGCAACCAAAGGCAGCAAAGGCAAAAACCCACGAGAAAAGTTGATTTGAATGCTAAGAAATACATTTTCGCTTAGACTTTTTTTTACTTGCCGAATTTGATAAGAAAACAAGAAGCGAAGAAAAACGGAAAAAAACAAAAAAAACCAAGATAAAAAAGAGTCCGCAAAGAACTTTGTGAAATTTGCCAAAAGCATTTACGCAGACAAGCAGACAGACAAGCAAAGAGTGTAGAAGACTCATAAGCATTTACCATATATGTATGAAGCATTGCCTGCCTTCTTGCATTTGAGTGTGGATTATTGTGTTGAAAAACAAAAATAATAAAAAAAAAACTAAAACCGAAAAAAAAACCGAGTGCAAAACAAAAAAGGAAAAACACGTGAAATAGCACGCGTCAAAGACAACGAACTCACTCAGATTATTGTCTGCCGCCATAGGCGCCCCAGCCAGCTACACACAATCCTACGCAGCAGCAGCAGCAGCGACACTTGCCAGCAACGTCTCAATGACTGCCATCTATAATTCGGTCGTGTGAATAAAACTAAGTAAGTCTTTCGCAGCTGTTTTCCCACATAAGTTACTGTTTCCGTTTTTTTTCCTTTTTGTGGTTTTTTTTTTTTTTTTCAACTTGCCCAGCCAGTGTTGAATGATGTGATGCCTGCGCGTGCAGATTAGTTCGGCTTTCGTGGTGTACTTTTAGGCTGGGGCCACGAGAGTACTGTAGGCTGACACGTTATGACATTTAATGCGACTCATTTATGACACGATTAACTTGTTCAACGGCGTCACTTATTTTATACGCCGCTCTCACTCATCTCAGGATCCTCATGCGCTGCCGGCACGTGTGGTTTTCACTTAAACGTGCTCTGCTCCGCTAAAATTGGCTGTTTTAATGCCATTAGAGTTGACTTGCGTCAACAAAAGTTGCTATCTTGCTTCTTACTCTCCCCTCTGCTGCCATCACTTTCACTCTAGCCTCGCATTGTCCTTGTCAGCCGTTTTTCATTGCCAGTCTTTGACTGCTGCCTACTCTGCGTTTTACTTCATAACATACAATACACAATCTCAGCACAAAAGAAAAGAAAACAAATAAAAAAAAATAAAAAAGAAAAATTTGAACCGAGAAAAAAAAAAGAAACAGCAGGAAAATAAAACGTAAACAGAGAAAACAAAAAAAATTGAGTGTAGAAAAACTTGATTGATAATCAATTGATAGGATTTTCCTACGCCTTCGTTTCAGTTTTGTCTTGCGG
This sequence comes from Stegana nigrithorax, assembly GCA_037044495.1. Lineage (NCBI taxonomy): Eukaryota > Metazoa > Arthropoda > Insecta > Diptera > Drosophilidae > Stegana > Stegana nigrithorax. The sequence goes on from JBAMBQ010002491.1 coordinate 235,600, forward strand.
TCGGATTTTGTGGTACATGATACTCTTTAATCTTCTTCTTGCAACGTTTCAGCACACACAGAGACATTCTCTAGGCAATTTGCCTTTGTTGCTGTGGCTGTTGTTGTTGCCTTCATTGTTGTTGCTTTTTGTTGCTGGCTAAGTGTTTAATGCCACAAGTTGCTCATGTTTGAACTGCTCCTCCTCCTGCTGCTGGTCATCCTCCCCATTCCGCAGTTGCTACTGTTGCTGCTGCTGCTCCCTCCTTCGGCTGCTGCTACTACTGTTTTTGAGTTGGCCATTGTTGCTGTAATAGTTGTTTTTCTACTGACGCTTTCAGTTGTTCAAGTAAATTATAATCGTTTCTTTATCGAACAGCAATAATAGGGAAAACAACAAGAGCGCCCCAGCCATGCAATGCTCGTTAAGTTTTTGTTGCTACTTCGCAATTGGCTTCAATTACGAAAATTGATTGTTACATAATAGTTGTCAATATCTTTGACTTTTTGCATGTTTATGTTTTATACAGACAACTTATGTTTGATTCTGCATAGAAATGTGTCTCAGTTTTACTGGCCACAGACATCATGGCTGACTTTTGCCAGACGCTCGAGTGGTTGACGAGTGGTTACTTCGCACCACGTCAGACTCCACTTGAACAGGAGCCGTATGTTATTGTGTTTGTGAATTCCTGGAACTTTTGCCAAGCATAAAAATTCAAAGAAATTTATTTGTTGACGATATATGTGAAATAAATTTTTTATTATTTACTTGATAGCTATTAAATAATTGTAATAATTGGACTGCTGAGGAAATATCGAGTTACGATATTTGAATATCTTCACTTCTGACCTAATATTACTTATAATTTTTAATAAAGCTCACAGTTAATTGAGCACTTATGTTCAGTTTTATTTTTATTATTTTTATTTGAATATTATATTGCTCCTGTCAGTTGCTGGAATTTAGAAGGAATTAATTATAAGACTGCGAAATAATCTCATATTGAATTATGATGCATAGTTTGTCAGCTAATTCCCTTATAAGCCAAAATGATTTCTTGAGTTTCTAATAGATCAGTACTTTAATGTGAGCATAGAATGGTTATCTCTTTCCTATAAGTCAATTGAGTTCAAATTTTTTAAATTTAAGTTGATTTTCCCCCTTAAGTTTACAAATAAGAATCGCCCCCTCAGAAGATAGCAGAAATGTGATATAAAATCCAGAGAAATTAGTCGCTTATCGATATATATATAATATTTAACATTCCATCTGATAATATAATTGAGAAACTTCCTTTTCATCCTCTTAGCATTGTTTCTTGTAATAATCTCCAATATATCAGAATGTTCCTTTGAAGACATAATTTAAGGCAAGTCGTAATCATTGCTTCCCTAAGTCGCTGCATGTCAGCATCAGGTGTCACAATTTCATCCGGCCATAGCATCCTATTAACGCTTCAACTAATTTCAACTTAATCTGCATTTTTGAGATAATGCAATAAAACGGAAAGCTGCGTTCCGGTTGCTTTGCTATCATTTTCGAAATCAAAGTTGAAATTAATTTTGTCAGCCTCAACCTGCCACACCACAGGTCAGGGTTATCTTTGGAGCTGGTACTGAGCAACGTAGCTTTGAAGTGAACATTAAAGCGCTGCTTAGCCTTGAGCAGATTCCAGGAATTCTCTATAACGACTGATGTCATACACAATTACGTGTGACTACGCCGCCATCGCCATCGCCATCGGCACAGCCACCGCCACCGCCGCCGCCACCTCACTCGAACTACTTACTGAGTCCACAAAATAAAAATTTCCAATTAATTTAACTAAGGAGGATGCAAATTAAGAACAATTCGCATATAAAACGCTGCCGATGTGAAAGCTGTGCGCCTCATTTGCACAGGAAGCTACACCGACGACTGCGCAGCGTTCGGAGCCTCATTGGAAATTCAATACGTGCTGCTGCGTGCCTGGCGCCGTGTGCACCCGCGCGAAGACTGCCGCAGGCGCAGTCCCGGCGCTGCTTTAAGTTATTTAATATGCTGCCATGGGGTGCCTAGGCAACATTTTCATTTTAATTAATCCACCAATAGGAATCATTATCCCAGCAACTATCAACGGTACAACATTGCACGAGCAGCAGCAGCAACAGCAGCAACAGCAGCGCAGACACCGCAACTATTATGTTGTGTGAAACTTGAGCATAAATTGTTTAAAGTGTACTTCGCTGAGGCATTGCTCAGAGCTCAGCGCCGGCAGCTGCTGCGGCGTGTTGTAAGCTGATTAACGAGACACTGCGTGGCGGCCGTGGCTGGAATGTCGGGTTAAGTGTTTCCCTTTCGGGGGGGAGGGGCGCTTAAATATGAAATAGTCCTGGCAGTACTTGTGCAGCAAATCGATGCTTGTTTCATTTCATTTCATTCCTTGTCTGCGGTTCAAACTTCTATTTCGTGTTTGTGATGTTTCTGCACGTTTCTCGTTTTGGGCTTCAGCACAAGTTTGAAATTCAAATAGAAATTCTCGAGTGTAGGCACCCAAAACTATGCTACTGGGCCACGCGCGTTGCCTCCGCTTTGGCTTCACTGTTTGTTGTTGCTGTTGTTGTTGTTGTTGTATCGTTATCTGCTGCATGCGCTTGTCTCTCCGACAGTCGGAGTCGCTCGTGCTCTAAGATATATTACAGAGACGTGGTTTAAGTTTGCGCAAAGTGCCAGGAATTTCATGAATTTCATTTGAATTCGTAATTGGTTTTTTTGACTTGGCCCCCTCGGCCGCGTGCACCGCCGCTTGTCCACACACTGCCACTCTAGTTGGCTCAGCCTACGTTGCTGCTGCCATTTATTTATTTAAATTTAGCTTGTTTCTTCTTTTTTTATTTTTATTTTTATGCTGTTCTTACTTTTGCTTTTTAGCTTCGTGGATTTTGCGAGGCGTTCTCTTTGCCTTTAGTATGTTTGCAAATTTAAGTGCGAGCATTTGGAGTTCATAGTTCTTGCCTCAAGCTCTGACTGTTGCTTGTTGTTGTAGTTTTTGTTGTTGTTGTTCTCACAAGTATTCATTACAACATAGACTATTTCACAAGCACATAGTAGGCGGGGAGGAGGCAGCCAGGCAGGCGGGCAGACACAGATAGAATTTGCTGAATCCTTCGTTGGAGCTCGCACGCTCGCTTAGTTTTGTTTTGCGAATTTGGTTTGGTTTCGTTGGCTTCGACGTATTGCAAAAGGCAAGTGCAGATGGCGCCCCGGCTGCTGCTGCTTAGTAGTAGCTTACTACAGCAAGCAGCGAGCAGTGAGCAGTGAGCAGTGAGCGAGAAAGAGACATGCATAGACATGAAAATGTTTGTATCGAGATACTTTAACTTTCAGCATGTTCTGCATAATGTTGCTTAATTTTCTGCTCTTGACTTTAGTTCGACTGCCGGATGCTTGTTGTTGTTGCTGTTCCTGTTGTATTGTTGTGAATGTTTTTTTTCTTCTTTTTTTCTTGCAGTTGTTTTCAAGTTTTTAATTAAATTTCATGTTGACTTTTGTGACTTTCCACATGCTGCAAGACGCTGTAGCCAAGTGCGGCGCTCACACATTGCCTTAATGTAAATTCACTCTACGCTATCGGCTTTGTAGCTGCACAATGTCTTTGGCTCTTTGGCTCAATCAAAGCAAAGCAAAAAAGCAGACGAGATTATTTCGTTAAGTTTCTGTTTGCTTTGCAACTATGTTTCGATTGACAAGTGCCTATCTGGCTTTTTATTTGATGAAGTCATTGAGTATGCCTGCGTCAAAGCTGCTTACAAATGGGTTTTTCAATTTTGCTTAAAAGCATGAAAGCTAATTCACTTTGGCAGCCAGGCCACTGGCAACGTGTCCGCCATGCGTGCCTAATTGTATAACCGGAATAGCTTAACCACAAATTAAGTGCTGTGCCAAATGAATGCGTCCGGAAACCATTAACCGAACTCCTTTTGTCAACTACTTACCGCAGTTTTCATTTCATACGCATTTCAAGCCACATGCGCAAGCCACATCCACATTGTCTGCTGTCTGCTGTTTGCTGTCTGCTATCGTCTGCTATCGTCTGCTTTGTCTTCTGTGATGTCTTGAGTGCTCTCTGTGTGAGTGTGTTTATGTGTGTGTCTGTCGTTGTGTGTGTGGGTGGCCAACATCCCAACACACGCTCTCATCAAACTGTTTGGCTGCCAGTGCCAATCAACACTGCACGGCTGTGCTTAGCCCGGCTTGTGTTAAGTCTTATTAACATGAATTAATAAAGACTGGAAAATCTTTGAAAAAGCTTTAAACGCCAGTTAAGTGAAGCACACCAGAGGAACTGCTCATGGCCAATGAAACTTTTTTAACTAGGATCTTCGACGTCACACTCCCCGCCACTTGCACACACCCTGACCCCACACTTGGGTCGTAGTCACTTAATACACACGTATGCTCACGCTTTGTGCCATTTTCACGCCCAATTTTAAGTAATTTCTCTAAGCCCAAGCAGCCCGTCGCTGCTTCAGTCTACAATGCAGACCCAGACTCAGAGGCTATTTTCGTCTTCGTCTGCTGCTGCTGCTTTGTTGCTATTTCGCATTTGCTGGCACAGTAGAACACAAAAAGTTTTCTTGTAATTTAACAAATCATTGTAAGGGTTACGCTGTGCACTTGCCCCGTCGCCTGCGCCCGCGTCGGAGTCTTCGCAAGTTGGCCTGCTCATCCTTAGCTTATGCTGCTGCTTCATTACACTTTTGCTTTTTAGTCATTTTCTGCTGTTTAATTTGTTACTTTGGTTTTTGTTTTTCACTTTTTCAATGCTGTAAAAGCAAAAAAACTAAAAACAAAAAGTGGCATAATAACCAACAACAAAAAAGACAGTGAAAAATCTTAGCAGAGCATGAAGAAACTTTACTCGGTTCATGTTTTCAACTTTTTGTTTGTTTGCTGCTGCTGCCGCTGTTCCTTTGCTTTCCTCTTCTTCTGCTAACTTCTACTTCTGCTTGCTCTACTTGTTTCTCAGTTTTCCTATTTGTATTTAAAAATGTACAAATAAATGTTGGAAAATGTGTCATTGTTTAGCCTTCTTTCACTTTTTGTCTTCTCTCGCTTCGCACTCTGCGCCATTTACATTTTCATTCCGTTGCTTTCCATCGCTTTGTGCTTCCATTTATTATTCGACAATGTGTTGCATACTTTCTTGCGCATAATAAGCAATATACTAAATTATTGTGTTCCTTGAAATTTATTTAATTTATACACTTTCTTGCACAAAGTTTGCTGACTCGTTAAAATACGAAAGACAGAAAACGAAAACAAACAGAACAAAAAAGAAAACACTTCCCAGCAATGCCATGATGATAATAGTTTTATTTGCATTTAGATTATTTTCGTTAGCAGTGAACCTCGCATGCATCCGTCCACTATGCTGCCTTTTGTTCCTTGACAGGTAAGCGTATTATGGATTTTTGCCCCTTTTGTTTGCTGCTCACACTTTGCTAAACGCTTTCTGGCCACTTAGGGATCCGGGTTCGACAATTGTTGAATGTGGCTGTGGACATACCTTTTTTCCAATTAGCTGCATTTGCCATGATGTGCTATGATGTGCTGTGCTGCATAGTTTTAGTATTGGCAGGCAATTTCGTTAGTTTATCGTTTTTCATTGCTGGTTTTTAATCAATTTTCACTGATATTCTATTGTTTATATTTGTGTGGGAAACCGCACGAGAATTCAACGTATTTCCGCTTTAAGTCTGCAACGGTTTAAGGCTTCATTCAAGACTTAAGTCGCCCGTTTAAAATTTCCTTTTGCTTGCTCTATGCTGCTCAGCTGCTGGATGTTAACGCTAGGCGCTGGTGCTGGCCATGCTCAGTGCAACGTTTTTAGCAATTACGAAAAAATAACTATGGAAAGAAAACAACAAAGAAAAGGTCTACCGGAAAACCTCAATCACGCAGAAACAATTTCAGCAGAACCCAAAGCAAGACAACGAAATGAGAAAAAAAGAAAGAAAAAAAGAAAAAAACAAAAAAAGACCAAAAAGAAATATAAAACGAAACGAAAGGAAAGCCAGTAGAAAAACAGAAAATCCTAACAAAGGCTTTTGGTGTGTTTTCGTGCGCTAGGCTGCAATCCGCCTTAGTTGTCTGCTTCTTCGGTCGGCCTTAGAAGTGTATCCTCGCTCATTCATTCATTGCTTGCCCGTCCTCGTAGATGAAGATGAAGTTGGAGACGGTGTTGCTGCTGAGGACGGTGGTGTTGGGTATTCAGTGTTGGGTGGTGGTTGGAGGGTGTTGAGTGCTGAGTGCTGGGGAGTCATGGCATATACGTAGAAAGCCAAGCTAAGCTGGCCTTTGTTAGTTGCTAAATAAAAATTCCTTTTATACATTTAATTTAACCGTCTTGCTTGTTGTTATGTGTTGTTGTACTTGTTGTTGTTGTTGTTGATGTTGTTGCAGTTACGTTGTTGCTTTTGCTGTTGCTGTTATTTTCGTACATTGAGTTAGGTGTTAAATGGTTTTTGTCTGCGCGCGCGTAGGTGTGAAAATGATTTAATGAGTTTTTACAGCTTTTCTTCTTCTTCTTCGTGTTGTTGCCCAGTTTAAAGTGCTGGGATTTTCTTTTTTCCTTTTACCGCAACGCAAAACATAACAAACTTTTTAAACATTATTGCCATTGCGTGCATGAACCCAACACACATGACACAACACAAGTCTTTAAATAGAAAAACGAAATTTATTAAAAAAATATTCAAAGTTGACACCATCAGAATTGTAGGCGTAAATTGCTTGCAGCTCAAATTCGCTATAGCCAGCGGGCAAAACGAAGTTTATATAATAAAATTAATATTTCTTTTTAATACTTTTTTATTTTAATTGATATTGACTTGATAGTTGAACCCAAACTGTAAACTTAGACTTGATTTGTTGACAGTGAACTGACAGCTCGTCTACAATTGATAAGACAGCTTAGACATAAATATTGCGCATACGTACTGTTGCACTTTCAAATTAGTGAATTTGAGTAGCTAAAGTTCAACTGTGCCCTAAATCCAGCTACCATTTCGCAATGAATGTCTTGCCTGTGGGCATGTGTTGTGTGCATGAATGCTAATTTCCACATCCCTTGCGAAGCACAAATGCAGACTATGCCACCTGCCCACACACACACTCTCCTGCGGCACAAGTATTCGCCGTTCCCTCTGCCTTCATTCCAGATTCCATTTGCATACCAAGCGGTAATTACTACAATTACTGTGTGCGCGTGTCTGTTGTTGTTGAAGGCAGTTAACCTAAGCTGCGTATGTGGCTTGCCGGAGTGTGTGTGCGGGTGTGGGTGTGTGTTCGGAACGAAGGCGAAGTTAGCACAAGTTGATTCAAGTTGCCTCCGAATGCGCGCCTGGCGCACTGTCTGCCAATGCAGCGTAGGAGGACAAGCTGCCAACGTATTTTGTGTTGCGAAATAATTGATATTATAATTCAGCAGTCGTTGATTCCTGAATTTGTGTCCCTGTGTGTTTTTGTGTGTGTTTGAGTGCTGCTGCCTGTGTGAAGTTGCACATGCTGCAGATAAGTTGGCGGAAAAGACAAAAACAGAAATAAATAAGTGAAGAGAAGGCAAACCGTTTATGTCCTTGTCTTCATATGCGAAATGAATTGAAATGAATGTGAGCTACTTAACGACGTTGTGCTGCCTATTTTATTTATTACTCTGCGCACTCAATTGTCGCTTACCTTTCTCCCTCTCTCTCTCTCTCTCTCTTTCTTCCGCCCTGCTCTCCGGCAACTGCTATTTCACACACTTCGCCTTGCTACATTCGCCGTGCATATTCCTGCTTTGGCTTTATTAATATGCGAAATTAGCTCCGCGTCTCTTAATTAAAATTTTGTAGTCATCATCATTATCTTTACAATTATCATCATCGTTGTCGTCGCCGTCACAGCCGGAGTCGATGACATTTACTTGCTGCCAGACACTCATTAGCTGCCATTTGAAGTCACTGAGGTATTACGCAGTCAGTGTGCGGCTTCCGTGGGCTGCTTACTGCGATTTTGTAAAATCGATTTAAGTCATTAATCGCATAAGCATATAAAGTCAACTAATCTGGCCTAATTCATTTTAAGCGCATTGTGGCAGTTGCTGCATTGTTGCTCTAATTAATTGAGATTTTTTAAATTGCTCGGCATTAGCATAATGCCGCGCGCTTTGTTAGCACACCGAAGGTACTTCGATTTACTGTAATCATTACCTTCAGCGATAAAATTGAATGCGTTCCAATATGAAAATCAAAAAAGCTTACAACAAAAGCAGCAACATCATAAATTAAACACTAAACAAACATGAAAAGCATTTGTCTACACCCAGCGGGCGTGCACTGAGCCCACACAGTGACGTCGACAGCAGCGACGAGCGTAGGAAACTTACCAAATAATCATAAAAAAAGAAAAACCAACCAAGAAAACAAAATCAAAAAAAGGAAAACTAAAATAAACATAGCGTGGCGGAAATGAAAAAAAAAAGAGAACAAAAATGGAGGAAAAATAGAGAAAGAAAAAAAGTTATAATTGAATATTAAGACACTTTGGCGTTTAATGTGGTAATTATTGTTAATAACAGTAAAACAAAGTAAAGCGACGGCAAGAGCAGCAGCAAGAGGCAAAGGCACAGGCAAAGGCAAAAGTAAACAGGAAAACTTTGCAGAGGCAAGCACGAACACCCAGCCACAGTGGAACAATGCCCCTTTGTGTGTGTGGCAGCATGTGTGTGTGTGCGTGTGTGTGTGTGTGTGTGTGTGTCTGCATAAGCTTAAGTAAAGTAAATGAAAACTGCAAAAGGAAATGAATTAAGCCAACAAAAAATGAACGAAACCAAATGAAAAACGAGAGAAAAAGAATAGCTTACAATGCAGTAAACAGTCAGGAGCCAGAGCAGGAGCAGGAGGAGGGAAATAAGCTGCACTCCGCCTTGCATTTAATATATCCATTATTATTATCCTTTGGCACATGTGAGGCTGCGCGGGGCAGCTTTGTCCTTGAGCCGAATACCGTTAATGCAAGCTTTAATTGAAATTTTCGCAGTATGCGCATGCAATCAGTGCAGGATGCCGCAAACCGCAAGGACATTTGCGTCAGAAATTCAATACCTAAATCAATACCATGAGCTAACTCGCATGGGTTAGTTCTTCTTTTCTGCTGCTATTTTCTGAATATTTTTTGAAGAAAAATTCCCATTAAGTCAAGAATTATGACATTTTTTCCACTATTGCTTTGAATTTATATGAAACACTTTAGGTTATTGAGGTTCGTTACAAACTTGCGTTGATGTCATGTACACACGATTATTATAACAAATTTATTAGTAGTTATTTATTTATGAGCCAAATTCCATGTCGAAAATTAACATATGTACAAATACTTTTGGTCACAAATGAATAATGAATGCATAAAACAGTCTCTTACAGAACCAATTTTGTAGTATAAAACTATGAGGTCAAAGTTTATTTAAAGTTAAGACAGTTTCTAGTTTTCGATTTTCCTCAAGTATTTGTCAGATCAAACACTTTTTCTCACCACTGTTGCCTAAAAATTTGTCTAGACTCCAGATTACCAAATGAAGTTCTGTGAACCAACTTCGCGTGGCCAAGCCAATGTCAACATTACTGGGTGACTTTTATTTTAAAGTCCAGTCTGTTTATAATAATTTTGCTGAATAATAGTTTTGGTTGCCACAAAACGCCTGTTAAGCGCTGCTACAAAATTACGGATGGGTGGCAAATTGCGGTCGCGTCGTTACAAAACTTTCCGCATTGAAGGGCTTAGCCGGTTACTAACCTTGCCAGGCCCACACAACTCAATTAGCCATGTATGTGCATGTGTACACATAAACAAAAATAAACGGAAAGAGAATGAAGCAGACGACGCCGTTTTTTCATATTTCTTCAATACATTGGAGTATTAATCTGAAGGAGCTTTGGCCACATTAAATATTTCAGCCATAAATCAAATTGCTGCTGGGGTACGAAGCCAATTCTGCAAGTAACCTGCGGACATTTTCTACTATTTGGGTCAATGCAAGAATTGCGCTGAGCTGTTACACTGTAACAAATTTTTGTGATTTATTTAAGTTTTTTTTTCGATTTTTTGCTTTTTCATAACATTTCCATAGTTAGTAAATGTTGTGACTTGCGTAATGAGCTCGCCTTGAATGAGTTGTGTGTAGTGTGTGTAGTGTGTGGTATGTTGTGTGTTTTGTAGTATGCATTGTAACTGGCAATTAGCGCATATATATACAAATATTATATGTGGACGTATACTTTTCGACGCCCATGCGCTGCATGAAGCAGACTAAATAGGAGCAACTGCGTGTGCTTTCAGGATTAATTTTCTTGAGGTTTTGTTTCTCCTTTATTTTCGTCTATTCTTGTTTACAAAAACAATTTGTCAACTGTCATTATGTTATTTGTTTTTATTTCCTTTGCAAAGCTCAGCGCGTACCATTCCATTTTTTCGATTTGTTTTTGTTTTTGCTTCCTGTTTCATGTCTTTGGTTTATTTGTTTTGTCAATTTAACTGTCAAATGTGACAGTATCGCGGTCATTTCTGTGGCCCACTGTCAACTTTTCGTAATTTTGTTTTCTTTTCGTTTATTTGTTATTGTTTTTGTTTTCTGTACTTTGTGCGTTTCAGGGAAAGACTCTTCTTGACTTGCGGCCAACTTTGCTTGCTGATCTACGTTTGCTCGAAATTGCAAATGAAATGAACTTGTCACTCAGCTCATGCGGCTGCCGTCTGCCGTCTGCACTAGCCTGCCTGACCTGCCTGGCCCTGTACGAAATTGTCCTTGCGTCTGCTTCGCCTGTCAGTGAAATTAATGAAGTGCGCACGGTAGCCCTGCAGTCCCGCTGTTGCGTGCATGAAGTGTACATCTGTAGCTGCTTCCGTATCCACACAGCTGCCAGTTGGTCTGCGATGATGGCTCAGGTAGACACGCCCATTGCGGCACTTAGTTGGCACTTGGCAGTTGCCAGTTGCCAGTTGCCAGTCGCCAGTTGACAGTTGGAAGTTGGAAGTTGGCAGCAGTCGTCGCCGGCATGCGTTGACAATCTAATGACAGTTACTTGACATGCTGCTTGTTAATGTCTTCGCTTTATGTTAATCAATAAATGGAATTGTTACTTGCCCTCGTTGAGCTTCCTTCGCCTTAATCGATGACAAAAATCGGTCATACATTTTAATAATTGATGTCCACAAATTTGAGCATTTGATTTATTGACATTCCCTTCAGTCAACAGCTCTTGACCGTGCTGCTCTTCATTTCAATTTCGTCTAATTTTTTCTATTCATTTGTGGTGTTTGCCTTTTTCTTGTCTTATTCGTTTCGCCTTTGCCTGCCGACTGCCACAAATTGGCATTTAATTATTATTTGTGTGTATCATCGGTGTGCGCAGTTGTGTTTAGTTTATGGTTTGTGTTGAATAAACACGATAATCGTTGTGTCGAAATGGGCCAGGAAATATGTGCTTAATAAATCTTCAGGCACAAAATCCAAAAAACTTATTAACGCGCACACCTGGCTAACAATTCCCCAACCGCAGCCAGCAGCCAGCAACGAACAGCAAACAATTACCAACCGTGACACACCTGTGCGCGAAATTCGATTATAAGCGTATATCAGAAAATATGTCAGAAATGTCTCTGAGAGAAATGACTTTCATGCGTGGCTCACACACCAGCCACACTCACAGGCCACACTCATTGGCCCACTCACTCACTCACTCAGTCACTCCGTCGCTGGCTCATTCATGCATGCATGAGCCAATATGCCAAAGGCACATTCGGCAGCCGGCAGAAGAAGGCTTAAGCCGACAATCAATGTAACCAATATGGTTATCGTGCATGCTGTTGTTGTCATGCTTGTTGTTGTTGTTGTTGCTGTTGCTGCTTATTGCCAGAATGCTGCTGTTGTTCTATTTGCGCACATGCTACGCATATATCCGCGCATATGTTGCACACAAGTCGCGTCATGTCGCAGCTCAAATAGGAACAGCAGCCCACAACGTCGACGTCAACTCAAACAACGACAGCAACAGCAACAACAACAGCAACAACAACAACAAGAGTGCACACTCAAAACGATTGACATACAAATACTAATATGCGCCGGAATCCTTTCGTTGGCTTTGCCAATCCTGTCTCTTTTCGCTTCGTCGTTTTTTCCTGCACACTTTGGCTATTCTGTCTCTAGTCTCTGTCTCTTTTTGTGGCTGCTATCGTTTATGTTTTTGTTGTAGCTGTTCGAACGCAAGTTCTGCAGTTTCTCCATATGTTTGTACATTGATTCATTCAATCTCGTTGTCTTGTATTAGATTCGCTTGTCGTTTTTTTTTTTGTATTTCTCTTTTGTTGTTGCTATTGTTGTTGTTGTTGTTTGTACGTGTTTTGGTTTATTGCATAGTCAACGTTTTATTTGTTACACATACGCCCTGGTGGCCCGCCCTCGCTGCGTTGCCTCGCGCGCACTTTTTGATATGTTCAACATGGCATTTTGGTTACGCATTCGCTGGCTCATCCTCTCTCCCGCTCTACTACCGCTCTCTCGCAGGCGCTGTCTCTCGCTGCCGGCTTTATTGCTGTACGTATTTGATTTTTATTTATTTATATTTATTTTTAGGTGTTGAAAGGTTGCTGGTTTTGTTGATTTGTTTTAGCTGTTGTTGCTGTTCCTGTTCCTGCTCCAGCTGTGTTGCTGCTGCGTGGCATTTCTGCTTAGTTTTGCATTTTTTACCATGTATGTATTGTGTTTGCCATTTTCCATTTGTGCGCATGTTTTGTGAAATTTATTATGATTTATTCGCATCATTTTTTGTTTTTTTGTTCTCCGCTTGGTTTTATATTTTGTTTCTGGTTTCTTTTTTTTATTATTTGCTTCTTTGGTTTTGCTTGGCTGAAGGTAAACAAATGCTCGTCATTGGCACGGAATTGATTTATGTGTATGCGTGCGCATTTTATTTTCAGTTGAGCAATTGAAACTAAAAGCTGTCAGCAGAACACAACAATAAATTTATATCATATGTTTCACATTTGTTTCTGTTGGTGCCTTGAAAATATTTGGCTTAACTATTTTAAATGTTTTAAAAAAAGTATTTACTTTAAACAGTAATGACTGGCAGCGTGTACATATATATTACAATATATATGTATCCTATATGTGCATGAACCCTCGATAAAAAAAAGGCACATAAGTAAATCCGCAATTCTGTTTCAATTACAATTCATAATAATAAGCACTGAGCTAAGCAAAACTCAACTCGAGTTGCGACTCGACTCGACTCGCCTCAACACAACTTGACTCGACTCGACTCGCTTCAAATCGAGTCGATAGAACTCGACGCTTGAGAATGTTATGAATATGCCAAGTGCATGCATATTTACGGCAGCGAGTGTGTGCAGTGCCTGTGCAGGACACGAGTGTGTATGTGACTATTCCCAGCGTACGACGTTGAACGATGATGACGTTGACAAACAAGCAGCCAGGCAGGCAAACAAACAGACTGCCAGGATGCCAGGCTGCCTCGTTGGATGGCTGCTCAGTCGGTTGGTTCGTTGGTTGACTGGCATCGAGGCAGGCAGGCAGGCAGGCAAGCATGTGCTTCAGAATATTTTTGCATAGTAAAAAAATGTGTAGAGAAAATAGCAGCACAAGCAGAAATTGCATCCCAGGATACTAAAAAGGATAATCCATTTCGGCATAATAAATAAAGCAGTAATTGCAAAGTGAATGCCGAACAAGGACTAAACAGGCTCATGCACACAGACGTCGGTAGGCAGACGCACAGACAGACTGACGGACGGACAGAGAGTGTGCCAGGCAAGCCGATAGACTGAAACTGAAACGAGCACCCGTTGCATACATTTAGGCGCTGGGCGCACATTGGCCTGCATAGCAACGTGGATCATGCATAAATACACGCATACTCATACACACACACACACACACACATACACGCATATACATGGCTGTTGTGTTTGCTTATTTGATTGTGTGCCTCTGGTTTAGCTCACATGCATAATAGACGAATTATGTGTGCCTCAGCAAAAAATCCAAAGTAGTAAAGCAAACGCCAAGCAACTCAATACATATACAGCCAAAGTACAATGCACACACACACATGCATACAATATATCACATTACAGAGTACACAAAACACCGATAAAATAGGCGCACAAGGCAGCAGGACGAGCGGCAGACGCATTAGGCTTTGTGGGTATTGCATTATTATTGTGCTTTTGCAAATTTAATTGTTGATGTTTAAGATACTCACGGCACGGCACGGCACGGCATGGCACAAGACACGGCGCGGTGCGTGGCAAGGATGTTTACTGTCGTAGCTCAAACTATTTGGTGCTTTGTGCAACTTTTCGTGCGTTGAGTAGATGCGATACTCGAAACTTGTTTGAACATGAATAGTCTCATGCTGCCATGCTGTCCTCCTCTCGTCCTTGCATCCTCGAATTCTTTCATCCTGGTTTGCTGTTGTGCTGTCATCTTCTTCAAAGCTACTTCTGAAAGTTAACAGACATAAATCGTATATACAAATGCAAAAAAAAACGAGAAGAATGGCAGGGGGACAAAATTAAAAATAAAATACAAAAGGAAACGCTTGACAATGAATCCAAGTGTGCACTCGATGAGCGATGAGTGTAAGCGTGCGACGCTGAACGTTGCTTGCCACAGTCGCATTCAATGCATGGGAACCGACCATTCCATGCAGCCTCAAACGATTTGTGCATCATGTGTGCTCCTGATGCGGCTGCTGCTGCTGCTGCTGCTGCTTTGCTCGCCACTCACATGGAAAATTTTAATAATCCTTTATCGAGCGATTCTTTTTAATAAAAGTTGCGCGCTGCTGCCGAGCAAGCGAATGCATGCGTCACATGTAACCCGTGAGCTCGCTCGCTTATGCGCGCATGGCAACACTGCAACATTGTGCCGCAGAGACGTGTCTTTCTGTCATGTTCTACTTCTGTCTGTCTCGCTGTCTGTCCGCTCGGTTCACACATGCAGCGTGCATCGTATTCGTGCATCGTGCAGCCTTGTCTGCTGCGCTATCCGTCTGTCAATCTGCAGCTACACAAAACTTGTGCCAAGTGCCTCAGCTTGAACTTTGCAACTTGTTCCCTAGTTTCATCAACGACTCTGTTGTTGTTGTTTTCACTGTTGTTGCAATTGTTGTTGCTGCTGCTGTTACTGTTGCTGTTGGCAGCCGCATTCACGCCGCCACTTTTGTTGCACAACTTTACAACATTGTGCCCTGTTAATCATGTCGATGACAATGCCGGGCGTGAGCTACTCACATCTTCATTTGTAGCTAACTTGGCAGTTGGGTTGGGGTCTGAATTTTGCATCTTCTTCTTTGTTTTTTGTGTGTTTTAATTTTGAACTATGCTGCGTTCAAGTTCATACTTAGTCATGCGTGCGCGCTGCATAAGTAATTAAGGACAGAGGAATATGAGTTCATGTGCGGGTGAGTGTGTGTGTGTGTGTGTGTTGTTGTTGTTGTTGTTGTTGTTGTTTTGCATCTGCTGGTTTATCTCATTGTGGTCTACCACGAATGAGAAAATTTCAAAAGACTTTGAACTTTGATCGAGATGAAAGGTTAAGGGTTTGCCTGCTCTTGAGTTTGATTTCAATAGACTCCCCCATAGAGGGCGGGTAGCAACAAGCATTCAAAGTTTCTTCTGCATGTTGACAGTTAATCAAACAAAGTTTGTGGCATTACGTGTTCATCTCTGTCGATTACTCAATCGGAAACTTAACCTTTTCATTTGTTATTAGTCGTTGGCCTTCAACGTGTTTTAAATGAAAAAAAAAAAGAAAACCGAAAAATAAGAAGAGGAATAGAAATGGGAAACTCAATTAATCTATTAGAAACTTGTTCATTTTATTATTTAGCTATGCACTCAATGCAGAAAATCAGTTGCATGCACAAATAGAAAACTCATATAAAACCAATTACAAATTGCACAAAAACTTCAGCGCACTTAATTGAAACGAAAAGTGCAGTTTAGACTTGCAAATGCCACACAAGTCGACGCATCCCAGCAGACAACGTGCGATAACGTGAGCTCACTCACCGGAATAGAAAAATAATTGAGCAACTTTCGCAAACCATTCGCAAGCCATTCGCAAGCAGTCAGCCGAGCTCGAGTATTAGGCACTTCAACTAATTAAACAGAACTTGAGTATTAATAATTGTGAACAAGCTCCTCCTGCCTGCCTGCCTGCCTGCATGTGGGGTCAGCCACGGCTGCACTCAACGCACGACAGGCAATCGTATTCGCAGAGTGTTTCTGCATTTTCTACAAGAAGGAATGGCAAGTGTCCCAATCTCTTCGCCGTGTCGCTTGAAATCGTACTAATCAGGGAAGTATGCTTATGCCACAAACGATAATTGACATCGCCTGAGGTAAACCTTTGTGGCAACAAATTAACTCTTTCACTTCTCATCGATTGTTCGGATAAGCTGCAGTTGGTGTGAGTACCACTTCAAAACTCTATATTTAACTAGAATTCCTACTCATAAAAGAACAAAACTAAGCATTCAAATCACATAATAAAATATCGTGGATATCTTCATACTTGCGATTTACAGATCAATAAGAAAATAATTATTCTAAATAAATTTGCGCTGTTTATGACATTACGTAACCAAATCGGTGTGTCCCACATTTTATCTATGAACTGCTTTAGTTGCAAACGTCAACACATAAATAAAAAGTATTAGACTCGTTTGCTGGCAAGAAAAAGGCATACTGTTCCATACTAGAGAAGTCGATTATTCAGCAAATATAGTGTGTGCATTATAAATCTGAAAGCGCTCCATGGGGTCTCGTTTGTCTTTTTAATGCATGTCAAATGTCACGACAGGTTAATGTAACGTGAATTTTACAAGTAAAAAAAAAAAAACAGAATCGCTAAATGCGACGTTTGCAGCCAAACATCAAAAATTCAAATAATTAAATTTTATTTAACATAATTAAAATTTTTATAACCGCATAATATGATTTGCAACAGCGAAAGTACATTAACCGCCGACAGGCCAGCGAAAATGAAACCAAACGCATTTGACCCACTGACCGCAGCGAATGGGCGGAGGGGGCAGCAGGGCTGGACTGGAGGCAACAGTTACAGGAAGAAAGAAAGTAAGAAAGAGAGGAAGGGAGAAGGCAAAAGAGAGCGGCGAATATGCGGCACATAAAAATCCGTAAAAACACATAAAACTGATAACCTTGGCAAGGAACTCTAACCTGATTTCAGCCTCGTCATCGCTTTTTTATGATTATTATGCTTATTTACGGTGCCTGGCCGCCTACACGATAAAGGCCCGCGGCCGTGCTACACGTTTACAAAGCCGGGCGCAGACGGACGGACACGCGGGGGCAGGCACACAAATTCGTTGCTTCTGTTTGTGTGTGCCTGGGTTTTTTGAGTAATTATATAGCGCGCAGATTTGTTGCAACCAACAACAACAAAAACCCCAATTTCAGTAGCAAACAAAACAGATACAAATATTTTATTGCTCCTTGAGGACATGCTCTGCACTGTAGCGAACTTAACCGAACAGAACTGAAGCGAATCGAATCGAAGCAAGCCGACAAAGTCAAACAGAACAGAATAGAACAGAAAGTATATGTGTGTATGTGTATGTGTGTGTATGAGAGGCGCATTGTAGGCGCACACGACAACATTGCGTATACGCAATGTCGGCCATGTTTATAATGAAAACGTTAGATAATTATAAAAGACTGCCTGCCGAAGTGTGCTTTAATGGGTTTCGCATTGGCTGGGGCGGACTGGGGCGGAAGGAGCTGATTTAGTCGGCAGCAGCAAGGTAGGATGGAGTAGCCAATGAAAGTGATAGCGAGCGTATGGCCCGCATCCGGTGTAGCACATTGAGGGTTAATCTTTATTTATAACTGTATATTTCCTAACGTAGCATTCTCTTTGCTTCATTTTTTTTTTTGTTTTTGGTTTTTATTTTTATTCTTTTTTGCTGTTGCTGTCTTCTTGTGCGTTTTTATGGCTTTTGCAGCATTTTTGTGCTCGTTTCTGTAGCGATTTTTCACACTGCAAGCCAGTGATAATGAAATTATAGAAATGTTTGCTTCCTTCTCATTCATTTAACCCAGTAAACCGAGACTCGGGGTTACAACTCATAAAAATTATGCAAAACTTTGTCATTAAATACGTCGTGCAGCGTGCGGCGTGCGTGAGGTGTTGGCTTCCAACACAACAGTTTGCCATGCGACTCCGGACACTTGGCACGGCAATGGTGGGGCATGGAGGCTGAGGCTGCTCTGCCACTTGGCCGCTTGTTTACGAATACGTGGGAGCTCTGTTGCTTCATGGCTTGGCATACCTAGTTACCCAGCAGCGCAGCAACTCAGCAGCTCAGTGTAGCTGAGTGTCTATGCAGGTTCTGTGAGTGCGTGAGTGCGGAATACGTTATGCATATGAAATTTTTGTGAGCTCTTGCAACTTTAAAAAGTTTTATAATTTAACTTGTGCTAATTGCACTTTGTGGGGTAATTTTGCGTGTCAGCGAAGTTATGCAGATGCATTTTGGCTGCTAAAGTGCGCGTGGGTGTATATGCACAGCGAGGGGACGGGGACGGGGGAGTGCGTGAGCGCACAAGTGTGCGTCGCACGTTACTGGAGCATGCATGAGTGCGGCACCGCTGTGCACTTGTTTGCTCTTTTTCTATTTGAGTTGCATTCGGGGTTTTGTGTTTTATTTGTTAGCTTATTTTCTACATGGCACACTCGAAACTCCCAACAAATTTATTATGCAAGTGTGCAGTTGAATAATTTCTAGAGATGTTTTTCAAATTTGTTTTTGTTTAGCAGTTTCAGCACAGCTTGAAAGTATGCTACGTTTAACAAAGTTTATATGTAAAAGCCCAATTTATATTGTTCTCTATTTGTTTGCTTATTTTCATTGCAGCAGCATAATACATTTGTGCAACATAAACTCAACAAGGCTCTGCACTGCGAGCGATTGTGGTCAAAAATAAAGTATACGCACGACTGCGCGCTGAAATACTTACGAGAGCAAATACAATCGTCCAACATTCTAAATACGCGATTGGCTAATATAAGCAGAACTAATCCACATAAATAAAAACTGAAACTGTAAGCTCAAAGAGATATATAAAAGTTCGCGAATTCGTTAGGTGCACCTGAGCAGTCGTCAAACTATTTGTGTGCTCTTGTTCTTACCTGCTTGATTAGCATACTCGAAAAACAAAAAGGAAATTAACTGGCATCCAGTGGCACTTGTGTAACAGAAGAGAGAAAAATGAAACAAGTCAAATAATATAAAGGCGAAATTAAGTGAAATTGCATTTCTAATTTATGCAAAAATAAAACAAAGACAAAGGACGAAAAAAAGTAACAAATTACTTGCATTTCGTGCCAATCAAAAAAATAGAGCCCAGCTGAAAAAAATAGCTTGGCAAAGGTCGTCATCGTTGTCGCGTGCTGGCAAAAAAACAATTTCGAGAGATATTTAACACAAGTGAACTTCATAAACGTTAAACGCGGAAATTGCACACCGCGACTCTGTCGCCGCCGCTGCCACCACTGCCGCAGCCGCAGCCGCAGCCGTCGCCACTCCTGGCTGAGCCATTGCCTTTAGCGGCGCCACAAACCGCGCGCTATACAGCTTAGTACAGTGGCAAAGCATTTACAAATGAAAAACTGCAAATTAAATAACAAAACGCACATAAAAACGAAATAGGAACGTCGCACAGGCAGTAAAAATCAAGCAAACACAGCACGTGAAGCACGAATTAGGCAGACTGCTGAATACAGCACGAGGGAAATAAACGGCAACGCAGGCCCTAGAAAAGTCACATCCCGTCTCTCATCGCATCGCATCGCATCGCACCGTATCGCATAGCATCGCATCGCAACGTTGCGTATACGTAACGTAACGTTACGTTACGTGTAAGGAAAACCGTTGGCGGAAAGTGTATGCGAGACAATGAAAATTATTTCGCGCAGCATACGTCACGGCGTTGTGCCATTTAGTCTAACAGCCATAACAGCAACAGCAACAACAACTACAACAACAGCTACAACAGCAGCAGCAGCTAAACAACGCGCAAGCATAACGAAACCCGCAACAACAACTTCATCACGTACAACAAGAACAGCAACAATGCGAACAACAAAAACAAAACATAACGTTTCGTCGTCGACGCTGAAAATGAATTGCCCCATTTTGATTGTAATTAGCCTCGGATGTTTTCTGCACTCGAGTCTACTGTGGAACAGCTACGCAGAGGCAGCCATTTCAAATCGAGGTAAGTGATTCGCTCTACTCAGCTCCTTGTCTGTCTCTCTCTAATTTCTATAGTGCCAGCCGCAGACTCAGCCCAAGCTAGTGCCACAGTCATAGCTCCACTTACAGTCACAGTCACAGTCGCAGTCACAGTTACAGTTACACTACTTCATTGCGATGTAACAATCACTTCTATGCCTTTTTGCAACGCTTTATGTCTACTCAACGTACGCGGCCCCTGCGGCAGCGTGGCTGTGTGCAAAGTGGGCGCCAAGTGGGCGCACTGTGGGCGGTCGTGGAGGCTTCACTGCGCGCTGCGGCTGAGACTGAGGCTGAGGTTTCTGTGCATGGGCATGTGTTGCTTTCAACTGAAGCCAGTTAAAGTTGTTCACGGCATAACTAAATGCATGCGTTTGAAAGAAGGGAGAAAGCAAAGCAAAGCGAAGAAAAAATCAGGGAATGCAAAAAATAGCAAAAAATGCCAAGCGAGCTTATTTAATGCATTCATATTTATTTTTCACATTTTTTACGCTCTATTTTATATAATACAAATGCTCTGGCATAATCCAGCCGCTATTTTAATGCCAATGTAACGCAGCATAAATCCTTGCATCGCCAGTCTCGAACACGTTGCGGTGTTCAACGTTAAACCGTGGAGAAAAACGTTTGCGGCATCGCAAATAAGCAAAGCACAAAAACGCTGCAACAAAAAAAAAAAAAAAAAAATAGAAAACGCAAGAAAATTTCTTAAAAAAATTAAACTATCTTCGGTGGCAACGAAGCTATGATACCGTTCACGCATAAACAGTGAATGTCTTCACAGCAGCTGAAATATGCATTAGAATATGGGGAAGCAAACATATCAGACACAGTATTAGGGTGTCGCTGAAGTTAAAAAGCCCATTTAATCTTAAGATGGACTCATGAAGCGAATCTGTCATAAAGAGTATTATCGTTTATTTGCTGTTATATCAAAATGAATGCAATTAAAAAAAAAATAAAATTAAGACATAGCTTACTTTGCCTATACACAATTCTCAAACTAATACATCCAACATTTACAGATTTGGCGACTTCTACTTATAATATGTAACATTCTAGATTCCTCACCTCTAAAAACCCATAACAATAATACCAACAATAATAAGAGTCATATGAAATCTTTAAACAGTATATGCCTTATATAAGGTCCCTTGCTTCTTTTATGCAATGTTACAAATGCCGCATTAAAAGTTGCCACTTGTGTAATTAAATGCGCAGAGTGCAAGGTAAAGCCATGGCAGTAAAAACGCCAACAGCAAAGCCAGCCGCCTGTTGAGAGCCACGGTCAGCTGCATGCGGGGCGGAGCTAATCCGTGCATGCGGCGGTTGGTTACAGATTTCATCTTTTTCATTTTTTTTTATTTCTTTCTTCTTTTTTTTCGCACAAAGCACTTAGCAACAGGCATAGCAACGACAATGGCAGCGGGGATAAACAACACGCAGAAGAGTGGCTCAGCTTCAGCTGGATTAGCGCACCAAAACATGAAATGGCAGACATGCCAAAGAGCGCCACTCGACGTTTCAATTCAATGCTGCCGAATTCGCTTTGCTTATGTAAAAGTGAATCGAGGAGCAGAAACACTGTCACGTTGATTGTGTTTGAGCTTTAGCTTTGGCTTTGACTTTGGCTTTAGCTGTGTGAGTTGTTTACAAAACAATTTCAATAAATCAGTAAATTTAATAACCCAACATTAGTCACAACTTTTTGCCAAGTGTCAGAGAAGAAATTCACAATTTGTAAAAAAAAACAAATAAAATACAAAAAAAAAAAACGAATGAACTAGCGAAGCATGAAGCTCAATGTGCTCAATGTGCCACCTACGCATTTTGTGAAAGCGTTTTTGTCGTCTACTATAGACATTTATTTTTTATATACTTTTGGCTGACATGCATGTAAGAGTTCCTTTTAAATTTATGAGCAACATGAAAGCGAAAGAAAAATAAAAACGTTAAAAAACAACAACATGCAGCTAAAACACACAATCACGGCAACAACCACAAACGTGCAAGAGGCGTACCATGAACCAACAAAATAAATAACAAAACAAAAGTAACAAAAGAGCAGAACGGAGCAGAGCAGAGCAGAGCAGGGCAAAGCAGAGCAGTCAGGAGCGGAAGCGATGCGCGCCAGCAAAGCAAAAAGCATTTTTTATTTCAAAGGTGAAAATGTGCTTTTGTCACTGATCATAAATTTTTGTTGCTTTTACTGAACGTTGCCATTCTTCTGTCTTGTTGTTTTTTTTTTTTGCTCTCTGTGCTTTTGTTTCAGATTTGTGCTATTCGTTTTGTTCATTTTTGACTTTTTTTTTTATAACGTTTTATGTTCTTTTGGGCTTTGTTTTTCTTGTTTTTTTTTTTTTTGGCAAACTACACTAAGCAATAAAAAAGTAACAATTGTAAAAGAAAAATGTTGATAGCAGCAAATTGCCAGCAATGTGAATAAGCGCAAACTGTGCGCCAGAGGAGCCATAGTGTGTGTTTACGTGGTGGACAGCCAGCGAACGTCACCACACCCGCCGAACCCCCCGAACCCACCGAGCCCACCACACCCATTACAACACGGCTGCACTGCCAAATGTACATTGTATGCGTGCGGCATATTGAGACGTTATAACGTAATGCCACTATTTCAACTTTATAGTAGCGAGTCTCTCACACCTCCGCTCTCACATGCTGTGTTGTTGCTGCTCGCCCCAAGTTAGCAAAGAGCAACACGAAGCATGAAAAAAACATATCGCATCAACCTGTGCGCAAATGGTTTGAAAGGTTAGTTTGGCTGCTGCTAAAAGATACATGTTTATTGAGTGCTTGGGTGCAAGCGTTCGTCCTGCTCTTGCTGCTGCTGCTGCTGCTGGTCTTGACTGCACTGGCTACTGTCGTCGTTATCCCTTAAGTTCGATATGCATTCCGCTTTGACCTATTTCGGGTTATTCCATGCTATTTTTGTTACTTTTACTCGGTTTAAGTCTACTTTTTACTTTGCTACTAAAACATGCAACGAACAAATCTGTTGGTGTTGGTGTTGTTGTTGTTGTCGCTGCTACCGCTTTTGCTGCTGTTGAGTAAGCGCGTGATTTTCAGTTTTGCATTTATCTACTTTTGCTTTTGCTCGTTTTCGGCTATTTCTATTGCACTCTATAGCATACAATATGAACGCAACTTGCCTTGGCTTTTATAAACTGACAACAATTTTTCACAAGTACAAGAAACGGCAACAGCAGTTGCAGTTTTCGTAAGCGTAAGCATAACCAACGGCAACAACAACGACAACAACAACAACAACAATGACAACAAATGAAACCCTAAGCTGCTGCTATGCTGCACTCGCATAATGTGCAACATTTCGTCTGGCTGCTAAGCTCGTTTGCTTGTTTGCTTACTTGCTTACTTGCCTGGCTGCCTCGCTGCCTGCCTGCCTGCCTCCTTGCTGGCTTGCTCGCTGGCTTGCCTGCTGCATGTCTTGCAGTCTGTTTGGCATTTTAAGTGATTTCACTTAAATTTTCATAACAACAAAATATGCTTTGTGCGTGCTCAGCAAAAAATATCACAACTACTTTCCGCTCTTACGCTCTTCTATTCTATCAATCTCTCTCTCTCTCGCACACTGTCTCTCTTGCGCTATAAACCATTCTAAGACTGTGAATGTGTGTAGTTTTTTTTTCTGGCACACTCATACACCCGTGTTACGCTTTTGCTGTGATATATTTTGCCAACAGATTTTTTTACAGATTTTTCAGGATTTTTCGTATTTGCGTGCGTAGCAGAAAAACTACGACATAAAACCACAATTTGAATGCTTTGCTTAGCCGCACATTTGCCATATATTTTTCGTAGGTTTAACTGTGCCCCACACACACACACACACACGCACACATACAAAAGAGACACTGACACAGGCAGCAGCTTCATATGCTCCTAGCTCCCTAGCTCTCCATTATCCACTATATAGATTCCCTACAAAAACTTTTGCTTTTGCATTCTCTTATTTTTGTGTATGTTTGTGTGTATGTTTGTGTGTGTGCGTGTCTGTGTGTGTTTGTTTTATTTTTCGAATCCCTTTGGGTTTGTTGCCAGCAATAAATTTCCATCAGTCGTTGCTTCAGCAACGCAACACAACGAAAACGTCAACAACAACAACAACAACAACAATTACAGCAACAAAATCCAAACCGGTAGAGACGCGTTAAGTTTAGAGTAACAGCGTCTATTTTTTTGGTTTTTGTTTTTTTGTTTTTTGTATTTTTGTTATTTTTTATTATAGGTTTTACTCATGTTTGTGGGCATGAAATGCGCAACAAATCTCGAGCTCAGCTGTGTGTCTGTTGCGGTTTTCCAAATACGCTTTGATTGTTTGTCATATTTCGGTACAATAACCATACGTGGCCATTGTGGGATCCATCACTGTTGTTGTCTTTTTTGTTGTTGTAATACACTGCAACTTCATAGTCATAGACTCACTTGTCATAGGCGGTAGCCTGCCTGGCAAATGAAAGAGTCATGCAGCACCGAGTAACATCGCCAACACGTTTACTTTCTTTTTTTTTCCAGTTTTGCCATGTTTTGGCTGCCAACAAATATAAATGAATTTTTTCTTTTTTTTTTGTTGTGATATTTTTGCAATTTATTTTATTTTTGCTTTGCTTTCATGTATCAATGTAATACCGAAGGGACAACAACGAAATAAAATAAAGTTACAAAAAGCAGAAAGGAAAAAAAAAAAACGAAAAATAACAGAAAAAGAAAAAAATTTAAATTATACGCCAGTGAATGGAAATTGAAAATATCATATTACCAGGAGACTTTCACTGACAGCGTCAAAAATGTAATTGAAGATGCGTGGCTTCTGCGCATTTTATTCATGCTCAGATTTATTTTTAATATGTAATTTGTTTCGTTTTTTTTCCCCACAATATTTTGCGTGGCAAAGTGTTGACACATACTTTATTTTAGCTACTTTGTAAAAGTTTCCACGCGACAGCAGCAGCAACAGCAGCAAATGTGCAATAAATCATTAAAATCTAAGCAAGCAAAGCTTAGTTTTATTTGGCGCTGAAAAGCGCATGTGATAATTATGACACAACGATAGGCGATGTTTAACATAATCCCCGAGCCGTGTCACGCAAACTACATGCCAGCGATACACCCACGCACACACACACACACACACACACACACACAGATTTTGTACAGAAAAGTTTCGAACAAGACGAAACATTTCCAAATAATTAAACACTAGAGCAGAGCAAAGCCTCAAGAAATTTATTAATTAGTCCCCGAACAAGCGAAACAGCAGCGCCGGAGCAGCGATTCGGAAAAGTGTGTAAGTAGGCTACAGCCGAAGCGGGCAGCGGAGGAGGCGACAGGCTTCAATGGCGTTGTTGCGGTGCTTGGCATCGATGTCGAAACCTTTTGCGCTGTTTTAAACGTCAATTGGGTTCGTTTGGTTTTGTACGCTGCTGCCAATTAAAGCCAATTTTCTGTTGTTTTAAAGTAACCAGAAGCAAGCCAACGATTTGACGGTATGTGGGTGTGCCACTGGCAGTGTGGGGCCGGTGTGTGTGTGTGTGTGTGAGTGCGTGTGTGTGTGTGTATGCGTGCGTAGTGACTACTGCTAATCGCATTATTTACGCGCCGTTAACGTTCGCGACATTGACTTCAAGTTTAAAGACAAGTCGCATTATGCGCCAATATGCCAAACAATATTTGCACGAGGAAGCAACCCAGCAGCCAGCATTTGCGCTGAAGTGGTTGGCAACAGTCATGGGCAGGAGCAAGGACTCGGGCATGGGCATGATGCGAATGGCAACTAAACAGCTTAGCCAGCCCACCCACGAAGCTTTGCTTTTGCCAAATTACGCTTGAATAGGCCTGCGCTGCCTTCGTTGTCGTCGGCCTTAGGCTGGGGGCCAGCGGGGGAACCGCCTGCAGCGTAGCACACTTTTGGGCACTTAAGTGTCGCATTAGTACTACTTGGGTGGTGCTCAGCTGAATATTAGCGCATGTTAAAAGCGACAGACGTGACGTGATTTCAGTTTTAAGCACAGCAGCAGCTAATGCATATACAAATTCTGAGCCCTTACCTGTCGCATTTGCCTTGAGTCGAATGCAGTCATCCGCCATCGCTACATATTTGCCCCACAAGAGCGGGCGGGTGCGTCGCCTTGCTCATGGCCAGTCAGCTGAATCAGCAGCTATACAGAAATGAAGACATTAGCATATGCATAATTACAGACATTGAAGTGGCAAACGAAAGCGCCGAAAAGTATGCAGAAAATAACGGTTATCACTGCATATAATGATGGCGTATTAAGTTTTATGCTCCACATAGTCACGTTGCCACGTTGCTTCGTTGCCATGTTGCTTTCATTGAACCGCTTATTGCGATCTGTTGTGGAACTGCGTGGCGCAGTTGTTGCATGTGGTACAGTGAACTGCAGGTGATTATTACAGTTCGACGTTCGGACGTGTGACGTGGCTTTTGTAAAGTGCAAGCGCTGGTGTCCTTTGCGCGCGCGTTGTGCTTTAATTGCCGCAGCGTGTTAACCAACAGTGTCATTAACTGCTGTGCCCTGTGCTCTCCCACGTTCTGCTGTTTGTTTTCTTCTTTCTGTTTTTCACAGTTTTTCTTTCACAGTGAATCACACTGCGACACGAGTGAGTTGAGTAGTTTTTGCGGCTGTGACTATGGCTGTGGCCGGGGCTGTGACTGTCTCTGTGTCTGTGTCTGCATATGACTGCTACGTGTGCTTTATGTATTTAAATATGAAGTTTTTGTTACGCTGCTTGCTGTTTGTGGCACGTCACAACAGTTTCCTGTTGAATTTCCCTTCATTTCCTGTTGAAAAAGATTATTACTTTCATTTTTTCTACCACTGCCGCCGCTGCTCCTGCTGCTTCTGTCCGTGCTGTTTTGTGCCATTTGCACTGGCGGCAGGTGTTTCGCTTCCTCATTCATTGACTGCTGTCCTAGCGCTCATTAATGCTTTGCTTACACTATGCAAAATAAAAAAAAAGTAATAAAGAAAAAAAGAGAAATAAAGAAAAAAAAAACACTTTAATTTTCATTTGCACGTAACACATGCAGTGCAGATCTATGGCAGTCGCCCAGCTGTGTGTGTGTGTCCCTTGGCCTTTGACCAGCTATGCAGAAGTCCTTTCGCACAGCCTTGACTGACATTGCGTCGCATTACGCTGTGTACAGCAATGTAATGTGGCATGTATTTGCATATTTCCGACGGCCAAAATGATTATCATTATCATTGTTATTATTGTTATTATTGCAACAGGATATGCCGCACATTACTCGCGTATTAAACGCCTGGCAGCGCCGCCCAAGGCAAGCGCCACGAACCGAATGCACGAGCGAACGATGAGCGAAAATGGCCGACAGTGCGCCAAATGGCTTATTTGTGCAAATAAGTCGCCATGGCTTAGACAAACGGCCAACATTGCGAGTAAATCCCCAACTACACTCAGCGCTAAAGCAAGCATTGTACCACTGTAGCGTTGTGTCAATTTCGCACAGTGTAGCTAAGCCTGCTTGCCATTTGTCCTCATATACGGGAGTGCCAGCCACACTCACACAGTGTGGCTTAGTTCCGTTGCTCTAATGCGTAAATAACAGGCAACAAAATGCAAATTATTGTTTTGGCCAAACAACATCATCAGCAGCAACAACAAACAACAGCAAGTAGAAGGACTTGTCGGCATCTCAAGGACGTGCCAAGGTGTAGCCGGCAGCGCTCCTCACTATCGATGGCAGACAGTCTTCAATGTTAATGACATGTCGATAAACCTTGAAGTAGCCAAACACGGCAGAGCTTATGCGGAAATAAAACGAAGACGTTGAAGAAGAAGACAAAAGAAACAAATGATTTTGCCACACTTAGCCGCTGTGCTGGCACAGGCTTTGTGTGCGTGTGCTCCGTGTGTGTGAATGGCAACGTGCTTAAGCCGACGTCCAGCCGAGGCACCTGTGCTAATAAAGCGACTCTTGGCCGAAAGTGAGAGCAAACAAAAGCCCAAAAAAAGAAACACATTCAAAAGAATGAAGACAGAAAAATAAAATACAAACCGGAAACTGATGAAAAAAGTCAACCAGGAAATTGCGCACATCAATAGAACATTCAGGAAATTATTGATACCGCAATTGCCTGCACGGTCACCATTCCCAACATTCTCACATTTCTTTTATTCTTTTTTGTAGTTTTTCCTTTTTTATTTTACTTTTTTGCTTTTTTGGTATTTGTTTATTTGTTTGTACGTTTATACAGTATGGTGTGTACGTTTGTTGACAGTAAGCTGGGATGCCCACATGTTAAGCCTTCAGTACGGATTGTGTGTTTGTGTGTGTGTGTGTGTGTATGTGTGTACAGTATATGTACAGTAAATTGTAATCAGCTCTAGTAAAAACATAAGACTACCAAAAAAACAAAAAAAAACAACTAAAGCTGAATCCCGGTAGTTTTTTCTCTACCATTGCACCAGTGAAACATGTGGCTACTGTAAGGACTCTGGAGCTGTTCAAAGATGTATAAACTGTTTGGCCACAGTTTCATAAAAGAAGTCCTAAAGAAGTTATACATTTTATTAAAACGCAAATTGAGTTTTAGATTAATGCTGGAGGCAGCATAATGCTAGCAAAACATCTCACCATAACCAGCCATAATCCTGCGAAGTTGACGTAAATATGCAAAGGATATGCCACACTGTCAGCACTTGCTCATCAGAAAGTGGTACACTTAACTTTATTTAGAAGCCACGGGTAGATTTTTCAGAACAACAGCTTGAGAAGGCCATTCTAAGCAGAGTGTAGCTTTTTTTATATAAAGTGCAGCTCCCAATGTGATGCGTCAAGATATTATACTTGTATATACTATATACACTAATTTTACATATATTTTTTATACTAATTTTATCACTTTGTCCGTTTTTAATCCATAAGTAATAATATGTCAAGTAGACAAAGCAGCTGTTGAACATTAGATCGTAGCTGTGGAACAGACACTAGGTCTGTTTTCATAAATCCTCTTGTTTGGTAATGCGCTATCACAACGTCTGCGCAAAAAAAAAGAGATCATTTGGAAAAGGAACTTCGAAGTTCTCTATAAATCCACTTACTTGCACTTTAGAGCGATGTTGGCAAACTAGTTCACTAGCTAACAACTAAATTAGAATACAATGGACAATAAGGACTTCCACTAAAGCGACACCTTAAACTGACTTCAAAGCAAATCTCAAGTGAATTACTTGAATTTTTGGCAATTCATAAGGGTGCTCAGCACAATTTGCTGCGACTTTGACGACTTATTTTATGACTCTATCAGCATGCCGAACTATGCGAGCTAGCAAATCGCTATGCGCTTCAGTGGCTGAGAGAGTGAGAGAGCATGCGGCATGCTGGACTGCTCATGTGTGCGAGTGCACGCAGACACAAGTGAAACTTCGCTGAGAGCTGGCTTTGAGCAAGTTAGTTGCCATGTCGACATGGCATTTGCTGATGTTGCCGCTGATAACTGCGAAATGCTGCTGACACACTGACGCTGGCGTGCATGGCGAAGGAGACTTTATGAACGTTGCAGGATGCTCCTAATATGTGTGCGCTGCGTTTCATTTTGCATTCTTGGCGCCACTTTTGCTGTAATATTCTGCAAAATTTGCAAAGTTTTATGCTTCAAGCAACTTGCGCGTGAGCCTCGAAGAAATTTCCTGTACTTGTATTATTTATTTTTATTTTTGTTCGTTTTTTCATCTAACAATGTGTGAGATGCATGTGAAACAAAGTGTATAAACTACACAAGTCACAAGGAAGTTTAGCAAAGCACTGCGCACAATTTACATGTGCAAAGTTTTTCACATAAAACAAAATTAACTGCAAAAGAGTTGAGTTTTCCTCATATAACATACTTACTTAGCCATTGCTGTGTGCTCCCTGTTGGCTGCAGTGTTCTGTGAGTGCGCTTGACTAGTCGCCATGTAAATCAGAAGCTGCCAATATAGTTTACTCACCTAAATAACACAAGTGGCAGCAATACTTCGAGCGAGTGCAATGACCCCAAGCCGGCGCGGCAGGGCTGACCCAAAAAGGCACAACAATGCAGCCGACGCACTCAATTGGAATTCTGGCAACGAGCGACGCAACTTGGCTGCTAAGCTGGCCAGGCTCAGTGCGCGACTGCCAATAGCCGCGAGTTAGAAACAAATGACGCCGTTAAAAACGAAAAGAGAAATGCGAGCAACGTGGCAAAGCATTTTATGGCAACAGCAAACGGAACGTACAGGTGCAATTTCACATGCCGCCGAACTTCAAATTTACAATTCTGCAAACAACTTTTCGTACCAAAACACACAAAAAAAAAATAAAAAAAAAAACAAACAGTGGCAAATAGCAGGGAGTGCAGTGTGCAAGAAGCATTGGCCTGGCACTTTAAGTTGGATTCTGGCATATTTGTTTATTAGCCTGTTTCCGGCTGCTGGCACAATTCTCGGCCGACCTTGTGCGGCTAAACAATGACAAATAGTTGAGGGCAAATTGTTGCGTTCCATGTGCTGCTCTTTTGGTTTTCATTGTGTGTTTTCTAAGTTGTTTGCGCCCATTGAACTGCCAGGCCACAATTTGCCAGGCCAATTCGCATATTTCTTTGCTTTTTCTCATATTGTGCTGCCGTCTGTGTTTTGCACTTTGCCATAATATTTCTTTGGCAGGCGGTTTTATAAACTCGTTTGAAAGTGTGTCGTGGAGGCCAACGATACATTATGAAGTATTAAAAAGGTTCGATAAAATATTGAGAGACGCAGCCGACAGCACTGAAAAAAAGTTTTACCATTGACACCCAAATTGTCGCTGGCTCAACAGCAACAGCAGCCACAACAGCCACAGCAGCAACAGCAGCAACAGCAGGAGCAGCAACAGGAAGAGGAGCAGGTGAGGCAGGAGCCAGAGCAGCAGCAGCTTGAAACCACTTAAAACGACATGAGAATGCCTTTGAGCATCTTGACTGTGCTTTCTTCTGCGACTTTTGACACGCACAACACACCCACACACACACATACACACACACACACACACTTGCACTCATTTACAGATGTATATCAGCATAAACAGCAACGGGAGAAAAAACTTATGCCAGGAAAAAAGGTTATTTCGCCTTGTTGGCGCATTGTGGCAAGCAAAAGTTGAAGCTGATAGACAAAAAAAAAAAAAACAAGAGGAAGAAAAAACTGGAGAAAAAACATAAAGAAATGCTAAACATATTTGACTTGAAGCGGCATTTTCATTTAATTTTTTTTTATCGTCGGCTGCTTTTATTTTTATTTATTTATTTTTGCTTTATTTTTTTTTTTTCTTGTGTTTCTTTGTTCGTTGGCTGCGGGTTTTGCTCGCTGCGCACACTTGCATGTGTGTTTAATGCTGAAAAGTGGCTTTAAAATGTTGTCTCAGTAAACCGCATAAAGTTTATCTATAAGCCAAGAAGAACAGCATGAGTAGCAGCAGCAACAGCGGCGGGAGAAGCAACATTAGATTTGTGTCGTTATCGTTTAGGCTTAAACATGTTTGCATGTGTTTGTCAAGCCAAGGACTTTCAAGGACTTTATTTGTATTAAATGAAAAAAAAAAAATATATAAATTCTTTTCCCCTTTTATAGCCAAATTTTTACTTCAAAATGAAAGTCGATGGCAAGGCTGAAAGTAAAAAGTTGTTAAAAAGGTCAACATACGTTTCGTTGCATTTATTTGAAACCTACTTAGAAATTGTTGCAACCCACAAGCCACTTTGATATTCGATATGATTGGGCTGATTGCTGGCAGTGCGCAGACACACGTTCACATAAGTAGGACGTTTTAAATGTTGTGGCAAATGTTTATGTATGTACGCTGCTTGCCAAAGACATTAAAACTTTTCTAATAATAAAGTTCTACAACTGCAGCCGAGCGTAAACAAGGCAAATGGCAGCCTGGCATAATGCGGCTGCTCGCTAACTCTTGCCACACTCTAACCGAACCCCAACCCTAATCCAACCGTGGCCCAGCCACAGCCCACCATGCTCCACTTGCCTGACCAAAAAATAATGCATGAAAGCATAAGTTTCATGCAATGAGACAATGTTGCCAAATTTTAACGGCAGCAAATGGAATTGCGGCCAAAGTGCCCGACATCATTCTTGCGCATAATACGCAATAATGAGTTTGTCCAACTTTCCACGCACCCTTGATTTTTGCGCCGTGTCTCGGCCCTCACACTAAGCTATCAAATTAAACTGCAAGTACAGAAAACAAAAACTGCGGGAAAACGAGAAGGGAAAAAATCGTTTGCATACTCAAGCCAAAGGAGCAATCAAGCAAGCGTTATTATGTAAAGAGTTGAGTGAACCTCGCTTGTCGAGCAGCAGTCATTAATCATATAAAAAACTGACAGCTTAAGGTCGCCAGCTCAGCGAACTGATGTAGGCATTTCCATATATCACAATGAACGATATAACGTATACGCAATGTGTTTTCCTTTAATATTGACTTAGAAAATTGCACACGAAAGAATAAGGGAAAATCAACATTTCTTTTGCCACTTGTCTGATATTTATTTATGAGTCACATTGAATGTAAAGCAAACAACATCGACGGCAACAACAACAACAATGGCAACTAACGAAAACATACAGAAAATGCTTAAGCATGCCACTAAAAATAATGCAAAGCACTTTGCCGCTTTCGCCAGCAACGGCCTCGACAACGACGCAAGTCAAGCAGGATAACAAGCAACCAGGCAAGGCTGGGCAGGCAGAGCTGGGCAGGGCAGGCAAGCAGGCGAGCCGTGTTGTTTGCCTTCGGGCGTCTTGTATGCTTATGATTGTTGAACATTGCTCATTGATTGTTGCCCTACACAAACATTGTGATCCAACACAGTTGAATTGAAATCGAAGTGCGGCAAGCCGAGGCCCAACGTCGATTTCGGTTTCTGGTCCTAGGACAATGTTGCCAAAAATAAATAACATTACACACAACTATGTATGAATATCGAATATTGGCTGGGCTGTGCTCGCCCCTGCTCGGCTGGCCTCAGCTGAACTGGGCTGGGCTGAGCAGAGTCGCTCTTTAATGTGCACATCAGCATTTGGCAGCTCACTATGTATGCTTTTGTATTGTTGAGGCTTGTCGTAATAATAGTTCTCGGTCCTTGTTCCTTTTTATGCTGCATACAAATGCGCGCAATCGCATCAATGAGTATCAGTGTTGACGTTGGCAGTAAAAACGGATAAACGCACTCGTAAATGTTACGAAAATGTATATCCATGTTCATTGCGGATGAATAAAGTGCCTTCCACACATAAAAATAATATCTGCAGACAAAAGTATATACATACGAGTATATATATGTCCTATATGTATGGATATGTACACGTACATATGTAGGTTAAGATACAATAAAATTGCGACAGACATCAGCCTAAGCTGCCGGCGAAGTGTGTAACCGGCAAGGGCATGAGTTGGCGTGCTGCATTGTATAACTTTTGTTATTAATGTGCAAAATTAAGCTAAACTTGAGGCAAGCGCCAGAAGAAGAAGAGCACACAATAAATGACAAGTTAAAGCCAGCGGCCGCACACAAAGCCTTTAAAGTATTAACAGCGAATCAATTTGCTATTTATATCAATTCAAACCCCGCAACCGAAAGCCCAACCGGCAGACAGGCACATCATAATCGCATGAAAATAAACCCAAACATTAAATGACTTAAGTCCCGACAAATTTTCGGGCCAAAGCCAAGCCAAGCCAGGCGGCATTGTGCCTTTGCCTTTGCCTTTGCCATCGCCATTGCCTTTGATTCTGCCAAAATATTAAAGGCAACACGCGCGGGCAACGCTCCGTTCTACTGCAAAAAAATTGAGTGGCATCGGGAGCAGTTTTAAACATGCGTACGTGATTCGTTTTAATAAGAAAACATTCACTCACACACTCTCACGCACTCACGCACACATTCACACATAGATAAGAAGAAGCAGCGTGTATATCTAAACATGTTTATATATGTATGCAATACGCTGGTGAGTGTGTGTGTATGTGTGTTAGAGTGTTTGATGATACAATGTATATGTTACATTTATCGAAAAATAAGCAGAAACGTACGCGCCATTAACTCAACGAAGCCAATAGGGCTTGAGTGGCACAAGGCAAAAGCAAAGGCAAAGGCAAAGGAAAACGCCAAACGCACTTAGCCGAGAAAGCGCTGAGCGCTTTGGAAAAATGGCAAGCAATGCAGAAAATAAGCACACATCTGCCGGCTCTGCGCTGCCCGGCCCTGCCTGCCCGACCCGGCTATGTGAGTGCCGGCCTTCGCTGTGCTGAACCTATGCCAAGGAGGCATTTAATGTTCAATAAGCGAACACATGTACGTATTATGTACACTTAAATGCTGGCAGCAGTTTATAATAAAAACCGAGTATCCGCTCGCTGCTCTCTGCTCGCTGCTCGCTGCTCATGCCGATGCCCAGGCCGATGCTGTTGCTGTTACTGATGCTGATGTCGATGCCGATGCTCATGTTGATGGCAAAGCCAACGCTATGCGAGCACGGAGCTTAATTCGTTTCGCTTTTATTAGGCGAGCAGCAGCTTTAATGCTTTCAACTCAATTCAACTCGACTCAACTTGACTCGACTCCACTCAACTGAACTGAATTCACTTTGCTAATGCGTGGAGCAGTTGTAAATTTTCAGAGTGCTTTAACTTTATGGTATGTTTTTGGGCAAGTGGCGGCCGTGGTATGCGTCTACGCGTGCCTAATGAAGAAATCAAAGTTGCATTAACTTTATTTGCTGTACTTGGAAGTGACCCTTTTATCGCTTTAATGCATGCAGATACATTCAAAGTAAATTAAACGGCAGTGCCTGGCCACAAAATGCTGCGCCTAACAAACTTTGAGTGCGTTCATAAAAATAAGAAAAGAGAAAAGCACAGAAAAGAAAAGCACATTGAAGAGGTTTTCGTTTTATCGCAGCGTTTTTTTCATTTTGGTTTTCCGCACTGCGCTTTTTGTGCCTTTTTGTGTTGTGTGCTGCTTTGCTTAGTTGTTTACGTAACATAATATAATATGCTTTGTAGTCTGTCTGTCCCGATGTCCGTCTGAGTATGCTGTATCTGCTTATCGCATTTGCTTAATGGAGTTAAACCACATTTCACTTTGATATACGCAAAATTCAAATTCATTTAAAATTTTATTGCTGATTTTATCACATTTTCTCTGTGTGTGTGTGTGTTTGCCCATAACCATAACGCAACAACAACAATAGCAACAACAACGTTAACATTAAAAGCAACACTCAAATGCTTAGAATATTATCATAAGAAAAATATGAGAAAATACTTAATGAGTTTTATTGTTAACTCTGCCTCTTATATGCGTCTCCTTTTCTTTTTTTTTTTACTTGCAGGTAAGCAAAACGAAAGAATCCTGCAGGAGGCTTGCGTATAATTTATTGTCGTAAGTTGAGTTTAATATCGTTAAAGTCGTTTGTGTGCTTAGTCAGCACAAATTTCGGTTAATTTGTAAAGGCATAAAAACGTAATTAAGTTAACTGGCAACTGCTGTACAAATAAATCAAAAATATTCGACGCCACATGGTGCGTATGAGCAATTTTAGCTATGCATGGCATATGCACATAATGCGCGCACGACATGCAACAGGTCAGACGCACAGGTCAAAGTAGCAAAAGCAACAACAACAGCAGCAACAAGAGCGTGAAGCGCACACGCACGCACAGCAGATAAATCAAATTAAATAATTATGATTATTGAAATATGGCATGCAAAATGCAAAGGAAATCTCAAAAAATAGAAAGAAAAAAAAGAAAAACAAATAAATAAAGTTAATAAAGAAACGTTAGCCGAAGACACGTAACGCATCAACATGCCAAGAAGCAAAAAGAACAACAACTACAGGAAAGCTAAGTAAGCAACAAAATCCGTTGCATGTTTGACTTTGGCAAAAGTAAACAAAATTATTTAATAATGCCGCCATCCTCATCCAGCCAACACAGCAAAATCAAAGTGAATGCCGCCGCACTTGGCCATTAATAATAGAAGAAACGATACTTCTGCCTTTGCAGTCCAATCTCTCTGACCATTTGTTTGCCATTAACCACTCACACAATGCTTAGCGTGCCCACGTCGCTGCTTGACTGCTCGGCTACTTGGCTCCTTCGCCGCTGCGTCGCATGGCCGACTGTTGTTTAACTTTGAGCAACTTTGTAGCATATTATTGCAAACTCAACTTCTGTGCACTTATGAGTTGCGCATTTCGAGTGCGTCACCACCGCCACTCGCCACCCCCCATCCGCCATCCACCATGTTGCCCAGCCACAGGCACACTGCTACATTGCCAATGGCCAATTGCCGACTGGCTGCAGCATTACTCACATTAGAACACTTCATTGAACTTCTGAAAATGCTTCAATGTGCCTTGCTGCTTTTTTATCTATATATAAATGTACTATATGGTATATATTTTTGTTGTTTGCTACTTATTGTAGTTAGGTAGCTTCACTGCTGGCAGTTAACTAAGTCACGGCACCAAGGACAAAGTTTGCGCTCACGGCTCCAACTGCTTGGCTTGGTAGCACGGTTGGCCGCATTGGCTTGGCGGCCGACTTGGCGTTGCTTTGGCTGCAACTGCTTTTGCCATTCGCGTTCTTTCTATTTCAATTGCCTTGTTTTTTACCAAGCTGCTTCTTTTTTGTTTCCATTTCTTATTTTATTTTTGTTTTGTTTTTGATTCATTCATTCGTTATGTTCCGTTTTTCTGTTGCTGCTGCCACTTTGCCATAAATCAATACATTTCAATTTTTGCTTACGCTTCCTCAAACAGCTCAAGTGGCAGACAATCCACTGAAATGGATTTCTTAGTAGCAATTCCTGCTTTACTATGCGCCCACTTCCAATCTCTCTCTCTCTCTCTCACTCCCTCTCTCTTATGCGCTTGCTTACTCACTTTAACGCACGATGCTGTCTCTGCACCTAGACTGTGCAGAACTTTACTCATCAGATGATGGCAATATTATTTATTTATTTATTTATTGCTACACGAGTTTATCTGCTTCGCCTGTATGCAATGCCATTGATTACAGTGTCTCTGCCGTACTCAAAGAATTCCTTTATTGTTATTGTGTATGGTTTGGACTATCTGCTGCTTTATTCCTGTCATGCTCTGCGACTCTTCCCGCACTTGATGTTCGCTGTTCGCTTCACGCTTGTCGCATCGTTGCTCTTTAATGCTCTAATTTGTGTATAATGCGTATGTTAAATTGTATTGCAGCACTTCAGCTTGAATTGCAAATGTGCGCTCGAGTATGTCTGGCAAGGACGGATAGTCAAATGGCAGCATAATCATGCAGCAAATAAGAAACGCTTCACTTTGTATGGGCGCTGCTCATCAATGATCTGGAAGAGTGTCTTGCGTTTGGCTGTGCTTTATGACAAGTAGTTGCCCAAGTGATTTTTATAATTCCATCATTAGTGCAATATACATAAATGATAGTTAAAAGTAATGATGACAGTTGCTCAGATAAATGCAATGCTTGTTTATGCTTACCATTTCATAGTAGCAGGCAAATAAAATGCCTAATATGCATATAACTTTTAATGGCAGAAGCAGCGAAGTTCTCGTGTTTACTTGTTCGCAGGCATGTAGCTGCACTTTTCATTGCATGCATTTAACACAATGTGTGCTTAGCATTTAGCGTTTGCCTGCCAAGAACACTTGGCAAGGCATGTTCTAAGTGGTTAACACTCACAGTTGCCAACTGTTCCTTGCACCTCCTCTCCTCCCTCTACTCACTTCTCACACTACTCTTTTGCTTGCAGCTTGTGTAGAGCATAAGACTTGTTGTCATTTTAAACGAAGGAAAAAAGTTTGTAATTTAAGCAGAGTTTGGCGAGTTTTTGCAGCATTTTCACAGAGTTTTTAATATCAATAATATTCAGTTTTAAATAGAACAAAAACCAAAGCATACAAACTTTGCTAGACCAACTGAAATATTTCACAACAAATATTTTGCTGAAAAGTGCAAAACAATAAATTTTGTTTGCGCCACATTCGCACAGCAGCTCTAAATAAATAAATATTCAAATAAAAATACTCGCACAAAAAATAACAAAAGGCAAAAAAAAAAGAAAAAATAACGAAAATCATTAAAAAATAAAAAACATTATGCAAGCAAAACTTTTGCAACGGCGCCAACAAATAAACTTCAACTGCACTGTGAACCATTCTGCCTCGACACCGGACAGCGCCTGGCACTTGTTTTGGTTTTTGGTTGCTGGTGCTAATAACTCAGAATTTGCAGGCCGCGACGGAAAACAAACTCCAAACTTTAACCAAAGGCGTACTTTTCGGTTCTGTTCACTTTGCGAAACACTGCTATTGTTGTTGTTGTTGC
Organism: Stegana nigrithorax; assembly: GCA_037044495.1. Taxonomy (NCBI): domain Eukaryota; kingdom Metazoa; phylum Arthropoda; class Insecta; order Diptera; family Drosophilidae; genus Stegana; species Stegana nigrithorax. The sequence continues at coordinate 274,381 of JBAMBQ010002491.1, forward strand.
TGTTGTTGTTATCGTTGTTTGTGTGTGCGGTTTATTTGGCAGAGGAGTGCAACGCTGCCGCTAACTAAATTGTAATGCTGCACAAAGTGCAATTCACACCAACAACAACAGCAACACTGACACAAACACCAATACCGACACCGACAACGACATCGACACCAACAGCAGGTACTACCAAGCCAAGCAGCGACTGCAGCATGTAGAAGAAGAAGACGAAACGGGAACAACAAATGAACAAACAAGTGGCAAAAAACAATGACGAGATTGGCTATGCATAATTAAAAGTGAATTTTAAATTTGCTGCCCCAATTTACGTGACCAGCCTTGCAGACACAGACACTGCAAATTTCATAAATTGTTGCATACCACAGGGCGCAGATTTTCAAACCGGTTAGCAAACAAATTTTGCTTTTATCTTTATGTTGTTTCATTTTAATTATTATTATTATTATTATAAATTTCTTGCTCTGCTCCATGATTTCTTTTTTTCTGTTGGAATTTGCTTACTCATTTTCGGTGGCGCATTATCTGTGCTTCTTTCAATAATTTACGAAAGAAATTAACCCAACCCGAAGGGAAATTCAATTTAAAATCGTAGCAAGAAACCGTCGACAACGTAGTGGGAAAAATGTGAGAAAACATAGAAAAAACAAAAGAGAAAGCCAAAAGAAAGGGATTGCTCTGACAGCTTTACTAATTGGTTTGTTTTACTCGTGACTCTAATTAAAAAATTTACTTTACGACTTCAGCGTATACCGCAGAGTACGGCAAAACATTTGCCCTGCATACAAAACGAGCGCCCCGCAGGCAGTTTAACTGACAGCCCGTTTTTTCGCGCTACACAGGACGTGTGCCTGCACAAACCGAAGCGAACCAAACCAAACCAAACCGAACCGAACCGCGTCGAACTACGCCGAATCGAGGCGCAAAGCAAAATGCCAAGGAAAAAATCTGGCGGTCACAAATACAAATGCCAATGCTTGTAAAAACAAAATTATGAAATTTGGCTTTGCTAAGAAGTGCAAGACAGAGAGAGAAGCGAATGCGAGAGGAAGGTAGGCATGGCAGCATAGCATACTGGAGGGACTGTGAACATTGGCGGGGTGTCACACGGCGCATAAAATAATGTGCTTATTATTGGCGGCTGCTTTTGGCAGCATCATTTATTTTGTGGACTTTGCAGTGCCACCAGAAGCGGCCTTCGACCGCGCACATTTTTATCAGTTACCACAAATCAGCATTCCCGGGCGTGTTGCCAATATTTTGCACCTAATAGTCTCTTCCAACGTCGGCGTCGACGTCAACGTCAACGTCATTCGTTGTTGTTGTTGCCAAGGGCGCAGCAGTCTTGTGGTTGAAGGAAGAAAATTAATGCTGTTTAATTAAAAAAATATTGCACAACAATTTGGACGCCATTTTTTTAGCATTTAAGCAAAGTACTTTACGCGGCAGTCTGGCAGACATAAAACAAAAACGAAAACACAAAAAAAAGAGAGCAAAAAAAAGGAAAACAATAAAATACGCCTCAGTTTTCACTCATTACCGTCACATTAATGAGTTGAGCATGGACAAGAAAGCGCGCTGACTGTACATAAGACAACAACAACAACAACAACAGAAACAACATTGAAAAAGAAAAAAAAAGAGCAAAAAGTAAATTAAGTGAAAAAAATGCGAGAAAATCGTTGTTTGTATTTTAATTAAGCAGTTAAATGTGCAAAAAGTTAAATTATATGCATTCAAGGACTGAAAGGACGAAGGCGTCGGCAAGTGAGCCAAAGTGCTGGCGGACAAGCCTTGGCGACAGTCAGCAGAAACTGGCACAACATTAAACGTCGCTGTATAGTTACAGGCGGACATTGCGCATTAAAAGGAATCGCAAGAAGAAGCACACGAGAAGAAGAAGCGGAAGAATATGAAGAAGCAAATGCAAAAGAACTTTTAGTGGCGCAAATATTGGCACAAAGCCTCTTTGCCTTTTGCCGCTTCCTGCATACTTGCTGCATTTGCATTTGTGACTCTTCACTGCTTTGGCGACTGGCGGCGTTAATCCTTTCTCTGCTAACTGGAGACGGTACAAATGTCTGTTGAATATTTTTGTGTTTATTGCATGGGCAGTGAAATCCTTTATCAACTGGCAGCCAGCTCTCTCACACACAAGCGAAGAAAAAAAAAAAATAAAAGGAAAAATAAGAAGAAGGGAAGACACAAAAACTTTGCATTAAGTTTGTGCAAGAAAACTTCATTGTGCACAGATTAAAGCTAATCGAATTCGATTTGCAGAACCACAATGAGTAGTGCAGCACCTTATCGTGTCTGTGGCGCAACAACAAAGCCGAAGAAAGCATATCTCACAAACTTTTCAAAATGGGAACGGACACGGACATGACGCAAGTTTGGACAGCAACGAAAGCATACAAAAGCTTGTTCAACTGGCATGAATGAACATGCCATGTCCTGCCATGCTGCCCGCTCAGCTACTCAGCTACTCGGATGCTTAGATACTCAGCTGCTCAGATGCTCTAATTATCACATGAAAAGTTCATGTTCAAGTTGCACAATAACAGAATTTCACCTTTTCCTGCGCTACAGAGTTTTCAGTTTTCTTTTTTTCTTCTTTTTTTTTTCTGTAATCATGGATTCAAGTTTTTTGTATAAAAAGTTGCAAAAAATACTTAGATGTTGTTGCTGTTGATGTTGTTGCTGTTGATTAACTCAACTCGCCGCAGCCGAACCAGCGCCAAAAAGATGGCTTAAGATCGAAACGAACTGGACAGTTTAGCAAAATGGGAGTTAGAGTGGAAGTCGAAGTTGGAGTGGAAGTGGGAGTAGAAGTAGGGGTAAGAGTAAGAGATTCCGCAGAGCAGTCTGGTCTGCATTGTTATTTCAACATGTGCGCACTCATTACTCTCGAGAAATCAGACAAACATTATTTCAGTTCGATTAGTTTCTGTTTGGAATACCCACTCTGATGATATAAGCAACTCGGTGGCATCTGCGAGTCCACGTGCACTTCCACACACACACACACAAACACACACACACACGTATATATATCTATATATATATATACACGACATTTTCGATGCTGTTTGTGTCTGCACTGGCTAGGCCATTGATTGCAGACATATGAGTGGCCTAGTGTGACTGTGTGCGTGTGTGTGTGTGTGTGTGTGTGTGTTGGACAACACTGCAGACACATGTAGGTACACGTGCATGTCCAGTTCTAAGTCAATATGTACAATTCATTTTGGCGGTTCTCGTGCACAAATTGGAAAAGTTTTCGTTCTTCAAAATTAATTTCGTCTCACGAGCAACAATCTTGACTTATTACATTTTCGCATTAGTAACTTCCGTACACATATAAACAGAGCGAGGGAGAGACTGATGGTGTAAGCGTTAGACAGACAGACAGACAGTCACTCATCAGTCGCTTGTTTTGCAATTTTTAACTTATCACTTTGCTGTTTGTCAATTTTGCAAAAATGCTGCACATAAATCGGCTTTTCAAATCAATAATGATTTTTTATTTATGCACATTAAAAAGCCAACATCAAAGTCATTATTATGTAATATGCACCCCACACCCCCGGCCGCACGTTGTGCTGTCTATGCCCCTTCACTTGTTGTATAATCATCTCAAAGGACACAATCTTTGCATACGAAATGAGATCTTTGACAGCATGCCCAGAGAGACATTTGCGCTTTGTTGTTGTTTTCATTGTTGATGTTGTTGTTGCTGTTGTTGTTGTCGTTATTGTTTTCTTTGCCTACTGACAATCAAACTTGGCACAGAAAGTTACAAAAATTCTTTATGGAATTTTGCACAAAATTTATATGCAAGCAAATGTGTAAAACAGAAAGACAGAAAACAAAAAAGAGGAAAATTGAGAAGGCAAGTACAGTTAGCAGCATGACTAACCAAATTAGGACATGCAAATAAATGTCGACTTAGGCTGACTGAAAACGCAGGCTAAGGCAGTGTATAAAAAAGATTTAAGAATTCCATTTAAAAATAATGTTACAGCAAAAACTCATTTGTTTCAAATTTAAATGACATTTAACTAGGCACGTGACTTTACCATATGCCGCGTACCGCCCACCCCACCCACTCAGTCCCGCCCCACACTGTACACCAAACACAGCACACCGCACTCTACACACCCGCAAGCACAACCGGTAACTGATAAAATTTGTTTAAGTTTGATTTAAAGCGAAGCGAAGACGCGCCAAGTGCCAGAGAGTGGCGCAGCGGCAGCGACTCCCCCTGAGAGTATAGGCAACATTACGTATATTTTCATTATCGGCATGAGGCATGTGAAATGCTGCAAAATAAGATGTTAAGTAGCGCGCTGAGATTTCAGCCAGACCCCCAATGCCAATTCCCCACCCTGCTCGCCGAACACCAGCAGCAAATTTGCCGTTTGCCGGCAACGCTGACGATGCTGCTGCCACAAAACAACCGCAAATCAAGATGCCATGGGGTGCAGCGTATATGCCGAGGCAATTGTAGCAGCGACAATCACAACAACAACAACAACGACGACAACAATCATAGCAACAACGAACAACAACAAAGAGTAGCAATCAGCGAAGGGGAACGCTTGAGGTTAGTGACAACGTTGCAGAGTAAATGACATTGAGACGTTGAGACATTGTAGACAAAAATGTTAGATAAATCACACAAGCAAAATCAAAAAAATACTATACAAAAAAAAAAGCAAAAACAAAAACAAAAAGAAAAGGGAAAAAGTAGAAGGAAACTGAACAAGCGTAACAAAAGCGAGTGTAAGAAGACAAAACTCATTCATGCCGCAACGTAACGCAACGCAAAATGAATGAGTGACTGAGTGCTGGAGCGGCGGGGAGCGTAGGAAGGATATCAAGTAAAAATGCTTTGTTGCACTGAAGTTGCTTTGCCACTTGAAACGCGAATTGCGAAGAGTAAAAAGCGAAGAAATAATGAAGCGGTGCCAGCGTAGTCAGCACGCTCCAGTTAAAGTCGTTCTCTGCATAAGTGGGTGGGTGGAGCCAAGGGGGCTAAGCGGGTGGCTGCTTGCCATAATCAGATGTGAGCTGAGCTGAGATTAAGGTAGCAAGCGAATTTGTTTTTAAGCCAGATCTTTAAAATGCGATAAATGCCTGAATAGACAAGTTAACCTATAAGAAAAACAGAAAAACAAAAGAAATACCGAAAGAGAAAACGAAACAGGAACAGGATCAGGAACAACAGCTGAACTGCGGGTAAGAGCAACAATAAAACAGTGTTTGGGGAAATATACGCGCTTGGATTTGATTTAGTTGGCAATCGCAATAGCAATCAGCCTGAGACAGACACAGACCGAAACAAAACGAAACCCAAAAGGAAACACAACGAAACGACATGAACGCATTTAATAGGCGACAGGAACAATGCCTATGGGAGATTTTCAGTGTCATTTGCCTGCGTCGTGTCACGGCAATCAGTTGTAAATTGCCGACATAAGTCAAACTGAAGCTGCTCGGCACTTGGACGTAGTTGCCCCCCTCACACCTGCCACATGACTCCTCGAGTGCTGTGCTATGCTGTGCTGTGCTATGTGTTGTATGGCAAATAGTCAGTAGGCTTACCCCATCCCAGCTGGCATTAGATATGCCTTGCCAGGCACTCAAACTTAATATACAAAAACTGCTTTGCTTTTAATGCCAAAGACCAACAAACAATCAGACAGACGCCACATGCTACCCAATATTGACAAAATGTTGTCGCTGCCGGGAGGCGGCCGCTTGCCCAAACCAACCGCAGCCGCCGTCAGCACAAGCGTCTTAGGCTAATGCGTTAGACTCTAAGTGACTACGAGTGTGCGAGTGAGCGAGTGAGTGAGGGAACGTCTCGAGGCATCGAGTGTTTAATATTCAACGCATAAATTTGAATACTTAAATACTTTTTGCGCAAATTATGACAGCTTATGTTTTCAATTAAGCAATTTTAGCACATCAGGTGCGTTTAATGGCTCACAGACGACGAACGTCGGCAGGCCAAGGACCCATGCAGCCACAAAACAGACAGAGATAGAGACAGAGACAGAGACAGACGATGTACGTACAAACGACATGCGTAGAGTCCAAGTGAATTGCAGGCTAGCAGTCAGTGCATGAAAGCGTGTGGCGACGCAGGTACAGGGCAACAGCAAAATGACAACGACAACAACAAGAGCAACAGCAACAGCAACAACAACAATGCCAGCAACAAGCAAAATAAAGCAGTTAAGCTTTTTAATGTGAAAAAATTTCAGTCAATGTTGGCTTTACCGCTCCAGCAGCTGTTCCCCAATGAGACAACGTTTCGATGTGCCAGCGTAGCAACATTTACATGCCGAAGTAGGGCAAAAAACAGCAAAAACAATTGCCAAGGCAACAGAAACAGCAACAGTAACAGCAACATCAACAATAACAAGAGCAATAATTATTTAAGGCAATAAGTTTTGATATGGAAAATGGCAGGAAAATATTAAAACCGACAAGTGTTGAAGCCGAAATGAAAAATTGAGCTACATTCCTTTTGTGAAGGAGGCGCAAAAGGCGCAACTCAGACTGAGGCATAATGGCAGCAGCATCACATGAAATGCCAAAAACGGCAAATGATGTTAAATACCTAAATAAAAACAAAGGCAAGAAGAAGAATAGAAAACGAAGAACCGACATCAACGGCAACGAAAAAGGCAAAAACAGTTAAATATTTGCTCTAAGTGACTGTCTCTACATTGTGCCGTGTCCTTGCCTCCGTGCCTGCCGCTGCCCGCCACTCGACATGCCTTTATGCTTTCATCATTCGTCACACGCTCAGCTCTGTGCCCGGTACAGTGAACACACTGATATACAGGAAATGAGCTTGTGCTGCACCTGCTGCTGCTGCTGCTGCTATGGTTGTTGTTGTTGCTTTTTTTGTCCTCAAATATCAAATGTTGGCATATTTCAATAACTGTTTGTCGTCTACTCGCCCAGATCCTTGAGCATCATCAACATTAAGTGTAAACAATAAGCGTCAGCAAGCGAGCAGCAAACGGAGCCCTGTGACAGACGTTGCCTGGCCTGAGCTGGGCTGCATCGGCCTGGGCATGGCTGGTCGAGGTTGATCGGGGCTGCTCGGGGGATTAAAAAAGCATAATGAAAGACTTACACACTCCTTTGCCTGTATTTTGCTTATTTGCCCTTGCCAGGCAGGCAGGCAGGCTGCCTTGCTCGCCGTAGGGTTGTCCCTTTCTCACTTGCCGTTTGAAAAGTGTAGCATAGAGAAAAGAAACATATGAGGCAAAGGACTATTTAATGAATGGCTCCAGGATAATATTTGTCTTTGCATTTGCCTTGACTGTGGGCACAAGCGACAATATTAAGGTTTACTTTTGTCGTCAACATCGTCTACATTGATGTCGACTTCGTCGTCGTTATCGTCGTCGTCGTTGTCGTTGTCGCTTGTTGTTTGTTGTTTGAGCCTTTTGCTTGCTTCCTGCCACCACAGACCCACAGACGCACACATGCAAATATGCTCCGATAGGTTGACAAACAACAATAAAGCACATGCCTTTTGTTTTGCAGCTGCAGAAAGGCAACGAGCATAATCAACAAAACGACAAAAAAGGCACAACAAGGACGAAATAAAATAAAAAAGTTAAAAAAATAAAGAGCAAACAATTACGTCTAAAATGCTAAAATGCCGCAGGTGTCAACTTCAAAGTGTTCGCTGCCAACGAAACAAAAGCATAAAGCTGCACTTTAAGGACATTAGACGCGTAGCAGTCCTGCCTACAACAATGGCATTACACAAAGACATTTTCCAAAAAACACAGCAACATAAAAGCAAACAAGACACGAGAAAGCAAGAAAGTGAATAAAAATTGACATGTTAAACTTAAAGAAACAAATAGCGTGCCACAAGGCAAATCAAATTAAGTTTAAAGCCGACACAAGGCTTGTCTCTCGCCTCGGCAGGTCCTTGCTTCACGCCACTCACACCAATGTGTCCAATCCATTGCTCGAATTGAATTAGATTGCAAGTCGAAGCTGCTGACAGCAATTGGAAAGAAATGCCAGATACTGGCAATGTGTTGACAAAGCACAACGCATTGCCACACAAGGACTTCATTTGCCTATTCAGCCTTTGTCGCAGTCGCAGTCACAGCCCCAGCCCGCGCAACTTTGCTGCTGCCCATTGCTTTTTCATCTTCGAGCATCACTTGTTCTTTCGTGCTTATTGATCTCCACTCTGTTCACTGTTCAACTGTTTTTTCTGCTGTTTGCCTTAGCTCAGATACTTTCTTCTGCTGTTTTTTCTTTTCCCCTTTTTCCTTTTTGTTTTTTTTTTTTTTCTTTTTCATTTGCAGAAATAATAAGAAAATATGCATGCATTTGCATATCATCAGAGTGTGAGAGCCATGACTGGCTGCCTGCGCTGCCTGCTCCACTCAAAACAGGACGAATACGAATCTTTGAATTTTGCATGGAAATTGCATGGATTCTTACTTCATATTTTGTTTGGCATATTTGTGCGATTTGATTGGCATAACTCACTAAAAAAACAACAACAATAGAAACAAGGCAACCAAATAACATGAAAACAAGACAAGACAAATTAAAGCAGCAATCAAATAGAAGACAAAATAAAACTTAAAATCCTACAATGGTCAGAATAATTTGTATTTTTTGGTTTTTCATTTTTATTCTTAATGAGATGCTTGAAAGCATATTTACAAATAATTTAAACTGTCACCTTTGACCGGCATCACGCATATGCGCCACGCAGTTTTGGCTTATGCCGTGTATTTTGTTTATTTGTCCACCCTAATTCCCGCAAATCCTTGAGCCTTATCAGCAGCTGGCTGCTCTTTTGCATAATCGCTGGCTGTGACATGAGCTTTTATGCTTCAAAACCATGTTCAAAACACACAGAGTACTGCCATAGACAAGGCAACAAGGCAACAGGGCAACAGGGCTAGGCAAAGCCAAACGTATCGAAACCAGTTAAGCCGTGCAGAGCCAGGCCAAGCCAAGCCAAGGCAAGCCAAACCAAGCCAGACCCAGGCAAACTCTACCGTGGTCCCAAGGCTGGCGTACACTTTATTAATCGACGCGTGTCACTTATTAGCCGCAGGATTTTTTCATATTAAACACGCACCAACACATCAGCACATGGCGCACGCATACAATAGCAACAACAACAACAACAACAAGAAGAACGACAAAGAAAACATGTACGACGACAATAACCACAAGGACGTGGACACAACCAGGGATAGCCCACCGGGGTTGGACTTAACCCTTTAACTGAGCTTTGATAAATGACACGGCGGCTCGCGCTAACCTCTAGGCAGGCACATTTCACATTATGCACTGTGCATGTGCGTGTGTGTTTATGCTTCCCTGTATATGTGTGTGTGTGTGTGTGTGTGCGTGTGTGAATATATGCTTCTTTAGCTATTTTGTTAGTTTCGCTGCTTGTCGTGTTCGTTTTGCATGTTTAGGGTGTATAAGTCAAAAGTACAACGACAACGACAACGGCAACGATAACAGCAACAAAACTATAACTAAAACGAGAAAAGAAAAAAGAAACAACAAAAAAAAAATAAAAAATACCATGCTCAAGTTATGCAATTAAAAATGTTAACTAATATAAATTATACGCAACCTTTGCGATTTTGTTTAACAAAGTCAACTTTTGAGCAGCATGAGGCGCATTTATTAATTTGAATAATTAATAAGCTAATTCAACGCATGCGTGTGTATGTGTGTGTGTGTTTGTGTGAGTGGGTGGCTGGGTAAGCTGGTGGCTACGCATGTTGCTGGTTGAGCTTTTTATGTGTCAAGTATGCAAATAGCCACAGGCAACATTTCATATAAGCTAATTAATTTTAATATAATTTTTTTTTGCCTTGTTATGTTATTTTTTATTTTTTTGTATTTTTTTTTCTATACAGGTGCGTTAAAAATTGTATAAGAATGGAAAAAAAAAAGAAAATTATTAAAAAGTGACATGCTGTAGGCGTCATTTTTATTGTTTGACTTTTATTCCATTGAAAATTGCCAACATTAATAATGGAAAAATTCAAACAGCGAAGCAAAACCATAACCTGACCAAAATGCTTTGCGTATGGTTAGCAATTTGTCAAGGCGAGGCTTATGTTAAGTAAACAATATATTTTCAGCTGTGATATATCATGATAACAAAACAGAAAAAAAAAAACACAAAAAACAAAAAAAAATTAACAAACGACAGCAATAACAACAAAATAACGAAATAGTTAACATAATTTCATGACAAATAGCTGCGAAATACTTTTCACATGCCTCACATACGAACGCAGACAAAATAATCACGTCATGCGCATGTTACAAGTGCACACACACACACTCACACACACTCAGAAGTCTCTATTACAATGCCACGCCCATTGAAGGCGCAATTATATTACTCATACGCAAGCACACGCCCCGGTGCCGCATAGAGGAGCATAGGAAAAGTGGAGCAAACTGCTACAGACTAAGCATCCGGCATGCCAAGCCAAGCCAAAGCGAGCCAAGCTGAGCCAATACAAGCCGTGCCATGCCAGGCCATGCCGGGCAGGCAGTCAGGCAGGCAGCAAACATGGCGCCGAGATTCAACTGCAGAACGGATGTTGGCTGTCTGTGCCGGCTGCAAGATGCGCAAACAAGCGAAACTTGCAGTCAGCAGTCACCCGGCAGCAGTCAGCAGTATGCGAGCGACATCGAAATGCAGCGAAAATGCATTTTTGAGCAGAGCCAGCACTTGAGCGTAGATGGCAGCAGACGCTTGCGTCGGCACGCTCGCCTTTTAAAGATTCAAAAACGCATTAAGCTCGAAAGAGGAAAATCAATAAAATTTATTACATTTCGCTTTGGCTGCTCTGCGGTTGCCTTTTGCGACTGTTTGGCATAGTTTTCATTTTCATTTTCATTTTCATTGCATTTCAGTTCAGTTCAGCTCAGCTCAGCTCAGTTCAGTTCGATTCATTTCGATTCAGTGGCCACAAGCGATGGCTGACAAACACATATGACAGCCACGTCAACGCCAACGTCGACGCTGACGCCGACGCCGACGTCGTACATCGCTAAGGGACATGCCAGCACTGCAGCATTGCAGTGTTCTTGTCTGCTGCGACCCAGTGCCAGGGACACTGATAGGGACAGTACAACGTTGTTCACAAAAAAAAAACTGACTTCGCGACTCGATTTCATTGCATTTCATTTGCTGCTACGCTGCTTAGCTGCCCTGTGCCCTTGCGCTGCCTGCTGCTGCTCATGGTCTGCTGATTTCTAGTGACTGTCACTATTCTGCAGTCGTCAGCTGCACTTGTTCACATGCAGCGAGTGCGAGTCCGCTCTGTTTGACTTCCGCTGCAGACAAGTTTCACTCGAGTTAAACTTGGCACTTACAACTTCCGCCATGGCAGGCGAATGCTGGCCACGAACTTCAGCTTGTCACAGGACACTTGTGGCCTAGTTTCTGTGCTCGCTTCGCATTTTATTTTCAGCTGACAAAATTACACTTTAATTGATTGCCTTGCATTTGTGCTTATTGCGAATTGGCTCCTTTTTTTGTTTGCGCCAATGCTGCGCTGTCACTTATGCAAATGGCAGCCAACTTTACTGCGTAGCTATTTTTGTGCGCACATGTGAAAGCATCTCACATAAGAGTATCTCAAGTGCGCCCACGCTCGGTCAATAAAGGCAGGCAAACCATGCCATACAAAGCACACGTATATGTTAGTCAAGGGTGAAGTGTGTGTGTGTGTGTGTGTGTGTGTGTGTGTGTGTGTGTGTGTGGGTTGGTGTTGGCAATATTTGATTCACTAATCAAATTTTAATCTTTATTGGCATTGACAGTTTTGCGTATCTTGTTGCCTCTCCAGCAACTCGCATGTAGACGCGGCCATGTGTCTATGGCAGGCGGCGTCACGAGCTCAGACAAATCGAAATGCTGTGCAATTGAACGATTGCACAATTGATCACGTATGCTAATGGAATTGTTTCCAAATTTCAAAGTGATTCTAGTCTTGATGTCATGGCGTCAGACGACCCAAATTACTTGGCATTTATTTTTGTTTTGCCATTTATTAAGCATAAAATGGCAAACAAACCCAACTGCAATTTCGTAATTTATGCATGGCGCATTCCGATTTGCCATTTGCGCACTCTAGACATTATGAATCTGCAAAAAAGCCAAAAAACAAATAAAAAAAACACAAGCGAGCATACGAAGTTCGGTGCGAATCGGCCAACAGATAAAATCGCACGCAGACGCATTTACGAGCGGACATGACCAAATTCAAGTGAATCAACTCAATCGAGTGAATCAAGTGAATCAAATGAAGTGTGTTTTGCATAAATTGAACTTAAATCCGGAATCTATTTGCTTTGCATTATGCAATTGAGATATTTTTTATGCGAAAAATAATACCATAAATTGTTGTAATTGTGGCTCTGGCTGCGGCTGCGTCTGTTGTTATTGAAACGCAGCCGGCGATAAGGACAGTAAAAGCTGTTCTGCGAGCATCAAGATAAGCGCACACATTTGCACACTAAGTGGCCACAAGCGATGTTCGGCCAGCGACGATTTCTAAACACACTCCCCGACTTGCGCCAAACGCGCCTCATATAAAAATGTCTGCATATAAGCAAAGTAAAAGAGTGTGATGGACAGAGAGTGACGGATTTCAGTCTGCTCTGGTAGCAGCTTTGCGAGTGCGCTTAACACGGCCCTGCACTGGCCGCAAGGATCAACGGCAATTTAATTGATTCGCAAATACGCCACAGCAGCGACAGCAGCGGCAGCAAGAGTAGGACAAAGAGGAGGAGGAGGAGGAGGAGGAGCATTCGTGTGTGCGTAGGCGAGTGTTCTTGGCTACGGCGCAGTCTGGCCGAGGCAGAAGATATTCATGCATAAATAAACAGAAAATTTGATTTTCAGTTACAGTTCTTGCGGTAGGATCTGTTTGCTGGCATGGCTATTAAATTTCGGTTTAAATATAAAATGAGTTTGCTTTTGACTTGGTCTGCAAGAAAAACAAAATCCAAAAACAAAAAACGTTGGCGATAACTCAGAGAGCAAAGCAAGGGGGCAAGGAGAGGCAAATGCTTCACTTTAAACTTTTACCCACAATTTAGGACAGGCAAGCTGCTTCTGCTGCAGCTGCTCCCGCAGCCATGCGACACAAGCAATGCAATGCACTGAAGCAGCAGCAGCAGCAGCAGCAGCAGCAATGAGCAAGCAAGGAGCTGCAACAGTTTATGCTTGATTTATGCGTTGTAATTGAAACCGCAAATATACACATAGAAGCGACTGACTATGCACTTCGCAGCAACGTAACTACGCATACAGACAACCCAAACTGTCTAATCCCGCTCAGCTCAGCTCAGCTCTGGCTCTGCTGTCTCCGCTGTCTCTGCTTGCTCTGCCCTCGTTCACAGTAAATATTTTTCGTGCTTCTTGTGTCACATTAAGTATTATTGCAACATTCGGGTATGAAACTGCACAACGAAAAACTCTGACACACAATTACTTATTTTAGTATGCAAGTAGCAGCAGCAGCAGCAGGAGCAGCAGGAATGGCAGCAGCAGATTGAAAGTTTGCTTTCCTGGTCACGCACACTGTGCCCCTCTGCCGCAGCCAGCATCTTCGCACTCTTCTCGTTGGCAGTTGCGTGCATTTAAACAATATAAGTGCCCTTTAGTTCTGTTAAAATTGAAATTTATTGTCGCACATGCGGTAAATCTGCTTCCCTCTCTCCGGATTATAAAACACATATATATGCATGCTCTTCTGTTTTTGCTGGTGTCATTCTGTGTCCGATTTTGCTGCTATTTCAGACAAATGAATTTAAAGTATTTAATTTGTTTGCTGCTTGGTCTTATGGCTAACAACTTTGATGCATTTTATTTGTGCCAAAATTCCAAATAAGCAAAAATTTCAACGTGAAAACCTTGACAAAAAAAAAAACGTAAAAATATAAATGCCAATAGGCAGGAATCAAAAACTCTACAACTTTACTAAAATATTCTCAACTGATTTTCCTGACCCTGATTTAAGCATTTATGCTTGGTATATACTTACATGGGAATCCTTAACGCTCATTCAGAAGTTGATAGTGTGACAGAAAAGTGTCGCCAAGGCAATGGTTATCGCCGATGCTTCTTCGACACCATAGGGAAGGCCTTAGTGAACCGCTAATTTAAAAAATCAATTGAGAACTTCACGCAGTGCCTGCAAAAGCTTACACAAACGCAATAACAAGTAAAACACAGGATCCCACAGCATTTGTCACAAAATAAAACACCTTTCCAATCATTTTCTATCCTCGCTTAGAAACGCTACAAAGCTGTAGGAAATGCCGGCGCGGTCGGCAAATATTTGAAACCCCTAACGGTGAAGCTTCAAAAGCAAACACCTGATGCAGCCAATATAATTTATTTATATATATATATATATATATTTATATATATTTTCTAATTTATTGGTACCGTTTCATTTAAATGAATAACTAAAATAATAAATGAAAAACGGCAAAACCTCAATGGAATTTTGTGATCATTTCATTTGTTTATTGCGGAAATTGGTTTCGTAAAAGTTGCACATTAATTGCTTTCGATCTATTTTGAATTTTGGCAAATAATTTTTTGTCATAAAACGAACCGCATAAAATTTTGCAATTGCACGAAAATATTAAATAAAAATATTACTAAAAAAAAAAAGTTACAAAAATAAAAAAAAACATCATGCAAATATTATTGCAATTCGGCAGCCTTTGGTTCACATAACAACAAACATGAAAAAATAAATAAGCCATTAGGAAAAAAAGTTCAAATTCTACGGCACTGATGCTGCACCGGAAATCGCATGCGAAATGCGTTGATTTTCAACCGTAAAAAGTGGTTTGCATTTGTCAAAATATACACAAAGTTCTGCCTGAAATTTGTAGAAGCTGACATGTGGAGGAGCATTTGCAGATTACGTACCGCAAAACCGCAATAAAAAATCTGCGGGTAAAAACCATTTCCGCATCCGTTTGATTATTTTAAAGCAAACAAAGTGTAGCAGAATTGCAACAGCAGCTTATTGGCGAGTCTCAATGCACTGAGCAGAGCTGGGGAAGTTCTTTATTCTCCAATTAGTTGGGATAAAAGTTCCCTTTAACATTTGGCCAATTAGCGTCACTCAAAATCTTATGCTCCGTTACGAACATCATCTCCAAGCCCTTCAGCGTCACCATCGCCATCCCCAACTCCGTCGCCATCCCCTTCACCAAGACCATCTCCATTGCAGTCAGTAGGTTTCTCACATTGCCCCTTTGCACGTCGATAAAGCGCATAAGATTCACATAGCAGCTAAATTAAACATTGCCAAGGCAAACGAACCGCAAATTATCCTGTGAAATTTGTTTTGACCAATGTGTAAAAAACGCCCACAGAGCCAGCGGGTGAGGAAGCAAGCAAACGTGAAAATCTGTTTGGAAAAGCAAAACGCTCGCTAAGCGCCATGAAGCAGTCCAAATGCTACAGATAAACATTTGCTTTTACTCTCTCATTTCTGTTTTTTGTTTCTTGGTTTTTGTTTCTGTTTCTGTTTTATTTATTTATTTCAGCTTTTTCTGGGTTTCTCTTTGGCTTTGGCTGCTCCGAGCGCTGAAGTGATTAAATGCATGTAATTAGCTATTTCAGTGTAATCGGACTAAATAGCAGCAATGCGGCTTTTGGACAGCACAGCAAGGGACAGCAGCGCAACGAAACTAAACTGAACGAAACTAAATGAAACGATACGAAATGGTATGCAACGTAATGTGCAGCAGAGGCGCAGTGTAGCAGCTGACACAGCGACCAGCCAAGGCGGAATGCACGGTCAGGGCTGGGGTGCAGTGGGGTGCATTGGGGCGCAGTGGGCTGGGCTGAAGCGAATAGGTCAGCATTGGCAGTAAAATGTTTAACATCGCATGCAGATTTCGAATGAAATACGTCCAAGGTCCTTAAGCACACGTACTCGTGTATGGCAGGACATCGTTAATGGCATTAGACAAATGCGAGACCTCCAGGCGATTGCTGCCCATGGCCGGCGACTCATGTGTGCACAGTGACCGCAGGATGCTGCAGGAAGCTGCAGACTGGCAGGATGGCCAGCCTGGCCAGGCAGCAGAGCACTGTGCGAAGTCACAATGCTTCTAAGCTAATTTGCCGTTGTTTGTTTTGTGGCAATTCAAATATTTCAGCTGACAATGCTTGTACATTTTAAATAATACAAAAATGCAAATGCTCGAACATAAAATTACATTTTTAACTTAACTTATGCGAATATACACAAGCCAACGTTTCGCTCAGATCTTTTGCTATTTGTATTTGTTTTGTATATTCTGCTTTGCTCTTTTGTTTTTTTTTTTTGTCTTGTTTTTTTGTGTTTTATGCTGACCCTCATAATAATTTAATAGGATTTCTGTGTAAAGCTAAGTCACTCACACACACACACACACACACACACACACACACACACATTGACACTGTCATGTGCGATTGCGGTTACGTTTATTGTATTTAGCATTACAGTACACGCAATAAGTAAGCAGCAGCCGCTGGAGAAAGAGACAAAAGCCGCCGCCGCCAGTTGCTGGCACTTGGTTTGTCTCACGTTCACGTTGCACGACGTTACATGGCGTGACTTGTTGTAAATATGATAAAGCTGCGCATATCTAGCATAAAGCTTATTAGCTTTCTTTTGTCGTGGCGTAAGTTACATTTGATAAATGTGCTGGCCGGCACAGCTTTTGAAGCAAATCCAAAGCAAAGGATATGCGGCGAAATTGAATGCTGAACGGAAATGGTTTCATGTGCCTTTGCGACAGTTTTACACAATGAAATTGTGCCTTGCTATATGCGCACAAAAGTTAATTTTGGGCCAACCTTAACCTACATTCGCTCTGGCTTTTCATTGTGAATGCCTACTTCAACTCACATCCTTGACACAGATGCAATTTTAAATGTATAAATGCTACAGTTAAGCATTTGGATTTCCGTCTGGACTTCAAGTCGAACAAATGCGTTTTACGTTGCGTGTTTTACACGGATTTATTACACACGATGGTTGTTGTTGTTGTTGTTATTCGCTTTTGTGATTTTTTTATTCTATTTTTTTTTTGTTTTTGTTTTTTTTGGTGGCTTAACTTATTTGCAGCCAAGTCATGCTGACCAGCCACAGCAACCGAAAGAAATCGCGCAAGTCGACAGGCAGTCAGGTGAGACGCGCTTACGTGTTTCGAGATTTCTCGTAATGTAAGTTTAATTTCCTTGCGGTTGGAAATGAAATAGAGCATGTTCACGAGGGTGGCCATGTCGTGGTGGCTTCTTAAGCTATTAGCGCAGATTTGCCAAAGCAGAGCAGCTTAAGTTCGTTTAAAGGTTTTTCGACTTGTTTTGCTGCCTTAATTGGATTATTTCCGTTTGCCCTTCTGCCTTGGTGCATATGCTCACAAGTAAACGCTGAAGTAAATCGCAACGCAGTTAGGATCAAAAGCAAATGTTTTGCTGCATTGACAAGCCAAAAACAAAAAATCAACAATAACAAAAAAAATAAATGGTAAAGGACGCTGTCAAATTATGTTCGCCATCATTGACTTGTGCGCAAGGGCCGAATATTTGTGTACTGATTGTTCTCGCAACTTTATGCGGTTTTAAATGCTGAAACAAAAGGTCACAATGCATTAATATAAAGGCAGGAAGGAAGGAAGCACGCAATGACTGTGCTCAGAAGACAACTCAAGTAAATAGATTTAGAAAGGCGAATACGAGTCAGGCATCTTGTTATGCGCAAAAGCAACTCTTCGTTTTTCTTTTTTTTTCATTTTGTTTTCAAAAATTCCAGAATAAATTGACAAAGAATTGAAAACTTTATCAAGCACAAACAAAAATGAAAGAAAAATGAAACGCAGCCAGCAGAAGTTGTAGAACAAATGAAACTCTGCAGTCTGCAACTATAAAAGAAAGAAGAAGAGGAGGAACAGGAAGAGACGAGTATCAGCACAGAACATACGAAACGGAAATGTCTGGCAATGCAAAGAACAAATGTATAAAAGCAGCAGAAATTCTAAAAAAAGCAATAAACAAAAAAAAAAACAAAAAAACACAAAAGAAGAAAAACAGCAAAAAATATATAAAAAAATGTAAGTAAAAAGCAACGCAAAAATTGAAAATTGAATGAACACGCTTGGATGCGTGCAAGCAACGCTGCCAAGAGGACCAGCGACTGTAAGAAAGCCAAAGAAAGAGACAAGCAACAAGAAGAGAGAGCGAAAACACAATTGAGAAAAAGAATATAAAGAAAAGGAACGGCACAGGAAAAAGCCATTATGTTTTATGCAAATCTTGTGGCAGCCTTAACAAACCGAAGACCAAAGGCGTCTGCGTCCATGAACTCGCCGCGGCCAAGCGGCATCGATGCGCACACAATATGGCAACGCGGCCGGCCGCCAGTGTAGCCACGCCGTTGCTCTGCTGTGCTGTGTTGCCACCGCCAACTGCCGCCGACTGCTGACGTTGCCGGCAAAAAGAGCCAACACATTTGCTCCGCTGTTCGCGCAACGCATTTTAATCTAATTAATTTAAATTCTTAATGTGATAGCGATGACGATGCCGATGCAGCCCTCGCCGCAGCCAGCCAAGGCCTGACTTTGACTTTTAAGCGACTTACCAACTTGCGGTGCCACTTGCCACACCGCCGCCGCCGCCGTCACCAGCACTGACCGCCTTCAGTTGTATTTTCGTTTTCTTTTTTGTGTTTTGTGTTTTTGTTTTGTTTATTTCGTTTACGCTTTTTCGCTTGTGCTGCAATGTTTAATGTCTCGTAAACAATTTCGAGGCGTTGCAAATTAATAGCCAGCAAACGCCGGCAACAGCTTAAGCGTTGCTTTAAAAACGCTGCTCTGCCGGGAACCAATTTCGCAAATATGCCCACACTAAGTGTGGGTACCGTGTGCCATGTGCCTGCCATGCTGTTCATGGCTGTCTTGGCGGCCGAGTCGAGTCGTTTTTCCAAGCGATTGAAATTAGCAAAATAATTTTAATGTAATTTGTGTTGTTCGCTCGCTTTATTGCTTAAGAAGTGTAAGCTCATATGAATAAAACATGCGCTGTTAATATTTTAATGGCCTGCCTGGGCTTAAAACAACACACACACACACACACACCATCACACATACACACACAGACACAACAAAATATTTGTCCATAAAACTAGGCAAAGGCAAAGGCAAAGACGTTGGCGAAGGGGGGTCTTCGGCAATCTACACGCATCCTTTTTGCCTAATGCCAGCTCAGCAACTTCCGGCAACTTTCAACGACTTTTGCCGGCTAATAGGTTTCTGTGTCAGGAGTCTGCTCGGGTGTGGGACGTTACTTGGGTGTGTGTGCGTTTGTATGTGTGTGTATGCAGTAGTGTAGTGTATGCATATGTGAAAATTTGCCTTCCGCAGCTGGCAGGCAATGAAAATGCTGGGCGTGTGAATTATTGGCCGAAATTCTGTCAATACACAAAACATTTTTTATGTCCCCATAATTTTGATTTACGATGCAACACTTTTTCTGTGCATGTGTGTGTCTTCCTAAGTGCTGCGCGTGCAAAAAAGGGTCGACCAAATTATTTTTGTATGTGTTATGCAGCACAAAAACTAGTGCCCCACCGAAATAGGCAACGTCTCGCATTGTTCTATGCTCCACTGTACTTGGCACGCATGTTGTCTGTTAGTTAGCTGTGGCGGGAACTTGTGGCAGCCACTTTTCATGCTGTTTACATTAGCTCATTTCGCCACACCTGCGCACACCGTCAGCCGCCCAGGCACTTGTCGACGCTTTTAGCAAAGGCCCGCGAAAAGCCACTCAACCCCAAAAAATACAATTTACAATGTTGAACTTAACCAAAAAAGCAGCGCGCGTGTGCCTGTTCAAACACGTTTGAAAATGCTTCAATGGCAATTGTCATAATTTTCATGGCATGTTAACTCTTTCGTGCCTTCTCCAAGCCATTCCCACTATATGAAGAATACAGCAGCCAGCAAGTGTTTGCTCTTCCCTTTCAGTGGTTTATTTTTTTATTTATGTTTTTTTTTCTTTCTTTATATTTTGTTTCCTTTCATTTTTTATTATACGTTATTTTATTATTATGCCTGAATGTATTGTGAAGGGAATTTTATGTGCCTTTTCCCGTATGCGCATAACACAGGAAAATGCACACTCAACCATATAAAAATTATCTACTTTGGGTTTTATTGTTTTATGGAAAAAAATGTGCGCATACATTGTGGTGGGCGTGCGTGAGACTGCACAGGCAACACGGGCAGCACAGGCAGCACAGGCAGAAAGAAAACGTAAACGACAGCAAGCGGCAGAGGGAAGCAGACTCGGCCAGGCAGCAAATAAGTCTAAAGGGTTCACATGCGTTTTTTTATTAACATTTATTATTCGCAGCGCGTTTTGCAAAGCCCAGCAAACCGACATTGGAATTTATTATTTAATTTACGGTTTGCCAATGCATAAACGCTTCCCAACAAAATGAAAATGAGAAAATCGCGCATTGCCTTAACTTAAACGCTTAGGCCGCGACTCCTTTTCTATTTTATGTTGATTCTTATATTTTTTCTTTCAGTTTCTCTGCTTTTCCGTTCGTAAAACATTTATGTATATGAAAAATAATTCTCATTGGTTGCTAAAAGTTCCTAAAAGGATTTGCCAAAAATTGGCTACATACTTTATGTGTCAATCTTGTGCGTTTACGATGGGCGGCAATTGGCTGTGCTGTGACAGGCCTTAGCTCACATTATGGCTTAATTTTGCTAGCCAGTACTTAAGTTTATGGCGACTATAAAAGTTGACGATAAGTTGGCCTTATTAAACTTGGTGCTTATCAAGCTTAAGACTTAAATGAAAACAGTTAACAGGCATACAGTAATTTCAAGTTTCAGAATCAATCAAGTGAGAAAATATCTCTATAACAGAACATATGCAAACCCTTAGAGAATAATGCAGAATAAAAATTTGAAGGCAGTCATAGAATAGAATTTAGAATAAATCAGCTTCACAAATAGCCACATTTGGATTGCTGGTTGTGCAATGTCTACAGGCTATGTACAAATGTTTTTTGGGAAGAAGAATGCTGTGAAATTATTTCAATTATAGTACAAACAAAAATTTCACAATAAAACTAAAAATTTTCTGAAAAAACAAAATAAATCTAAAAAATTAAAAAATATTGTTTGTGCTCATAACACTGACTGAAGTTTTGACGTGTGGTTCTTATTTTAAAATGTGTTTATTTAAATGATGTTTTTTTTTTTTCTTTTAATTTTTTGTTAAACTTTTGTGTTTTTAGGCGTTTGCATTCAGGTTACCAATTATATTATGTAAAAAACATGCAACTGAAACTTGAAAGATGTCTGGCACAGCAGGAAATGTTTTGCAGCATTGCAATCCAAAAATTATAACAAACCCAAAACTGCACAAACGAACTCTAACTCGCTCGCACACCCACATGCAACAGAGTGAACTTGTTTTTGCACAGCCCAAATTAGATTTTGCTGCTGTCTGCATGCACAAAAGCTCACCACGAATGTGCATACATGAATTTATGCAAAAGTAGTTTAGTATGCTGCCAAATGACATAAGAAAAGATGAAAAAATAAAAAATAAGAAATATGCGTTGAAAGTGTTAAAAATATGCAGACTAAAAATTTATGCCAGAAAATTTGTTTGCCCATAAGCAAGCGGAGAAGCTGTTTGAGTCGTTTCGTCATAAACAACAACAGCAGCACACTCAAAAATATATTCTACTTTGCATATTTAAGCTTCTTTGTGGCAACAAAAATTTCATTTTCTACCTGGATGCTTAGTAAATTTTATAATTTTAAACTTGAATTGCAAAAAATCAATTATTCATACTCACATCATTCGGTTTGCATTGTGCTAAATCTTCTTCAGTCTTGTGCATATGTTGGCTGCTTACTGCTTTGAGATTTTCACTTTCTGTTAAGTGTTCTCACAGAAATATTCAGAAATTATGCTTTGCGAGTTTTGCCTTAGTATTTTGCAATTTTAAGTCGACTAAAATTTAATTGCGTGCTTATGCACACACATGCCAAGGCATTACCTAAAAATTTTCACCGCACTGAACACTTTCGCTTCTGGCTGCTGCTGCTTAACACACTGCGAAATGTTTTGCGTGCAAGTGAAATTGTGTCACATGGCGACTGACAATTATAATCACCACAACAAAAACAGTAAAAGCTATTGCACCCAATGAGGCATATAAACAGGCACACATACTCACATACCTACTCATCACCCGCACTCACCAAAAATGCAAGCTCAGCTGCTTGCGTTTGCCTGCGCTTCTGTTGTTATTATTATTGTTGCCTTGTTTTGTTTTTCGCCGCAAATGCTGCCGTAAGCGTCGCCATACAATAAACTCAATTTTAAAAGCGAAGTTGTTGTTAAATAATTTATCTCAGCTCACTCGCAGCCAAACTCACACTCCTCTCGCCAAAAGTGCAGACAAGCATTTGCAAACAAAAGTTTGCGGCAACAATAACAAAAACAACCAAAACAACTCACAATGTGTGCTAGCGATGAGTGCAATGACAGCAGCAACAAGAACAACAACAACAATAATTTAAACAACAGCCGCAGCGTAAATTGTTGCATAAAATACTCAAGCGATGAAGAAGAAGCATCGACGCATCGCTTACCTCAGCAGCCAGGCATGCCATGCATACCTTTGCCTTTGCCACTCTTCGCTTAGCTTCGCTCACCGTCTATTCTCTTTGCTATGTTCGCATGTATGCAGCGATGTAGTTAACGTGCGGCGGAGTGCCTTTTTTTTCTTGGTCTACTGTGCACGGCTGAGTAGGACAGCACATGAAGAGTCAGTGAGACTCAAGTAGCGGCATGCCTTTGCATATTTTGTTAACGATTTGTCAGCGTTGTTTGCCCAATCAATTCGCATTGTAATTGACTTTGATTTCCTACTCTTGTCACTGTGAGTGTGAGCATGTAAATGTCATGTTGTACATGTATGAGCATGTTTGTGCTCATATTGACATTTGTATGTGTTTAGTAAAGCTGACTTTAGACGCTCTCCGAACCATGATTATCACATGCTTATTTTTTGGTCCCATAGGTATTTTAGTAACTGTATCAGGCGATATATCCAGAACAGCGTATAGAGGACATAGATGGTGCATTAGCTGAGCTATTACTTTAAATCTTATAAGAGTATTCTGTGAATACTGTAAACTCTCAAAGCTTTTATTGGGGTTTGCATCGATATTCGCTCCACATTGTCAAGCGCTGAAATCGTTACAAAACTTCGTACACGTTAAGCAAACAAACAACAAATAAAACACAACACAGTCCTGAAGCGTGCAATAAATATGGCAATAATCAAAAATAGATGAAACAGATTCAAACATTCCACAACGTAACACATGGCAACACTTCCGCTTAACTGATTTATGCATTTTGCATTTGCACATGTTGCCATCTCTTGTAACCTCCTTCTCGCTCTCGCTCCCACTCTCGCTGTCGGTCTACCTGTGTTCTAACCTTTTTCTCATTTCCGTTAGTGACTTGTTACCAAAAGTTTTGCTTTTGCTTTTGCGCTGTGTGGTTTAGTTTACACGCCAGTTCCTTTCAGTTGCTGCATGCCGCAAGCGTTCTTACGTACATTTGTTCGTTTTACACTTTGTTTCATTAAAACTTTTACTCGCAATACACACATGCACACACACACACACACAAGAACACAAACTGACACAGTCACTGGCAGACACATGCGAGTGTATGCAGAACATTTTCGAAACATCTTTGCAAGTGTTTTGTTATTTGTTTAGGCAAGTTCGTCTGCTGCCTTTCACCAACGCCCCGAAGCTTTCAACGCCATACGCAGACACACACACAACCTGACATAGCCAGCCAATGCATTGTGAAATACGTGCACCAAAATCACACTCCGCCACACTCCCAAAGTCCACCAGGCACATGCCACCAGCTGCATTCTGCTCCAGCGCTTCTGCTTCTGCTCCAACTCAGGTGCATTTGCCATCTTTCGCTCGACGTATGTGCGCCTGCAGCGTCATGCAAAATGCAAACGAACAAAACACCTTTTCACTGTATTGTAAAATTTTTAAGTTATGCATATTATTTCCGCCATCTCACCTTGTTTCTCTTATTTATTTATTTTTCATTATTTTTTTTTTTATTTTGTGCTTTTTTCTTCTTCTTTGTTCTCATTTGCTTTGGCAGAGGCAACGAAGCATGAAGCAGCATGCTGCATTTTTTAATAGCAACCAGACTAGAGAATAGAACAGAGAATGGATGGAGTCGCCAGGTAGACTGCGAGAAATTGGTTTTTCATTTTCGTCAATTATTGCGCAGACGAAACTTGCCTCTTGCCGTTTGCCGTTTCCCATTTCCCGTTTCCCGTTTGGCGCTTTCCCATGTGCTGCTTTTGCTAATTTATACGTGTGCGTCTGCTCGATACCGCCACACACACACACATGCACGAAGACAGCAGCACCGCAGCACAGCAGCACAGAGGCACAGCCACAATCCGTCAATCTGCGATGACAATGCAGTTGCGCCCAAAGCTGAGGAGCTGAAGTCGAAGCTGGCATAAAGTGCATTTATCAAAATCCGCTTTTGGCGTTGAGCACTCAACTTATATCAAACACAAGTAAGAAAAAAAGAAGAATAACCCAGCATCAAGTTTGTGTCTGAGTGTGTGTGTGTGTGAGTATAGCATGCAAGGGCATGGGCATGGATGGGTGCCAGGCGCGCATTTGTGGCCACAGCAGCACCAAAGTGCAGAAGTGCCGAAGTGCTGAAGTGCAGAAGTGCAACTAAAGCATCATCACTTCGCGCACAGCTGCACACAATGCCAAAGCAATTTACGATTTCAGCGATACCAGACCCAAACCAAAACCAAACCGAACCAAACTAAACCGAACCGAACCGAACTGAACTGAACTGAACTGAGCTGAAGCAAAGTCACACAGTCACTCAATAAGCGAACGACTTCTCACTCGTCCTGCACTTGGGCGACGTGCATTGCTGCAGTCATCGTCTGTCATGTGCAACTTTTGCATTTACGCCTCAATAGCAAAAAAAGAAAACAAAACGACAAAAAAAGAAGACGCTGAACTTTTTGCCAGTTGTACACCCAAAAATGCAAATCATACCATACGCCCAACATGTGTTCCGCTGGCTGCTGTTTGAAGGGCGTGAACTTGCTGGCAAAAGCATGTTGCGCTCATCAATAGTCGAACCATCTCTCTCTCTCTCTCTCTCTGTCTGTCCATCTGTCTGTCTGTCTCATACACACACACTCTGCTCTCTGTATCCCCTGTTGTGAGTCCTTTTGTCAGTCAGTGTTACCATATCATCTATTTCTTCAACTTGCTATTCGTATCAAGTTACACATGTGAGCACTGTCTGTCTGTCTGTCTGAGTGTCTGTCTACCCGACTGCCTTACTGACTAACTGACTGAGTGAGTCAGGCAGACAGACAGTCTTTTAAGTTTAGTTTATGCAGCAGTTCTTATACAAAATTTGTATGTTTGTTTAGTTGCCAATGCTGATGATGCCACATTGCCTCGCCATCTTGCTGCGGACGCGTCTGCGTCTGCGTCTGTGGCTTCTGCTTTCTGTTGCGCTGAGAAATCTGCTAGCATGATGACTTTTATGCACATATCATTTGCATATCATTATTTGCACTTTCCACATGCTCACACACACACAAACACACACACTCACACATACACATACACATACACATACACTCCAGTCTATGCTCAGTCACGAGGCAACTTGAAATGCCAAATAAATCCGCAAGTAAAATACTTTCGCGTATTTTTCGCTTATGCATGCATTTCACTGCGCTGCTGCTGCTGCTGCTGCTACTTTACGTTCGCGACCACCTCCTCGATGGTTTTTCGCACTTTTCCGGTGCAAAATCAGCTGCTCGTGACAGTTACTTTATTTGCATTTCAACTTGAGTTGCGAATGATTTACGCTTTTGACGTGTATGCGTCTCTGTCTCTCTACCTCTGTGGCTGTGCGTGCGGGTGTGTGTGTGTGCTGCCCTCTCAACTGGCACTGCGCCACCGCAGCCGCACTTGAACACGTTTGCTGCACTTTCGTGTTGCATACTTTTAGTGCTGCACAGTCGCGCTGTGCGAATCTGTTTGGTCTGTGGTTCTTTTAGTTTCGCAGCTATCATGTTTTTTTTTTTTATTTTCTTTTAATGTGTAAGCGTAATTTACGTGCCATTAATTTTTATTTACTCAAAATTAATTGCAAATTTTCCAAAGTGAATTTAAGACAGGAAAGACGACACGTTTAAAATGCACCTCAGTGAAATATGCTTAATTCTTCTGTGGCTACATTTGATTAACATAAAGGCAAACACTTGACAGACACGTTTAATAAAGCCCAAGCACACACACACACATACAGTCAAACACTTGCAGACGCAGACCCAGTCCCAGGCGAAAAGCAGGTACACGCAAAAGAGCACGACAGTGCCCTGCATTGTCGCTAACGAAATTGCCAGACGACAAAATGCTCGTGCAAAAGCTAGAAACACAACAACCATGACAACAACAACAACAACAACAACAATGGCAATGGCAATGGCAAGCACAAGGCAAACGCAGCAACAAAGCTGACAAAACGTAAAAACACTAAAAACGCCAGCAGCAGCAGGAGGAGCCGCCGAGCAGCAGCAGCTACTGCAAAAATTTGTTGGAAAAGAGGAAACTTTTACGTCATAAAATGATGATCTGTGAAAATGCCCTTTTATGGTTGTTGGACGCTAAGGACCTGTAAAAGTGTCTCTTAAGCATGTAACTGCACTAACAAATAGCAAATGTCAAACTGGCAAACTGGCAACACTCGCAAACTGGCAAAGGTACTTGCAGCCAGAATCCCGAGTCAGAGTGCGGGCGCAGAGTCGGGCGACAAACGCAAAATAAAATGTCAGTGAAACTGCAAGCAAAATAAGCAAGAAATGCGAAAGAAATGCGAACAGCAAATAAAAAGCTGGCGCTGGCAGTTTGCACGCCATGTGTACCCGGTGCCAGTGCACCCGCAAGGATAAACGCAAAGCAATGCCGCCACAACACCGAAAGGTGCAACTGCAGCAGCAACTGCGTGTGTCTGTCCAAAGCAGCAGCAACGCGCTGAAGTTGTTTGCTGATGCTGCCATTTCTCTGGCAGATGGGCAGTTGTGCAGAGGAGTCAGAAACTCTCCGCCAACCCCACCAACTCTGGGCCAACGACGCCCTAAGACGCACATTGCGCTGCTGGCTGCATTTAAGGATATTGTGACATTGTTTCTGCACTCTTGGCTCTTGGCTGCAAACAAATGCGTTACGCTGCGTCGGCCAATATGCGTCCGACATCGTGTGCCCAGCCATATGTTGGACTCGCCGCCAAGGCAGCAAATTGAAAGAGTAATGGTGACAATTAAGCCAAAGGCCAATAGTTGCCGTAGCATAGACAGCACAGGGTCCTGGCCGCATGCGTTGCCTGCATATTTCATTCTTTTTCCTTTCCTTTTTGCCGCCCAAGTCACACAACGAGTCCAGGGAGTGCAAGAAAAGTTGGCCAAATATGATTAAGCCAAAGTTTTGGCTTAAATTTTTCACGCGTACATTTGCGACACACTTAAAGCATTTGCCATACCGCCATCCGCCATCCGCCATCTGCCAATCACCATTCGCCATTTGCTGTTTGCTGTTGTAAATCGATAATCGATGAACGACACAGTTTCACATACTTGACTCAACTTTTGCAGCACACAACACATTTTGTCCTTTGCCGCCGCAACGACACGAAGCCACTATGCCAGTGTGTGTGTGTGTGCGTGTGTGTGTGTGTGTGTGTATGTTTGTGTCACATATACATGCACGTATGCATGTCGTGCGATAAATACACGCACGAAAATTATTCCCCAAAGGCTCGAGTGCATTAACACGTTGCGCTGCCAGCTGCCAGCTGCGGCTGTTGAATGGCAAATATTCGCACGAAAGCAAAGCGACAAACCAAAAACTCACATGTGTAACAGGCGACTTCCATGTACAACTGCCCAACCCATTCCTGCCCACTCTTTCCCAACCTTGCCATTCCTCCAGCCATCGCATACATCCTCACACGGACGCAGACACGCAAAACGTGCCATGGTCTGGGCTTGGGCTTCG
Source organism: Stegana nigrithorax (assembly GCA_037044495.1). Taxonomy (NCBI): domain Eukaryota; kingdom Metazoa; phylum Arthropoda; class Insecta; order Diptera; family Drosophilidae; genus Stegana; species Stegana nigrithorax. The sequence goes on from JBAMBQ010002491.1 coordinate 302,656, forward strand.
GCTTCGACTTGGCGGGGGCGTTTTTCTGGGGGGCGCGGACGGTGCACATTTATACGCATACTGGGAATTCGGCGAATATGAATGTATAGATGGCTTCATGGCTATGTAAAAGCCAAGGACGAAGCACATTTTTATGCTAATTGAAAGCAATTCAAATGGAAACAAATTGCCATCGATACACAGCACCAGGAAAGCCAAGTCAAGTCAAGAAGCTGCGTTGCTCTTGCGTAGGCGCAAACGTGCTGCACGATAAGGACACAGAAGCAACGGCGATGTTAGGCCAAAAATGGTTTTCCTTCTCCTTTCGCTTTCACTTTCTTGTTTTTTTTTTTTTTTTTTTTGATAAAAAGATAATAAAGCACAAAGGCGAACAAATGGCTTTGTGCGGAATATTAAAGTTTAGATTATCACAAGTTAATGTGTCAATAGAACGTATTATATAAAACCTGAATAATTATATAAACTCAAAGTATTCGGCGTTGCGTGTGTATGTGTTTTTTATTTGCTGTTGAAAAATATGGCTTCATTTAATGGGCTCCTAAATGGAAACCTATAAGATCCGCTTTTAGTTTGTGTTTATTTAAATGACAGCCAGCCTCAAAGTTGCCACAAACATCATGAAGACATGAGATCTCTGATCAAGCTATTTAAGCGAATTAGCTCAAGAACAATTTATATGCTTACTCATTTACTTGTATATCATATTTATAATATATAATATCTTATATTCAACATGTGGAATTCTTTTCTTTGACAGGCACCAACAGCCGCCCGCTGAGCACTGCACCTCAATCGTCGTCGTCCGCCTCTTCGGCGCTGGCTGCAGTCCAGCCTCGCTTCCTGTCACGTGGCCACACATATCGCGCCGTCGTCGGCGACACACTCGTCTTGCCCTGTCAGGTGGAGAACTTGGGTAAGTCAACTACAAACAAAACGATGCACACTGATTTGCATAAGTGATTCCAAGCGATATTTAAAAAAAAAAAATACAAAATTCATCGAAAAGCAAACAATCGTTATGTAAAGCGTGAGAATAAAAAATGCAACAAGGTAAATAAATTTACAAACAAAAAAAACAAACGAAATTGTACAAACAATAAAAGCACCAAATGAATGGAAAAATCCCACAATAATATAAGACAACAGCTGTCAACCGAATTGTTGCTGGTTTTGTTGCTGTCGATGTTTATGCCAACGTTTCCATCAGCATATCTGTTATTTTATTAAATGCTGCGAAACTAAAGTCAAAGTTTTTTTAAGCAATTTAATAAATGTACTTATGTTTAAAATATTCTATTTCATTTATTTTATGCGCAAGCGATTCGAGCAAACGCGCAATCAGCAGCAATTTAATTGTGTTTTCCATTGGCAACGGAAGTGACAACAGTTTGCTGCTGCTATTGTTATTGTTGAGGCCCAGCAAAAGCAAAACAAAATTAAACAAAAACCATCGCTTATGCTAATGTGCATATGATTATTATTTAAATTTGGCGCAGCTTAAACAGCATTGCAAACTAAATTCATATATTTTGCATAATCATTTTTGCGCATAAATGGCGACTATAATAAGTAAGTGGCTCTCAAAATGTTATTCATATACTATATGTATTTATATTTGCAAAAATGCTGTGCAAAACCCAAAGCATAATTGTCCATGCAGAATATGCTATATGCAATAGAATTTTAAATTTTAAAATTAATTTTATTTAAATGCTGCTCTCATACACAATTTGCATTTTTCATAAAAATAAATATGATTGATTTCACTGAAATTACAAAAAAAAAAAAAATATTAAAGGAAAAAAGAAATAATAAAAACAAGAACGGAAATTAATAAAAATAAAAAATATGTTATAATGCCGACTTATACGATATGCATACAATATTTATAATGCTTCAGACAGCGTTCGACTTGTTAATGGTAAATCATTGCATTTTAATGTTGCATTCAATTAATTAAAATAACTTTTTACAAACTGAAAATAAATAAATACCGGCAAACAAATGAACCAACAAAAATACAGCGAATATTTCAGCGACGAAAAACATTTTCGCACTTAACCTGGGGTTTTCGGTTTTTGCTACGGTTTTCCTTTTATTGTATATATTTTTGTCTTTTTTCTCATTTCTTTTTTTTTTTTGTTTTTGTTTTTTTTTCTGCCATTTGCATTAACATTTAAATACGTTTTTCACGAGTAATTTTCTGTTTTTGCACAGACATGCCAACCAAATGATAACGAGCGACTGTCTCTGTCTGTCTGCGCGACTGGCTGCACAGGCGAGCGCGTGTGCGAGCGAGATAGCGTCGGATAATGAGTAAATGAATGACTTGTGTGCAATTTATTTTCATTTCACGCGTAAGGTTAATTGCATTTTATTTATTGGTGTGTCAACAACATTCAGTGTGACTTTTATTTCCTCTTCGCAATTAAAAAAAAAATAAACAAAAAAAAAAACTAAAAGACAAACACAAAAATAAAACCCAACACATGGCGTATGCGCAATTTATTTACAACACAGCACTCAGCCACTAAATTCGCGCAAATGCTAATCAATTTCAAATGTCTTTATTAGGCTGAATTATGCGCATAATTTTGAATAAGCATTTCAGTGCTTTTGTTTGTAAATTTCTTTTGTTGGAAACTGGACGTCGCTTGCTTACAATTGGAAATGATACCGGTAAAAAAAATAGTAGATTGACAGTTGACATTCAGTTTGTCTGCATAAGCGAGTGCGATAAAAAAAAACCAAATATGGAACAAAATATGACAGATAAAGTGACACACAACAATTGCATGCATTTCATATGCATTTTTGCGCCATGCATAAAAGTCCATTAGCCAAGCAAAGTGACAGTGAAATGTGCACAAAGTGTCACAATGCGAGGCACAGAGAATGTTTGCAGCCAAAGTTGCAAATGCTTTCAAAGTGTAGTTTAGCCAACTTGGCTGCTCCTACTACTGCAATTACAACAACAAATGCAACCCGTTTAGCTTACAGAACAGACATTGCCTGGCTTAACATGTGCAGCTCTTGGCTCAAAGAATTGTTTGCATTGTTTATGGCTGCCAGTCTGCAAGTCTGCCAGTTGGCCGCTCTGACATATTGACACTTGCTTCAGCATGAATCGAAGCCAACTGGCAGACTCTATTAAATGTTCAGTAGCGTGTTTTATGCATGTTCTGCCTTTACTTTTGACAGCACAAATATTTGCAAATTAAAATTGCGACAGCACCTGTGAGCACCCGATGTGTGCGTCCGTGCTGGCCCCAATCAAATCCAAGGACGATTCCACACTAGCCGGCGTTTGACGTTAGGCTGCTGTCTTGTTTGCACAACGTTAAAGCAGCTGATAAGTGGCAATGCTGGAGCGAGACAAAAGTAATTCTCTTACGAATTTCCGATTGCTGCAGTAAATTTTGGTTTAATAAACCATATAAGTCACATGCAAACTTAACTCAGCTATGCACATTTTCAGCTTTTCTGTGAAAAGCTACTTTGCGCAGCAACAGAATGCATGTAAAACATTTTTGTCTTGTTGTTACCTAATTTGGCATTAAAACTTAATAACGATAAAATTTCCAACGATGTCCGCTGGCTACAATTTTCTAGTGACACATGTGCGTATGTGTGTATAACTGCGATGTATACAAAAATCGATGGAGCAGCATTAACCATGAGCAGACTCAAACAACGCACAGTGAGCCATATGCGAATGTGTACTTAGCACAGGCAATCACATTGCAATACGTTTTTAGTATTATGCGGCTTGGTCGGTTGCTTATTTCTGCAGAAAGCAAACAAAATAATCGAAAGAAAACAAGTTCAATATGCTCGCCAACACTTGCCGCTGCCACCTTTGCCGCAGCCAATTACACTTTGGCTGCTTTCGCTGCCTTGGCAGCCAAGTCCATGCTCCAGCCCAAACTCCTGCCCCTGCCGCTGCCCTAACCGCAGTCCCAGCACAGGCACAGGCACCGTCACTGCGTAGCAAGGCAATCCGAGTCAAGGCAAATCGAAGCAATGCTCCGCCAACAGAGTCAAGTGCTAAGCGTTGTTCTCATTTGTGTGTATGAATATGTCGCTTTGTTTGTTGGTTTGCTTGTTGTGCTTTGGAGTTTTCGCTTCACCTTTTCATTTGCGTCCTTTTTCGGTTTTTACTTTGCTTGTTGATTGCATTTGTTAGCCCTTTACCTAACGCCGCACGGATCACTTCAGCTCGAATTGCTTAAGCATCGGCTTGTCGCCAGAGACCGGGCAACTGGCCCAGGCCAATGCTGGCTTGGCGGTGCGGCCCTACCCAAAAGTCCATAATGGTGTTAGGCACCGAGAGTCAGCGTCCAATGTGTGCGCTGTGCGGGATTGCTCTCCCGTCGCTTCCATTACATTTGGCTCAGTTATTGTTGTGGCCATTTCTTTCTTTTTTCTGGTTTTCCTTTTTTTTTTTTGTTTTCCTTTCTGCTTTTGTTGGGTCTAAGCATAAATGGCTTTGAACACTTTGGGGACTTTCGATTGCCTAGCATATTTCTGTTGAGGCTGACTCCTGTCGTGCTTTTATTATTGTTATGCTGCCAATGTTGTTGCTGCTATTGCTGTTGCTCTTGCTGTTGCTGCTGCTGCTCCTACTGCTGCTGCTGTTGATTGTGTTGTTTTGTGGCTACTAAAAGGTTATGACTTTAAGGGAACACATCGTCAGCAACCGCACAAACTTCGCCTGCAGCTAAAAGTAAGCAAAAAAAAAGCAAAAAAAACAAATAAAAGTTGACAAATGTTTATAAATGAGTTAAAGTGCTTCTTGTCTGTTGCCATTTCTGCAGTCATCAATTTTTTTTTATCATTTTTATTATGGTTTTCTTTTTCAACGCGCAGTTCATCGCAGAACTACGCTATTATTGTTTTTATCAAATTAAATTTGCATATAAAATAACTTACTTTGAGCAGACATAATGCAATTGGTCTGTGAGTGATTTCGCTGACCAACTTGTTGGCATTTGCAAGCCGTATAAGTGGACAACTTGAATAAGCGGTTGTATGTGTCCATGTGTGCCTGTGTACATGTGTGTGCTCATATGTATGTGTGTGTGTGTATGTGTGATTGTGTGCATATGCCAGGTTGAACAAACTGCTCAGTTGCAAAATATTTACTGTCAATTTAATGCAACAGAACAAAACAAAACGAAAAGAAAAATACAAACAATCAGACATTTTATTTGCCAATGCACTGTGACACTTGGGCGAAGAAATCACTTGGCAGCGAATCGTAATTTAATATGCAATTGAAATTCACGCTACAAATCCAAACCTCGTATAATCTGCAGCAGCTCGGCATTTAGATTTAAATACAACTAATGGCCAGCACCACACACACACAAACACTCACTGACACACACGCACATATACTTTCAAAGATGAGCAGCCGAGCAGACGGTCCGTGTGTCAGGCAGCAATCGTCAACATTTGTATATCTGTTTAGGATTATTCGATGCAAGTGACTGCGGGCTGGTATGTACATCTACGTAAAGTGAATGGTCGAAGTCAGTTAAGCGCTTAAAACTATTTAGCCCGAGCGCATTAGTAGTAGGTCAACAACAGCCATGCCAACTACAACAACAATAGCATTGACAACAACAACAATAGTCAGCTTTTAATCCAATAAAACAAATTAAGTGTCAAATGGTCTACGAAGCCATTTAGTTCTTGTTTATTTATTTGATTTTTGCTATTTTGTTTTGCTTTTCTTTTATTGATTCATTTTATTTATTCATTTATTTATTTGTATTTTTTCTCTGCTGTTGTTTTTTGTTTTTTATTTTTTTTTTTTTATTCGTCAATACACTTTGGCTGATCGGCCTGCTGTGGAGCAACATGTGCTGCACGACTTTGTATGCGAGTGGCGCACATGACCGTGGACAATGTGCAACATGCTGCCTTCGATTGCTTACATTGCAGATGGCTGACAATTGCATTAGAGACGCTTTCCTTTAGCTGCACGTATTGCATTTTGCATTGCCAATGTGCTGTGTGCAAGTCGTCTTGAATTTCATTATAGGTTTTGCTTTACTGTTGTCCTTATTGCTGCTGCTTCGTTTGCATTGTGGCTTCCGGGGCAGAAGCGAACTTTCAATATAAATTGAGTTATAATGTAATTTGAACTCAGGGAATTGCATTTATTAATAATAAACAGACATTAAAGAAAACAATTAGTCATTGTGTTACGTATACGTAATATTTTATATTTAATTGCGTATACATCAATCATATAAAATAAAACCAAATAAAATACCAAAGCAAAAAAATTATTTCAACAAAAAACTGCAAAATTAATTTAAAATGTTATGAAAAAAATAAAAATAAAAAACAGAAAACAATGAACAAAACCGTTGCAAAAACAATTTTAAAAAAATATATACCATATTCAAGCAAAATCAAATGGAACGTGTTTCCGTGAATTGATATTCAGTAGCGCCATAAAATAATATTTTTATTGCCATTAGCAACAAATTTCGCTTAATATCAATATACATTAGCTCATAAAAAACACAAATCGAGAAAAACACACAGAACAGCAAAGCAAAATATGCAAGCAAGCAAATATAAAACTCGTATATAAGTTGAAAAGGAAAAACAGAAAAAAGAATAAACAAAAAAGAAAAAACGAAACAAAAGAAAAATAAAATAAAATAAAATAAAAATAAGAACACAAAAAAGTAAACAAATTTTTTATGAGAAAACAGACGCTTCGCTTCACAGAGCCAAGCTTTAAAATCGAACATTCAATAATAATCGAAAACAATAAAATGTTGATTTAGCTTTGTTTAAAAGCGCATTGCATGTGCGTTGCTTACTTTTTTATTTTTTGTACATTTCATTTTCAAGCATCCTTCGCTTTCGCACTCTACCCCTCCCTCCTCTTCTTGTGTTTTTTGTAGGCACACATTTTGGGTTTTATTAAAAGATACGTTCTGCATGATTCACTTAAGCATACATGTTCTTTTTTTTGTTTGTTTTTTGTTTTGTTGTTCATTTATTTGATTATTTCTGTTGTTGCTGTTAATAACCGGAAGGAATACATAAGCGCGGGCACACAGAACACGTAACAAATGAAATTCACATTTTAAAAGCCATATTAATAATAAAACAATTTAAGCAGTGATTATTTCATGCCAGCTTATGCAGAATGCGTGCTGCTGACAAAGCCTCAACTGACACACTTGCCAACTTCCAACTGCCAGCTGCCAACTGCCAACTGCCAACTGTGTCTGTCTGTCTGTCTGGGAGGCAGACTCGTTCCCAACCAGAATTCTATATTTTTTTTTATCTTTTTGTATGATAATTTACTTTTTTGTTTTTATTATTTATTTGTTTTTTTCATAATACATGCAATTTCATAAATACACAAGCTGCGGGCAGACAAATGCGCAGCAAAACAATAAAAAAAACGCGTTCTGCTCATATTTTAAATACATAAACTAAATAAACATATTATACGCCACTTAATCCCATTTAACAAATTTACGATTTTTCCTCTTTCTACTGCCATCGAAGTGTGTGGTCTATGTTTGAGCAGAGAATTCAGAAAAAGAAAAATTAAAAAAAAGATAAAAAAGACGAGTAAGCGAATAGAAACCCTTGTAACATCTGCAAAATTATGTCATTTGTTTGAGCAAAGATGTGGCGCACAGCGCGCGTCTCCGAGAGACACAAAAAGACCATCGGTGGCACTAAAACTGGCGCAAATCCGAAAGCGGGTGGCGGCAGTACGACATTGAGGTAGGACGGGCAGCTTCGTCTGCTTCACTCGCCTCAATGTCGGCGCAAATGCTTTCACATATGACGACAACTGTGCTGCGCTACGAAGCGATGCAAGGGGCACGAGTATTGAGTGCTCTGCGTACATTTTAAGTGTTTATATTCGTTTTGCGATGCTTTATAATAAATTTTCCACAACATTTCTTGGGCAAACACTTTGTTTGCTCTACTCTACTCAACTATACTGATGCCTAGTACATAGTATGTTGTATATGCTTTATGTATACACTCGCGTGCATATGTATGTGTTTGCCTTACTAACTTTGCGTTTTCTTGTTTTTTTTGTAGGAAACTTTGTTTTGCTCTGGCGACGCGGCACAAACGTGCTCACTGCCTCGAACATTATGGTGACACGGGATGAGCGCGTAAGACTGATAGATGGCTATAATTTAGAGATATCCGATTTGGAGCCGCAAGACGCTGGCGATTATGTTTGTCAAATCAGTGACAAAATAAATCGTGATCAAGTGCATACAGTCGAGATATTAGGTGAGTACAAGCACAAAACTAACATCGGAAGCTGAAACTGAAGCTGAACCAAGAGCATAACGGATGAGGCTCGCGACCTTTAAGCCTTTAAATTCGCACATTGCCGATATACAGTTTTCTTTTCTTTTTTTCGGGAGAGTTTTTCCAGCAATAACCGTTAGTTGAGCGTACAATGGCCACGCATTTCCGGTTGCGCTTCGTTAAATATCTTGATTAAGCCATAAAATTTAATATCGCTTTTCTAACGTTGACTTACATTTGCACTAACATATAATCCCTCTCTCTCTCTCTCTCTCTCTCTCTCTTTCTCTTCCCATACATTCTCTGTTTTTCTCGTTATTTGATTTTGTACATTTCAGTACCGCCCAGCGTGCGCGCCATACCCACATCCGGTCAGCTGCAGGCGCGCAAGGGTGGCCCAATTACGCTGGAGTGCAAAGGCTCGGGTAATCCTGTGCCATCCATTTACTGGACGAAAAAGGTTTGCTATTGTTTTCCATCGCCACTCGCCACTTGCCTCTTTTCAGTTCGCCCTCCGGCATTGTTTCTGTATTTTTCTTAAATATTCTTTTTTTTTTCGTATTTCTCTATTTTTGTTGTAGTTGTTACTTTTCGTTGTTGTTGTATTTATTAAAGCGTATTTCGTTTAATTTAATTAATTTCAACTTTTATTTTTCAAGTTGCTGCTATTGCTGTTAGTGCTGCTGCTATGGCTGCTTCAGCTGTTATGCAAATTTCCAGAATATGCTGTTGCGCGCAAAACTTCGCGCTAAGCACTTTTGCTGCTAAAAATTTCACTTACATTAAGTTAATTTGCTGTTTTTGCTTATTAACAGTAAATTTACAATTTGAATTTGTAAACGGAAAAGCGCCAAACAAAATGAATTTTATAAATTAAATAGTCAGCCAATGTGCACTTATTAAAGCACTTACATAACACGTACGAGTGTAGGTTGGTTAGGCAGGTGCCATGCCGCAAAAGAGAGGTCCTTTAAAGCCGCCTTAAAGTCTGGAGTAGCTGCTGTCAGCTGAGTTGCTGTATTATGTAATCTATTTATTTTTAGTATGAACGCGCTAAGCAAGCAAATGACAAACACACACACACACACACATATGCCAGATAAACAGGTGTGCCTTTCAGATATTATTCGCCACATACATGTGTAACGTTCAACTGATTTCATTCGTGTGTGTGTGTGTGTGTGTGTGTGTGCACAACAATCGTACAACAAACTCATTCATTGTCAGTCGGCATCAAATCAAATTTACACAAAACGAATACGAAATGTATACCACATGGCACAGCAGCAGCGCAAAGCAGCAACACAGCTGTGACAGCTTTAAGGTACAAGCAGCACTAGCAGCAACAACAACGACAACAACAACAGCAGCAGCAGCAGCAGCAAGATGAGCAGCAGCACTTGCTTCAGCATGCCCATGCCAAAAGTGAAAGCACAGCAATGCCGAACTCAGCTGAGGGCTACAAACTACTCACACATGTGTATAACAAATCTCGGCATCCTTGCAGCAAGGCTGAATACACTTACCGTATTTAAATTTGCTTGAGGTGGTTTAGTTATTTGTATGCTTATGCGTTGACGCTCACAATCAGGCATTTGTATGCTTCAACAGCAACAGCAAGGCAGCCCAACTTGCTGCTTACCTTGCGGCCATTACACATGAAACGCACACCCAGCAGCACAGCAGTCGACCCAACTGCCAACTTACTGCCAAGCAACCAACTGCCAGGCAATGTGTGTGTGTGTGTGTGTGTGAGTCCGTGCTTAATGCCTATGGAAACGGAGACGGCTACGCTGCCAAAGACAAACACACGCAGACTTAAGCTCGACGTAGCAGCGTAGGAGTAATAAATCAGCATTGCCAAAGTAATGCCTCTGCTACCTTTGTTTCACGCTTTATTAATATTTCAGGCACAAGCGCTGCGACATATGCCTAAGTCGGTCGCATATTTGTAGTTGGCTCCAAAGACTTGCAAATATTTGCACAGCAGTGTGTGCGTCCAGAAATCACAAAACTCAGCTCACAATACCACTTTAACTGAAAGACAGGCTTAATTGCGGGCAACAACGCGGCAACATTGATTTCTAATGCCAATTGCAGCGCTCAGTAAATCACTGTCAGCAACAACATGTCACGGCAGCAGCAGCAAGTAAGCAACAAAATTGATAGGCGCGCCATGCGTCACAGAGTGTCAATGAAAGTCTCAAAAGGACAGCAGGACATAGCCCATGCTCGGCCTCTTGCTCATGCTCATCAACATTCGTGCAATACGCAGAGGCACAAAGTGCGTACGAAATGTGCATTGCATACTTTTAGGTGCTGCCTGCAACACAAGCCAGTTGTACCTGTGTGTGGCTGGCTGTGGACGACTGTAAATGATTTTAGATGAGTGTGGACGATTGTAAATGACTCTGAGTGCTGTTCATTGAAATTTTTTGCCAAATTTTAATTAATACGAGTCATAAAGCCACAAAAATTGCATAATCAAAGGCATGCAGGCGGGCAGGCTGCAGGAATGCGACCCGATCTGCTAAGGAGTAGCAGCTGAAGTTCGACTTCAGGCGCATCTTTGCTGCAGTTAGTTGCTCCACGTTTGCAGTTTACGTTTATGTGTATGCATGCAAAATGACTTCCGTTTTCAACATTTTCGACAATCGCATTTACTGCGCTTTGGCGCATTTGACATTGCCATGCTGCCTCGCCTATTCTGCCTCTACTTTCTCCTCTCCCTGTCAGCCAACGCGCACTTTCTCTGCTTGCAACTCTAACTCGCACTGCTGCGCTAGTGCTTTGCCTCCTGCGTGCCAGGCCAAAGCACAAACAAAGTCGTCGGCGTAGCTGACATGCTTCCGCATGCATCGGTTTGCCACATGGCTCACCTGCCTTTGGCATTCGAATTTTATTTGCCAACTTACAAAATCCGCTTCCAGCTAGCTCCCTTCTATTTTCAACTTACTTTACCTTTACCTTTACCTTTAGATTCGATTCGATTCGATTCGATTCGATCCGTTTCGTTTGCTTTTTATTTATCTCCATCTTCTGTCTCTGGCTCTTTTTTGTTTTTGTTATTCTTTTTGTTTGTGTTAACCAAAAACTTCGAGTACATGTTGACACGTGTTCCCTCTGGGCGGAACTTCTGTAACACAAATCTATGCAAAAGTCTGCACATGCAATTGCCAACCCTCGCATCTGCGGCGCCTTCACCAACGGCAGTCACACTGACTCCAATACCTTTGTGAATTGCTATCATGTCTGTTTCACATGCTGCTCCAGTTCCAGCTTCTGCTCCTGCCCACCTCCCCAACATATCCGCTGTTACGACTTCTGATTTTGCTGCTACTGCTGCTGCTGCTGCTGCTTGAGCTTCGTTATCGGAAACGACTTGTTTACACCTATTTCTGCATGTTACATCCTTCGAGTTGTCCTCGACATGTACGTTTGCCCTCGATCTTCAACTTTTCGTTGCATTTGCTATGCAACATTATGAAACTTCACTTGGCATTTTTCATGCCATGCTTTCCTGCTTACCGCCAGCGCTGACATCATTTGTCTTTTGACATTTTCAACAGTTCATTTGCTTCGCTTGCACTGCGTTCCAGAAATGCAAAGGAATTGCTTTTCATTTCATATGCATACTGTTTGCCGATTTTTGCAAATGCAACATATTTTTTCTACAAACTTGAGATTCTTAAAATTTAACTTCTTCTCTTGATTCCCTTATGTTATTTCTTTCTGTTAGTTTTTTTTTTTTTTTCGTTAGACTAAAAATAATAATTTTGCTTTGTTTCATGTGCCAAGCTGAGCTAAGCTGACATCATTATTATCGCCAAATACAAAGTAATGCTCTTGTAATACACTTATTCTCTATTCACACTTCATTCTGCAGAGTGGCGCTGGCAAGTCGTCGGCACGCATTGGCGACGGTCCAATTCTGACACTGGAAAAACTCGAACGGCAGCAGGCGGGCGTCTATCAGTGCACCGCAGATAACGGCGTCGGCGATCCGGTCACGGTGGATATGCGCTTGGATGTGCTCTGTAAGTATGCTACAGTGTCTTTCTCCTTTCTCCTTTCCGTTTTTTTTCAGTTCTCTCTGTCGTTGACAACAATTTGCAAATAAAACAACTCAAGTCGTAAATAAATAAAATTGAAATAAATTTCATATCATTTAAATATTTCCCATGCGTTTTGTAAGTCTTGCCAGCAAAGTTTTCGCTGCTGTCACTTGCGTCCCTAATGCTTCATTAATCATTTGAGAAATTACGAAAAATGCAAGCGAAATCAACTTAAACAGCTTTTCACATCAGCATACACACACACACATATGCATGTATTATCAAACAACACATGATAAATGCAAAGAAAAATTGAATGCAATACGAAAATGTAGAAAAAGCAGAAAAGTTGGAAAAAAAAAGCGGAAAGTAAAAAAATGCAAATGAAAACCAAAACCGAAACTAGCTTTCCATATGTGAGAATCCTTAGCAAAGAACGCAATAAAATGCAAAATAGCTTACAAAAAGTGAACGGAGCCGCTGCTGCTGCTGATGCTGCTGCTGCTGCTGCTGCTGCTGCTGCTCATATGCTGCCAAGTGCTCATAGCCAGCTGTCTTTCACTGCAGCCGTCAGGCAGTCACTCATTCGCTCTCTCACTCGCTCCCTCGGTCCCTCACTCACACTGGCAGCTGACTGTAGGTGCTTCTGTCTGCCTGTCTGTTCGTCTGTCAGCTTGCCTCCACAAGCATTCATTCATCTTGTAAATCAGCAAGAAACGTTAGCAGCAGCAACAGCAGCAGCATCAGCAGCCATAGAAGCAGCTTACTGGCAGCCAGGGAGTGGGGAGTCACACACTCTTGTTAACTGGCTGACGCTGCAATGTGTGCCAACCTATAGAAACTGTGAAAACAATTTTCGGTACAGCAGCTTTACGGAAAAAAAAATCACAAAAGAAAAAAAAAACAAAAAGCGAAAACAAAAAAGTGAAAAAAAAGCAAAGTTGTTAAATCTGTGAAAGAACTAAGTAACTGTATATAAATTGATTTTTGACTGTAATCAGATTGTAGTTCCCATTCACTAAATTCAGCTTTCTCTCTCGTTTTCGTTTTCTTTATATGCATTATTGCTTTTGTGCAGATCCGCCGGATATACAAGTGGAAAAATCGTGGATACACTCTGGCGAAGGATTCGAAGCGAAACTCGTTTGCATTGTTTACGCTGATCCAGTTGCAACGGTTTGTTGGTTTATTCATGCCACATTTCTCTTCAACATTTTCAGTTTCAGTTTTTCAATTTGTTATCTTCTCCTATGTTTTTGCCCATTTTGTTGTTTTTTTTTTGCAGCTTTTTATGCTATGGGTATTAGCTTTTGCACATTCTCATTTTTAGCAAACTATTTTTGTTTTTTAAATTAAACTGTGTGCTCTCTCTTTTTGCCTGCTGCATTTTTGCTCACTAATCTTTTTATTTTGTTTTTTATTTTTTGTTTTGTTTTTATTTTTGTCTTGTTTTGCTTATGCAGAGGTAACATTTTTCATTTCAATTTCAATTTTTGTTTTCAACTGTTATGGTTAGGAATTTTCGTAATATTTTTTAAATCAGGTCAGCCATGCGCTGCTCTAATTAGTGTTAAATTAAACCGTAAAGTTATTCAACTATTAAAAATAGTTTTTATTTTCCATATACTATGCTGGCCGAGAATCTAGCTCAGCTTGTATACTTAAATTTACTTTCCCAGTTTTATTATTTAACTTGGTATATTTGTCTATATATTGTATATTTATATTTCAAAGCATTTAAATTTAAGAAGATCTTATGTAAGCATGCATTAAACATATATGAAACTATAATTTATGTTAGAATTAAACTTAAAAAAATAAAACAATAAAAACAAAATCGTATTTAACTTTCTTATTGTCCTGTGTCTTGCACAAATTGTCGTCAATTATGTGGCACGTTTGCTCTGCAGGTGTCATGGTACCAAAACTCATTTCCGATACAAACGACCGATAGGCGAATTATGTCAATAAGAGGAAATCGACACACACTCACCATACGGCACATACAGCAGGAGGACTTCGGCAACTACAGGTAAGCCCAACTATGCAGAACGACACTGCTGATATGAAAATGCACAGATGTGCAGATACACCGACACACACACACAGATACACACAGATACTCAGCCACAGTCACACCAATACACTCATACATGTACGTACGTACTCGATGTCTCGATGTCCTTCATAAAAACTTTACGCTACGACGTTGATTTAGTCAATTTAGTAACTTTTGCTATAACTTCTTTTATTTTCACCTTTTGCTCTTGGGTATTTGCTTTTTAGCCTCTTTTCCTTTTTTTTTTTTTTATTTTCGTTTCTGTTACTTGGTATTTTGTATTTTTGTTTTGGTTCTTTTGTTTTTGTTTTTTTTTTTTTAGTTGTATCTCTTTGCCACACTTCGTCGGCGGTGAACAAAAGTTGGCTGTGCTTTATTTGCTATTTCAATGCTGTGCCGTGTCCTCGGCGCAGCTGGACAATATTGGCCGCCCAGAGTAACATGGCTTGAGGGGCTCAAGGGGCACCTGGGGAGGCGTAGCATTGGGCGTTGTGGACAAACAAGTTTTCCACATCAATGTCAATCTGTCTAAAACATATTAAAGAAACGGAAGTTTCGCCATGTTGACACAACATTTCATGCACAAAGTTTGAACGACTACGACTACAAATATTTTAGTACACATTTGTTGTTGCTGCTATTGTTGTTGTTTTTGCTGTTGTAGTCGTCATCATGTTAGCGCTATTGCTGTTATTGTTGTTGTTGTTGTTGTTGTTTTTTTTGGTGCACACGTTGACGGCGTGGATGACGACGACGTGTTTGGATTAGTTCAGTTGAGTTCAGTTCAGTTGAGTCAAGTCAGTCAGTCACTTAGTCAGTCAGCTGCTGCTGCAAACCGAAACGCAAAGCCAAAGTCACATCCCCACATACACACACACACACACACACACACTAATTTAACCCGGCTAAGTTCAGCACAGCATGGCTCATTTCCACAGGTCGTCAGGGAGTTATTTTCCATTGACTGAATGTCTCAATACGCTTACAGTTGTGTGCGTCTAAGCGTATAATAAATGTGGGTAGGTTTGTGTGCGTTGATGTGTCTGCGTTTATGTGTGGGTGTGGGTGTGTGTGTGTCAATATATGTCTGCCAGCCAATGGTTATACACGGGGCGTATGCGCGATGTCGCTCACCATGTTGACACAGTATAATGCAAAATTAAAAGGAAATTAGGTTTTTTGCCAAGTAAATGACTGCGCGCAAACATGACGAGACAAGAAATTACTAAATAAAAATAAACAAAATAATGTATTCCAATAAAAAAAAAAAAAAACAACAACAAACAAGAAGAAAGCAAAGCATACAAGAAAAAAACAGAACTCAAAAAAAGAAACAAGAAAAAAGCAATTAACTTTGTTTTGCACATGATTCAGTTGCTGTTTCGCAACGAAATGCTTAAATGACTTTCTTAAATCATATTTTGCACATGTATGTAGCAATCGAACGAAAACAGCTCAGCCCACACACTCACACAGACACATACACATATAACCAAAATAAATGAAAAAAGAAGTGAGCATTTGTAGCCAGCAATGAAACCTAAACAAAGCACACTCGAATTCACAGGACAAACATGTCCTTGTCGATGTGGGCGCACAGCAAAGCGAGTCAAGCAGTTACGACTACACAGACGCCCACAATGACAGCAATAATAAAAAAACACACTCACACACACACACACACAAAATAACAATAACAAAAACAATGTGAACAACTAACTAATAAATACCAATTAAATTCCAGCTGTGTCGCCGATAACTCACTCGGACGTTCGCGTAAATACATGGAACTGTCGGGACGGCCCGGACCAGCTGAATTCTATTCACCCAAATGGGGACGCTCATCGGACAGCTACAATCTCACATGGAAAATTGATAGCTACCCGCCGCTGGAGGAGGTGCGCCTGCTCTACCGCCGTGTCCTGGTAAGTGCAGCATTCTACACAAATAATAATAAAATAAAAACATCATGGCACTCTGAAAACACACACAAAAACAAAACAAATAAAATATGAAACAAAAAGCGAAAAGCGTAAATATTTTGAAAAAAAAACACATAGTACAGCATGAGGGCAATAAAAACATGAGCTACTGGAAAAATACAAAAGGATTTCGTGCGCCGTTGAATTATTAGAAAATGTAGCCGGGCTTAGTGTTGTTTTTGTTGCATTTGTTGTTGCACATAAATATTATGTTGCACAAATATTTGCCAAAATACATTTATGCTCTGCAGTGCGTATGAACATCGTGATTCTTTAAAGCGGCATCTATACACGCTTCTATAACAAATTTAACCACAAATATAAGACTACAGGCAAACTTAAAGTCAGAGAAGAGAACAAAAAAAGCACGCAGCTGTAATTCGAAACTAGAGAGCATAAAAAAATAATTAATCGAAAATATGCAAAATGGTTGCATAAGTCTAGACGAGAAAGAATTCTCAACACCCTCGTCCTGCTTAAAGAATGCTCTGGCAGGGAGAGGCACATTGTAAGGCGTCTGCTTTGTGGTATGTGTGTGGGGCTATTTTGCGAACTCATTTTCCTGCAGCGCCTAACAACTGAAATTCGATACTTTTTTACCTATACCAGTTTGGATATACCTATCAACTGTTAAATTGTATATTTCAGTACAATATTTTCTTATTTTTTTTTTTTGTTTTGTTTTTTGTTTTCACTGAAAAGTAAAAAAGGGGAAAAATTGTGCTAAGTGAACAAAAGGGAAATGGTGCGCTGACGACGTTGAGTACGACAATGAATGAAATAAAATTCGCGCACTAATGAAGCACGTGATTAAAATTACACAAAATGTAAAAAAAAAAAACAAAAAAAAAAAAAACAGCAAACAAAAGAAAGTTTGGCTTGCTTTATGCATTCCTGCTTGCCTGCATGTCCGTCTGTAGTCTGGCTGTTTGCTCGCCTGCACGCTTAAAAGCGAATAGGAACACTTTGGTGCCCAGATACTGCAAATAGAAGAACTTCGTACGCAGACAAAAGTGATTTTTAATACACATGAAAGTGTTGCTTAATTGCAATGCGGGTGGCACGGCACGGCACGACAAGGCGCGGCAGCAAAACGACGGACTTAAAGACATAAAAACAGGTAGGCAACCAGGCAGGCAGGCAGGCAGGCAGAACAACTGAAGTTGAACACATATTCAACGCATTATGAGTGCAGCGCAAATGCGAAAATTTAATGAGACATTGGCGTGTGAAAATTCAGCCACCAAATGAAAAACAAAAAATAAAATAAAATATGCCCGAGCATTTGCAAAGGCAATGCAAGGCAAGACAAGATCAGGCAGGAGCAGAGAAGCCGCTTAAAAACGCATAAAAGCATTCCCGGCGACCCCAAAAAAGGAAATGAGTCGTGCCGCATTACACACAAAAGATGGCTAGCAGCATTAAAGTTCTGTACGCTCAGGCACTCGACGGCTCGGCGTGTCGGCGCATTGAAGGGCGTGTCAGTGCGCTCAATGCACGGCCGCGCCGACGTTGCGCCGGCGGCGAGTGGGGCCGCATTTGGCATAATCTTAATGAGCGAGTGCGAATATGCGTAACTAAGCCGCGACAAATGCTCGAAGACATTTTAGTTGCCGAGCACAAAGACGGCGCTGCAAGGTATCGATGCATTTGCTGCTTAATTGCATTAATGTTGCAATTTTTAATGACATCGCGCATACGCACCATTGCACATGTGCAGTAACATGATTAATTGCATAAGAAATATTGCACTTACGTAATATTTCACACCTACTTAGTCCAGCGAAGACATGCTCAACGTAGCAGTACAGGAGGCTACATTATTTATTAGCGCGAAATGAGTTTCACAATTTGCGGTTTTAATTAGAATCCGAACGCTTACGCAAAGCATTTCATCAATTGGATTGGAAGGATGCTTGTGCCTGTCCCTGGGCCTGTACCTGTGCCTGTACCTGTGCCTGAGCGTGTGCTTGAGTTGCACAATGGTTTTGCAATTCAATTGCGACGATTTCATACAAATTTAATTGGATTTCATTTGCGAACGTTAAGCAACTCGTAATCGAAAGTCGTAATGCTGCTGCAATTTCTGCAATTAATTTCAATTATTTGTATTTTAATTAAGAAATTGAAACGCACAATGGCAAACAAAACAAAACAGAAGAAAAAAAAAGCAAGCTTTCATTTCTTCTATACACAATTGGTAATAAATTTCAATTGAAAAACAAATCGACAAAAAAAACGAGGAAAAACAAAATGAAAACGTTTCCAAGAAAAATCCGAGTTACGCAAGTCTGAAGCAAGTCAAAGATATTCGATACAAACTGAGCTGAGCTGAGCTGAGCTGAACTGAGCTGAGCCAGGAAAAGCACTTCGATTTTTTATTGAATTCTTAAAATGCTTTCATGCCATTGCATAAGTGAAACTCACACGAGCGTCTACCGACACAGTGTCCTTTTTACATCGCACGCTTTGTGCGGTATTTTATAAAAAAGCATACAAAATGCGAATCTGTTGTTAAAAATATCTCAGCAACAGACTGCGTTGATTTTGCATTCACTGTCTTTTCACACTTTTTACACAATCATTTCCAGATGAATGACACATTCCAGCAGCCGGGCAGATGGCACGACTTCATATTGACACCCGAGCATCGTCCCGCTTCGGAGCCGCTCACGCACATCATGTCCTACACCATCAAAAATCTGCATCCCGGCGCATATTATGAGGCAATTGTGCAGGCAAAAAATCGCTATGGTTGGAATGAGGTAAGCAAAGTAAACTAAAAAAAAAAAAACAAACAAAAACAATTCCCACAAAAAATGAAAAGCGAAAAAAAAAAACAAAATTCATAAATCTATGCACTTTGCCTGAATTCGACACTCTATCTAAATCTACGCTTGTGAAAGCGATCACCTCGACTGATACCTTTTTGTGGCGCCAGTTTATCTTCATTTATGCCTGGTGTGAGCGTAGATTTCTCTCAGTCAGAGTCAGAGTCAGCGACAGAGTCACAGATAACATTCGGTCACTCATGCCTGGCGTTTGCTTCCGTTGCAGGTCAGCGATATATTTCAATTTATCGTCGCCAGCAACAGCATGGACATTGCCCCCGAGGACGCCGAGGTGGTCGCCAGCTCCAAGTCGCGCAGCAGCGCCATCAGCAGCCTACAGAGCGCGTCGCAGCACTGTCTGCTCACACATTTCGTCCTCATGCTCGTCATCGCTTTGAGTATTAGTCATTGCGACAGACGACGCTTCGGTCTGGGATAAGTTTGCTTTTCTCTTGTTTTATATTTTACGCAACGCTGCGGCTCACAGCACTGAGAGCAGGCCATATACCATACAGCATTCGATACACGAGCTGGCAAAAAAACTGTGACTGAAGCGCTTTTGAACTTTGTCACAGCTACACATACACATACATACCAACATAAAAAAACACACACATACACACACTTAGACACAATGACAAACAAACAAACAAACAAATTGATATTAATATAGCTAACTGAATGAATGCAAGAATGAAGAAAAAATATTTCAGCAAAGAAAAAAGCAAAAAAGAAAACAAAAAAAAAAAAAAAAAGACGACGAAAAAAGAAACGTCAGTACGATAACAACTTTCACTTTTTTGTCATCTTTTCTTTCAAGCTTTGTTTTTGTTCCTATTTTCTTTTTTCGTTTCAACGCTTTTACATTTTCATTTCATTTGTTGTAAAAAAGTTGAATACGTACATTTAAAGATTTAAAAAATGTCGCCAAGTAAATTTAAAGCAAGTTTGTTCTGGATTTCGGCACAGGATTTCCTGCTGGCATCCAATGTCACATTAAGTTCCATTCAACACATAGTAGATACCGTTAGTATGATCCTACAGCAATTTAACCAAAGAAACAAAATCTAAATGGGAAATTATATGTGTAACTTGTATAAGCATAAATCGCAAAAAAAAAAAAAAACAAAAAATAAGAAACAAAACTCCAATTTGTAAATAGTTTTTGATGCCATTTGCATAAAACAAAAACAGCAAACCACGAAAATGGGCAAAACATTTTCAGTTTTAGTGCATGTAAATACAATTTAAGTATTTATTGCTTCGTACTCAGGACGAAGCGGAGGAGAACAGAGTAAAACACTAACTAAAGCACACAGATACGAATATATTTGAATCAATATATTATTTTGTAAATTAAGTATACTAATTCTAGTGATATGATTTAGATTTAAACTAAAGATAGCTCTTAAATGTTTAACTCATATACAAGTATTTTTTATGTTCTTTTAAACGCACCAACATTAATCTTAAAGAATAAAATTTAGTAACTAAGCAAAATGTTGTACCACCAGAAAAAATCATTTATTTGATAAATTTTATGCGTAACTTTAATCGAATCGAAAACTATTAAAAAACCAAAACCAAAACAAACAAAAAAAATAAAAAACAACACATAAAAACAAAGAACCCCAATAGCATAAATTCAGTGAAAATTAGTAAACTTGTATATACAATTTTAAAACATGCAAATTATATAAACACATTCAACAAAAATCAACCGCAGAAACCAAACAAAGTAACTTAGCTGCTTTTTGTAAGAAATTTCTAAGCATAGATGTCGCAAAAAGAAAACCCTTAAACTAGAAAGCAAAAACAAAACAAAAACAAGTATAATTAACTCAAATCAATGGTTCAATGTGCAGAAGTAAACTTAATTCAGTAATAAAAAAAAAAAACAAAAAAAAAAATAAACAACATAATCGTAAATGTTTGTAGATTCCGCTAAAAGGACATTATACATATTGGTAAGGTCAACTGGACGTCAGCTCGCTTCAAGCGCAAACTTTGTCTGAAGCATTCTCGATGTACTCCACTTTGAATTTTCAACGTGTTGCAGTTCTGTTGATTGCATTTGTGTGTACCTTATAAAGTAATCCACTGAACCCTACTACGATATGCATAAATAGATAAACAAAGGACATAGATACATACAAAGGATTTACATACATCAGCGTTTAGCAAATAAAACTTGCAAGGTTTTTTAGTTCAATGGTATAGTGAAGCGCTTGACACTCCTAAGCATCATTTCAATCTAATTAAATGTATGAATATGTAAACTGGATTATACGTACGTGACATTCTCACTTATAACTAATGCATAAATGTCATTACAAAAAAAAAAAAAGAAAAAAACTAAAATAAAATACAAATAAAAAAAATACAAAAAAAAAAAAGAAATGAAAAAAAAAAATCAGAAAAGTAAATAAACGTATGATTGGCTAAACTAACTGAAGAATTATGCAAACAAAACGAGTATTTATGATAAATATTTAATTAACACAACACAAAATACTAAATATAATAATTATTGTACGATTATTAATAATATGTGTAAGAAAAAAGCATCTAAATCAGCATCGCTTGTGGTGCTGATGATGACGATGGTGATGCTGATGGTGATGATGATGATTTCGATGATGATGAGAGTAAATAAAATGATATAAAACTTGAATTAATAAACATTAGATGTAAACGAAAAATGCCACCTTGTGTTTCTCTCCGTTTTATATTTTATTTGATTTTATTTTTAGAAAATCACACAAATCAAAGTCAACAGGAATGCAAAAGCCATTAGGCTCTAACGACTGTGGCCTTTTTGCTTCAATGAAGCATGTCAAATTTTTTAATCTGATTATTTTGTATTTCTGACAACGTCGTCGAAATTATTGTGCAAATATGTACAACTTTTGCAGTTTGGCAAAAACAGTTGAGCGCCTTTATTGCTCAAAAGCCAAATTGCCTTAGCAAAATTCTTGAAGAATTTTTTTCTCTGAATAGGAATTCGTATAAGTTATCGCAAATGCAATTAGAACGCATCAAGAGTTTCGTCTTTTCGAGTAAGTGACTGATTTTTGCACATTTTATTGCATATGAAACATAATGCAGCTTGATTCAAATCGATAGCAAAGGAATGCCACACAGCAGGACAACAGTTCGCAGCACTGTAAACTACTTTTCAATTTGCAAAATTTTATCGAAATTATTGCATTGGCATGCAGCAAACAGTAAGCAAAAGTATTCGTATTACAACAACAAAAACCAATGAAAAAGAAAAAAAAAAACAAAGTATAACGTATAAAAATCAGCATCGAACTGACTGACTACGTTAAGGAAATATAAAATGTGAGCAGAGCAGCCGAAGTGCGGAAGTTCTAAGTTGGCCAATGGGTGGAGGACGGCAGCTTCGTTGTCAGTTTGACTGCTGCTGAAATCAAACTACAAATATAAGAAATCAGCTTATAAAAATATAACAGAATTGCATACAAAGAGCTACACATTGACCCAACAGCTTTGGTGACGTTGGCCGACGACGTTGCAACTTCTGCAGCTTGGAAGCTAGATCGTGCGGGTCTTGGCAGGGGGTGGCCAAGTTGTAATTGTAAGAGCTTGTTAACTTTTCGAATTGCATGCACTCGAACAGCAGATTGCATGCTGAATGCAATGTTATGCACTGAAAAATGTAACTACACAAAACAGGAAAAAACTGAATAATGACTGTTCCACTTATATTTTATGTAGCATTTGTGTGTCGTCGGACTTAAGGACGCGTACAAAGATTTTGGCAAATTTATGCAACAGTAAGCAGCTTAAAAGTTTCTATCGTATTTGCAAGTTTTAAATATTAATTGAGTGATTGCATATATGAACCGCATTTGGCTAGAAGTTGCTACCCCCCACCCCTTTGTCCGCAATGGGCCAGCGAGTGTGCAGTTTTTGATAAGTTAATGCCTAGGCTGAGTGGCAATCTCCATGCTTAAGCATGAAACTTTCAAAGAACGTGCTGAAAATAATAAAACGGCCGCAATACCTGCATAAAATTCCGTTGGCATTTAAAATTATGTCAACCTGTTGGAAAAGCAGCCGGAGGGAGCAAAGAAATTCAAATAAAAAAACAACAACAACAACAACAAACAGGACGACAAAAAGTTTATACATAATTCTCAAGTGAGTTTTTAATATCGTCAATAGCGTATTGTGCAGCAGCAGCAGAGCAGCAGCAGCAGCAACAGCCGGAGCAGCAGCACATTGGCTTGCCATCGGCAGTGTCCAAGCCAAATGGGCACGTTTCAGTTTAAATTAAGAAAACTTTTGCATTCGCAAAGTTTATGCATGAAATTATATAGGGTACTACTTTATTTACTTTCATTATGGCCAAAGAGTTCGCATGCCTTGCAAAAACAAATACAACGGAAAAAAATAACAAAAAAAAAAAAAAAAAATGCAGAAAATCAGCACTTAAAAATAAACTATGCATGGAACATTTTGTGAGTGTCATGCAAGTAAAATCGCTTCGGGACTCAGTTGCATTTGTATGCGGCAAAGTTAGCAACGACGACGTTGTCGTCGACGCAATTGACAGTATTTGCAGTTCGAGTTTATGTTGCTCTTACATTGACCAAACCCACACCCACGCACCCGCCCAGCTATGCTAACTACTTAGCGAAGTGCCAGTGACCATTTGGCATGCAGTTCTCAATAATAATTTTCAAATGAATTTTAATGTGATACTCACTGCTGCACGCTCATACATACATACATATGACGGAAGGTTTTACTTGCATATAGAAAAACGTGGCATACTTTCAGGCTTTATTTGCATATTCCTTTCTTGTTTTTTTTTTTTATAAAATCTATGTGCAAAACGGACAAAGTTTGCAAACATCACATAGAATTAACACAAAAAAAATAAAAATAAAAAAAACGAAAAAAGAATGTGCAGATTCAAAAAATATTGAATATGGCTTTTATTTTTATATAGTTTGATCATTAGTAAGAAATTTTCTTATTGCCATTAAACGTTTTAATTAAGTCGAGCAGTTGTCTGCCCAGCGGTTACAACTGTACTTGAGCATTTTAATTAATTAATGAGTAAAAAAAATAACAAAAAAAAAAATATATATATATATATCTAGAAGAACTGCTGTACGTATATGCTGCATATACAAAACTATTACAAAGAAATAAGCACATAATTAAAAATTCCTATTCAGTTCTGCTGCTGCTTCAACACATGGAATTTTAATACAAAAACGCATTGGCAAAAAAAACAAAAAAGATAAATCAGAAGAGTATAAGTAAAATAGTTGAAATGCAAGTTCGCAGCTAACAGTTGCGCATAAAAATTGGAAAGATTTGTTGAAAGAAGCGTAGAAGTCATAATTAATATTGGAAAATTGGCAAAGTGCAGCAGCCATTCGCAAAGTAGTCAAAGCGAAAAATAAAATGCAATGAAGGCGAAAAATCAACGAAAATGAAATAAGAACTCAGCAAAAGTGGAAACTAATAATAGTTAAAATAAGAATTTTCTTCTTTTTCCTTTTTTTGTTTTCATTGTTGCCACAAATGAAGGCGTCAAGGCGTAAGATTCAAACTTTTATAATTAAAATTTGCAACTTTTGTGCGAAATATTTCGCTTGCACAGAGAGAGCAAAAAAAAAACAAAAAACAGAACTGAATACAAACCAAATGAAGAAAAATAAAAAGACACACGCAGAGAAGAACGTGTAAAAGTTTGTAGCACGAAGCGAATTAAATTAATTTTCAACTGATTTGATTTTTAACGGCGAAAAAGTTATTAATGTACAAAATGAGTTTCAGCAAAGAAAAGCCAAGTTAAAAATCGAAAAGCAGCTGGACAACACGAAAGCAAGAAAACAGCTTTTGTAAGTAAGAACTTAAAGCCGAAAGTTGGAAACATGCAAAAACAAACAATAAGAAGCAGTGAACTCGAATTGATTTGGTTTTTATCATTCTACATTCTCTTTTTTCAGCGTTTAACAGAAAAAAAACTCAAATTAAAGCGAGTCGACGCAGGCAAATAAATTTGTTGTCACACACAGTGCGCATACGTCATGTTGGCCAAAGGACAGCTCAACAAAATCAAACCAAAATCACAATAAAAAAAAAAAACAAGGACTGACAAACAGACAAAGCAAACAAACTACAAGAAAAAGGAGAAACTTAAAAATAGGAATGATCAAAATGCAGAAAAAAAAGAGAGAGAATGGCAATAAAATGCTTAAAATAATGCAAACAAACAAACAATAATTCAATAAAATTTACACGCACTGTTCCAATGACCAAACAGCAAAAGGGCAATTCCAGTGCTCCGAAATAAATTTGCATAATTCCTCACTAGGTTCGTGTAGTTGCTGAGCTGCTCCGCTGGTCTGCTGGGTTGCCTCTGAGTGGGAAGGCGTTGTCCTTTGGCATTGGCATTGCTGGATTTTGTTGTGCAGAAGGCGGCAATTTTCTACGCTGCCAGCCTCCGATATTTATTGCTCAAAGTTAATAGCATTTTAAATTTTTTTTTGCACTTTTTTTCTCTTTCATTGTTTTTTTCTTTTCACGTTTATTTTTTTATTTTTTTTTTATTTTTTGTTTTTTTGCTCTCCTGCGTTAAACATGTTGTGTATACGGATTTTATTTTTCGGCTTTTGTTTGAAGCAGCCTCAACAATATAAAAAGAGAAGCGAAAATAAACCGCAAATTATGCTAAAAGAAATCTACATAATTTAGTGGGTTTTCTGTCCGTCCGCCTGTCTGTTGGTGTGCTGCCTGCACCTACAACCAAATCAAAGTGTGTGCTGTTGCCGCCTGACACACGCCGTCATGGCAGCCAACGCAGGAGCCAGCAGGCAGCAGCAAATCAAAAACCAAAAGCAAAATCCTTAACTGTTGCCAGCGCATATCTATGCCAAACTTAAAAAATATTTGCCTTGCCTAAGAAAAATGTAAACATCAATCGATTTCGTTTGATTTAGTTTGATTTTGTTGCTACTCAAAGTGATGTTGGTCTCAAGGGATTTGCATATTTTATGCTGACAGCCAACGTGCCACACGCTCAACTACTGTCAGCACCCACTGTATGCGCAGCAGTTGCGTCAGCTTGCACACATGCACATACAAAACATCTGCTCCATGTCATTTCAATTATTTCACTGCATTTTTTCTCATGTAGTTGACTATGATTGCAGTGCACGCACAGGACATGCACATGCACGTGGACTGACGCAACTGTGCAAAAGGACTCTGCGTGCGACACGTTAAGCGACAAATTTTAAATGTTTTAATCAAGTTACGAATTTCGCGCTGAACAACACACAAAAACTTCGCGCTCTGTAATTAAACTATTTTTTACAGTTTCTGTTACTGAAGTCGGTTCCGGTTTTCGTTTCAGTATGGGTTTTGCGTGCATTGCACATTAATTTGTATGCATGTGTGTGTGCACAATTGCAACAATTTTTTACAGCGAAACGTTGCTGGAAGTTAGAAAAAAGAAAATAAAATAAAATAAAAAGATTGCCAGCCGTGTGCTCAACGCAAAGCATAATGCACTTAATTTCTGCTTAGCATTCAAAAAGGAAACCAAAATATACCGCATTTATGCTTAAAGTATAAAAGTAAGTAAGAGACTAAAGAAAACAAAAACAACAAAGGAAAGCGCAGAGCAAAAAAAAAAAAAAAAACAAACGAAAAAAAAGGAAAATGCAAGCTAAAATAAAATAATATCTGCGCTGAAAATTATGCAAAATGGCAAAGTTCAGCGGAACAAAAGTTTATCTCGTACTTTGTTTGCATGCACAAAGACAAAAGAGTAAACTCTTCAGACCCTTATGGTCGGCAGCATAAAGGGAAGCACCGCCGCACCGCAGCGACGCAGGAAACCGCCAACCCGTGAAGCACGCAGCAAGGAAACTGCAGCGGCTCCTACTGCTCCTGCTCCTGCTCCTACCGCTGCTGCACAGGATAAGACAATGCGGCGTTTCTGCTGCGTTGAGCGATTTCGCTGCTTCTTCTGTTTTGGCTTCGGCTTGCTCTTCCACTGCTGCTTGACTGCAATTGCGAGTTAGAGTCACGAGCAGATTCTTTGCAGAGACTTTGCCGCCTCAATGCAGCAACAGAACAGCAACAGCAGCCGCGGCAGCAGCAGCAATCTGTGCCACAAAAGCTGCTTTAATGGTTTGTGGTCACGGATAATGACACATGCCATGTACCCGCTAACAAACGCCCACGACCTCCGTCTCCCCCTTCGCCAACACCTCGCCGACGTCATCGGCCGCATCACAGCGTGTCACAGCGACTGCCGTCAGCAACACGGCCTGCCTGCCTGCCTGCCTTCCTGCCTCCCTGCCTGTTGCTCGACTTGGAACAAAAGCCAACGCCGGGGGAGCAGACACGACTCCCCCAGGCAGCAGCAGGAAAATTACTCGCTAAACCTACAAGCCAAACTAAGCGATGTGCAATGCGTTGACTGCCAGGCAGTGTCTCTGTTTCTATTCCTGTTTCTCTCTCCATCTCCATCTCTGTCTCTGTCTCTGTCCATGTTCGCTACGCAGTCAGCGCAGTCGAGTTGACGTTTAATTTGTAAATTTTTTATGTTTGTTTAAAGTGATTTTTTCGTTAAGATTATTTCGCGTGTTGCCTAATGACCACATGCAGCGTAAAAACGATTCTCGTTCGCTCGTTTCTTTTTGAGTAGAAGTGAGTAGAAGCGCACAGCAGTCACATATACTATACACGTATACGACACGTAAGCCCGACACCAGCACACCCCAAGTCGCATGTCGCATGTCGCACGTTGGGGTCGATCCGCCTGCTGAAATTTATGGCGCTGCATTGCAAATTATTTTGGCTTTTACTGGCTGCCACGTTTCTCTCTTGCTTTGCCTTCCTTCTGGTTTTTCGTTGTATTCTTTTTTCTTTGTGTGTTTTGTATTTTTGTGTTCATTCGTCTTTATAGTTTTCGCGTATTTTCTTGCAGTTAGTGACTTTAACATATTTTATGTCACGCTTCTCGCCAAAGTTCGCCTGTTCGAGGCACATTCGCTGGCTGACTTGGGCGCTTGCATGCAGCGCAATGTCGGAGTCCTATCGCGTCCTGCCGCACAGCAAATTGACCAATGGTCGCTTATCAGGCGAGAACATGTTTCGATGGAATTTCATTAGGCGCTATGAACTTGTAGCCTTTTATTGCTGGTGTGCGCTTTCGACTTTGTTCGCCTCTTCACTCTTTGCCCTTCACTCTTTACTCTTCACTCCTTGCTATTTGGTGTTTGTTCGTTTCTCGCAGTTGTTGTTGTTGTTGTTGGTTTCATTGTTTTAATAGTCGGTTGTTGGCCTTTTTATTGCCGCCAACAACATTTGCTGTTGCCATTGTTGCTGTTGTTGTTGTTGTAACACTAATGGCGTTAGTTCGTTAGTCACTCGATAAGATTTGTGTAGTATTTTCCTGCTTGTTTAATTTTATGTTCATATTTCGTGGTGTGTCATTAAAAACAAGAAAAAACAAAAGAAAAAATCACAAAATAAAAAAATCAAAACTATCACGAGTCTCTTGACTGTTGTGTTTGTGTGTCAATAACGAAAATCAACTGGCAAACTACAGTTGCGTCAAATTAAATGAAACAAAAAATTACCAAATGCTTTTAAAACAAAACTCTCAGTGGGAAATGCTCATCATTTGGCAAAAATAATTTTCTAAAACAATTTCGGCTGACAAGCCTACAGCAATATGATACCAAAATTATGTTAACGATGATGGCTAAGCCTGAATTAGTTTTGAAAAAAAAAAAAAAAAAACTAACCGACTTGCAAACCAAATTTTGCAACATCTAATTACATAAAAATGTTATCCCATATGCATTATGATATAGAACATCCGATTGCATTCAAACATTAATGAGCTGATATGTATGCGCCCGGGAGGAGGGTTTCCAGGCTACAAATGTAGGAGAAATAAGAAATTCTCACGAAAACAAGAGAAATGAATTCATTTGGAGAAACGAGCAAAGTCGCGGCCTTTTTATAAGCAACTTTTTAAATGACTGAAAGTTTCCTCTACGGCCAATAATCTGGATGCTTTAAAACGAAAAACCCTTAACGAAGAAAGTGGGTACAGCTAGTCTGCATATAAAATGATACTAAGAACTCATCCTTTAACTGGCCACATAGCCTGGGACTTTGCCATGTCGTTCTTTCAAATGCACCTTTGATTAGCCTGACTATATATATATCCTAGTCAAATGTCACATTAATGTCAAAATATTTGTTCCTATTATTTTCTTAATTTTATATTTTTTTTATAATCAAGCATTTAATGCTTGTTAAGGAAATTTAAGCGTTATTTAACACATCATAAACAGGTGTACTCAGCAACAATTCAAACGAAGCAACTATCCAAGCCTAGGCGAGGACGTGCCCGGCATCACCCACACGTCAGCTCACAACATCGGAGGCGAGACGAAGTAATTCGTCGTGCACAAGCATCTGCGCCATCTTCAGCAATTTTCACTGGCAAGTGCCGCGGGGCTGCTCAAGGTGCACTTCCCTGTTAAAAAAGAAACAGAGTTCACTTAACCGTATTCTCATATGACTTTAAGCTTTAAAAATTTATAATTTTCTCTATTTTGATACATTACCTGCAATCGGCTTGAATGTCTGCTTCTCACTGGCTTACATATTTCTCTGAAGTCTAATGTCATCTCGGTTAGTACTTCAAAAAATAATTCGCCTACTTGGCCAACTGTTTAACAACATCTCAATTTAAATCGCCTACTCTGCTTACATGTGTAATCGCTGTAATGTGTTTCCCACATAGGCAACAAACAAATAAAATTAAGAAAATTACACATGCACAATCGTAAACGTAACCAAGTCAATCCGTCACGATAACAAAGTGCGATACATTGTTGTGCCGGTGTGGAGCGAACAAGAAAGTGCATGTAGAATATTAAGCGGCTGTGTAGGGGCCAGAATGGCAAGATGAGGGGTGCTGGACGGGTGAGTGTAGGATGGCGCACGCAAACACATAACCGATCACAAATGTAATCACTCAAATTTAAATTAACATTTCCCGACGACGATTATTCTAATTGGAAAAATTCACAAAGCTCGGCAAGCAAATATGGCGCACAAGCAAATTGAGGCCAACCAGAGCAAGGAGCGAAGAAGAAAAAACAATGTAACAAAAACAATAAAATTAAGTAAATCCAGCAACAGAAATGCCACTAAAAACACGCATGCGAAAACTACGAAATATTTTTTAATAATTGCAATTTTTCATAAGACGTCGACGTGACAAACAACAAAAAAAATTAAATAAATGTGCCTGAAAAAGTAAAACCACCGACAAAGTCGCCGCCGCCAAAAAAAAAAAACAAAAAATGAGCAACAAAAAAAATACATATATATATATGTATATGTAGCTAAACAATAAAAATGAAAATTCATGAAATTAGCATTTCGTACAAATAACAAAACATTACGAATTTTATAGCAACAATTTGTAAAACAAGATGAAACGAACAGCAACACGTCGAGGGAGTCAGCTCAGCAGCAACAAAGCAGGCAGGCAGTCGGGCAGACATGCGGACAGGCAGTCAGGTAGGCCAGTGAGAAGGGGGAAGCCGGCAAGCTCACAAGTCGCAGCGGATTCGGCTTAGAGCGCAGTCTATGAACCGACATGCGAGCTTCAGCAAAGTGTACGGCAGCGCCATGGCAGGGCGACGGGCACGAGAACGAGAACAAGGACGACAACGACCTGGACGTGGACGTGGCGAACGTTGAGTACAACATGCAACTACGACGATGCCGACAGTCGTCATCGCCGTCGTTGTCGTCGCAGCCGCTGTAACCGCCGGCGTTAACGTCAAAAACATTGCATAATTAATCAAATAGCAAATGAGTAACTTGCGCCACTTTGTCAGACTAGAAATTTGACGTTTTGCATAAAGCTTACACGAACAAAAAAAAACAATAATGAAAAAAATAAAAAATACACATTTGGCATCCTTGAAGCCAACGGAATCAGTCACACGAACGAAATTAGAAGAAATTACAAAAACAATTGCGCAAATTGCTGGAAATCTGCGCGCACTGTAAAACCGAGGCAGAAATTAAATCAAATGACGCAGCAGCTGGCCTGCGGTTGGTCGGCACAAAAGCACAAAATCACCAAGCACCAAGTGCCAAGCGGCGGATGGCAGCAGGCAAACAGCATCGAGCACCTGCTCACACGAGAATACAGGCCGAACAACATACTCACACGCGCCCACGTACGCACGCCCGCACACGAACACACGCACGCACGCACGCACTCACTCACTCACTCACGCACTCACTCACGCACTCACTTTCGCACGCACGCACGCCTCAAAGTTCAGGTGCGAGCCAGCAAACGCCGCGCGAATCAATTAAAAACTACTCAAGTTGATTTCTGTAAAGCATAGCATGTTCCCTCGCTTGGCTCATTTCTCTTCTTTGCATGCTGCCCTGCCTTGCCTTGCCCCAGCCCAGCCCTGCTGAGCCTTGCCAGCCTTGCCAGCCGTGCCGTGTTTCGCTTAGAGTTGCGCAGTTGTTTGCCGTTTTCAGTTGTTGCCGCCTATTATTTTTATTATTAAAGTTGTGTTTATTCCCATTGATGTTGTTGCTGCAGCGACTGTTGCCCATGTTATTGTAATTGTTGCTTTTTGTTGTTGCTGTTGTTGCGTTACAAAGCATTTTAAGTGCGCACAATAAAAATTATTTATTGCTCGAAATTGTAAACTGCCGTTAAGAATTCGCTTAGGTGCCAAAGCAACAACAAAAGAACTTTGGCAACGCTTCTGAGGCACGTGCTGATATGTTATTCTTATTGTTGTTGTTGTTGTTGTTGTTATTGTTGTTATGCCTTGGCATTATGAAGAGGTGCTACCACTAGAATGCGTGGTTCAGTGCTTGGCTTTTGCGCGAGTCGTCGGCGTTACTTACAATTTTGTGCTCATTCATTACTTTATGTGTAATTTTTTTTTCCTTCTCTCTTCTGTTCTCATTCTGCTGCTCTTGTTCGCTAGGCTTCTGATTTGCTGGTGTTGTTGTGGTTGTTGTTGTTATTGCGTTTGCGGTCGCTGTTTTCGTTTTAGTTGTTCTTGTTGTTGTTGTTCTTACTGTGCCTTATAATTTATTAGTCAGTTTGTATGTATCTGTACTTTTGTTTGTCTGTATGTCTGTATATTTAACGCTGAATGCAGCACCATTCATTTTGTTCTCGTTCTTTTCTCTCGTTTTTTCCTCCCTGCTTCTATTTAGTTCGTAGTCAACATCAGTACAACAATGTAAAGCGCACTTGTGGGCACAGCCCAAGTGCTTGTTACTTAACTTTGTTGATGTTATTATGATTGTTGTTGCTTTTGTTGCTATTGTTGTTGTTTTTGGCACATTTTTACTGTGTTAATGTTTAGAAATTTGCAAACTGGTCAGTACACTGACAGCAGAGAAAAAAAAAACCAGCAATTGGGTATAGTAACACGGACAAAGGGGACCAAAACGAATGAGCAACTTTGACCTTTCAGCAAGTGTCTGCAACAGAACACCATGTCCACCACCAAGAACATCGACAAGTCTTAAAGAAAATACCTGCCTCTCTGCAATTTCCTGTACAACATTTTCCACTTAACGCAACAAATTGGATTAAGTATTAAATGCCAAATACAAAATGCAGCACACACGGCATTTACTGTCTGTTGTAATGAAATTTATACGCCGCTGTGCTCGGCTCATCGCTGCAACAACACCTAATCGCACAAAGTGACAATCGGCTTTTGTCATTATAACAAAAAATCGTACACACAAGTTCAACTCTCCCAAATAACAACAGGGCACCGATGTTGTTAAACTTCCCTCATCTTTTATTTTTTTTTTTACTGTCAAAAACGCGTCAGAATTATTGAAACGAGCCATTCAGCACAAAGGCATGCAAAGAATGGCTTATGAAAATTATGTAAGAATATGGCTTATAAAAATTATGTGATTAACATTTTCAAAACTTATAAAACCTTGTGTCAAGAGTATTCAAGGTTACGTGAAAAGTTCTTGCCAGTGTTACATAACAACATAATAACTAAATCAAGCAAGAAGCAATGGACGGATTCGTACTACATTTTGACAAGAAACTTTTACTTGTTCGACTCTCAGCTAGTTTTAAATAAGCACATTGCCAGATTGGACCTCCACATCCGAAAGTTTCTATTTGAATTGCCCCTCAAAGTATGCAATAAATTCCAAACCATATGTGCATATAAAATATATTGTCGGGCGGTTTCAGAATATGTTCATGTCGATTGATTTATTTGAAGAAAAGTGAAAAAAAATACACAATAATTGTTTTTAATCAAACCAAGCAAAACGGGAATGATATTTGAATAAATAAAATCGTGATTCGCTTCATGCCGTTGCACACATCTTGCAGGCAATACAGAAAATATCTCAAGATTTCGCAATCTATTTATATTAAATTGGTTATTATTTTAAACTATGATAAACGATAGAAAAATTAAAGCAAGACAAAAGGCAATCCGAAATCGTCAATATGTTTCACATATTCCTAGAAAATAGATAAAATAAACAATTTTTTTAAACAATATATGTCATTTATTGAAAGGAATATAATTATGAAAAATCCCATCAGTTTCAAATCAAATTCTTATGGTTTTAGAAAAAGCAGTTTTCAGTTAAAAGGCAGGGCTATAGTCGGACGTAACTAACTATAGAAAACACTGTACCTAATCCAAAACTGAATATATATTTTTTTTTCTTTAATATTTTGTATTTATTATGTAAGGATATCTGAAGAAAATAGAATTTTTTCTTTTTGTTGTCATTTTTAGGCCGATCGTTCCTATGGCAGCTATATGTTATAGAAAACCGAATTTTATCATATGCGGGAATATATTATCTTAAATCATTAAATACAAAATTTGGTAAAGATATCTTAATAAATATCCAGTTTTTCTCAGTAAATGTTGTTTTTCGGTTGATCGTTCCTATGACAGCTGTATGATATAGTGAACCAATAAATATAATATTGAGATATATAATTGGAAATGAGCTAAAACTACTAAATCTATCTAACTTATAAATTTGGTAAGGATATTTTGAAAAACAAAAGGATTTTTTTTTTAATTCTAGGTTTTCGGCCGATCGTTCCCATATGTTATAGGTCGAATAGCGAAAAAAAAACTCGATATGTCTATAGATTGGAAGAGTCTTGGTGCCAAATTTGGTGGTTGTAGGTCTAACCGTTTCCGAGATTCGTGCGTTCATGCAGACAGACAGACGGACATGGTTAGATCGACTCGTCTTTCTACTTTATGGGCTCTGCCACGCCTCCTTCAGCCCATTACATACATTTGCACAACTTTAATATAACATTTTTTGGTACAGGGTATAAAACGTCACGAACTTTTAAGGTAACCTTCTGAAACCTTGGCAATTGCAGACAAGTGCAACTGCTCATGTAGCCTTTTTTACTTAATGACAAACATCAGCCTACAGGTAGTTGGCGATAACAATGATAAAAACGTCATGTGCGCATAGCGAATTAGCCGCACACCGCAGCTGCTGCCAAACGCAAGCACTAGCGCACATACAGAATGACAAACCCAAACCGAAACGACAGCGACAACTCCAACAGCAAACCGAGCCCCAGTCACAGGCCAAGACCAAAAACCAAAGCAGCCACTTGCTCATTTGCTATCAGCTACACTGACATTGTGCTAACAAGTTGACTTTCTTACACTTTGCTGGATTTTTCCGTGGCTTTCTTTCTTTTTGTAAAATTTGAATCTGTCAGCTGGCTGAGTTCATGTTCGCAAACAGCTACATGTGGCTTCCAGCAGACTGCCACACACACACACACACACACCCAGAGCGCCCCGCAGCGCCATCATTGTTAAACATTAACCACACCCGCAAACCCGTACACACCCAACTACACGTACACCTTCCCCTACACACACACCTACACCTATGTGTATGGATATGTCATGATAGGCAAAGGAAGGCGAAGCGTTTGTCTGCAATGTCACTGACATGTCGCCGCCGTACAGTTTACACAAAAAAAATGGAAACGGAAAAAAAGGCGAACTGCGCTTTCTCCTTCTCGTCTTGTGATATTTTTTATTTTTTTTTTACTTTGATTTCTTTTTCTTTTTTCCTTATGAGTATTTAAATATATATGAAATTCTGTGCGTTGCTTTCATACTTTTCCATTTTCATTTTCGTTTTCATTTCAATTTTTTTGTGTGAGTATGTTTGGAATTTGTATTCGGCTTGCCTTGCTGCATAATGTTGACTTTATGCTAACAAGCTCCAATAATATATGATAAATGCAGCCAAGCCATATAACATGCATACATATACACATATGTGAACATATGCACACATATAAACTTAACAATGTGCACATTGAAATCAAACATCTGCTCAGTAAACTGATTAACTCAACCCAACAAAGACAAGATCAGCCACAAGCGTCTGCAATGAAGACACGTGACTGATCTGCAATATCTCTTTTTAATAGTGTAACTATATATAAGCATGAGACACAGAGTTTTGTTTCCTCAAGTTCGATTTCTTACAACGCTTTTTGATTCTAATACGATTATAATGTAAAATAATGATCGGGGAATGGCCGCATCAAAATTCCTTCAAAATCCAGGCTTGCCTAACCTTCTCAAGTGTGAAATACAAGAAATTTGCATTATTATGAATTTGGAAAAGCGCTTGCAAAAAATCTTTGGGTTTCTGATTAGCTTCACGTTTCAAGAAGTAATGGCTGTGAAATTCTAATTCAACACCAAATTCTGTATGACGGAAAGGTAGCACCTTTGAAAAGTAAACGCACTTCTATGCAGATGAAACACAAATTTTTTATTATTAAAAGAGAACATATTATTTGAAAAGCATTCGAAATGCATTTGTCCATTTTGTATTGAGTTTAGGTCTCGCATACCATGAGCTCACAATAAACGGTATCTTTGTTGAATCGATGTGTGTATGAACCGTGTTTTGGGAGGGACAACTGTACTCGCACACTCCTCAAGTGGCGACCATGCGAAGTCGTGTGTGCGAAGGTGGCGGCATCGTTAAATTTAACAAATCAGTTTACAGTTTAACGCCGCCAACAGCTGTGCCAGTGTGATCCTGTTTACGGCTATGGGCGAGCCTGCTGTCCAGCAAACGACTGTCTGTCTGTCTCTCTGCCAATCTGACAACGGACAACGGACAGTGGACAATGGGCAGCAGCAGTGTGCCTAAGTGCTGTGTGCAAGGCGTCCGGCAGTAATAAATGGACATGACACGCATATTTAATAACAGTTTTTATGTTTTTTTTTTCCTTTTCTCCTGCCTTCTAGTTTTTTCTTTTATACTTTTGCTGTTCTTTGTTTTTTGTTATTCGTTTACTTTTTTATTTTCTTTTTGGTTTTTTGGACTTTGTGGCTGGTGACGATTTTTCGTTTAGAAATAATATTTCGGTTGGGTTTTTGCTACCTTCTTGTTATTGTTGTTGTTTTTGTTATTATTATTATACGTATATGAATATGTGCCACATTATTCATGATTAAGTTGAGTCTATGAGCATGACTGCATGTGTGTGTTCTTATTTTATTTTATTTGTATGTTTTTTTTTTTTTTTTTGTATATGTTTGGCTTTTTGTCCTTTTTTTAATATTTATTTTTTAGGTTTTCGTTTTCTGGTTTTCCGCTTTTCCTTTTTATTTTTACATTGTTTAACACATACATAAGTATAAAGCAAGGTCCTTGATGTTTTGTTTACACGCTTTGATTGCCGTGATAAGGCAAACACATGCTCGCATAAGCACACGGCAGGGGGGTTACAGGGATGGCAAGGTAGCGACGTACACACAAGCAGACACATGTCACTCTCGCGCTTTTGCGCCGACCACACCCACATGCCACACACCATACACCATACACCATTCACCACACAGCACACACCACATGCCAAATGCCATAAGCCCCGACTGCCGGAGTGCGTGCGGTTTCATAACAAAAATTAGCCTGACATTTTTAACATTTTTTCTGACTTGGCTGATGATATGATTTTTAAATTCCGACGGCATCGTTGTCATCAAATTTGTGTCGTTTCTTGCTAACATTTATTGTTGTTCTTCTTGTTGTTCCTCTTGTTTTTTGTTGTTGTTATTGTTATTGTTTTTGTTGTTGTTGTTGTTGTCATTGTTGCTTGATTGTTGTGACATGAGATTTATATCGCAACATTGCTATGTGCTTCTTTCCTTGCTTGCGTGCGTGCATGCATGCGTGCGTGCGTGCGTGAGTGTGTGCCTACACACATACGGTTTGTTTATATTTGTACAAATTGCATAGACACCTTTTGTGGCAAATGGCTTTCAATCTTGTCAACCCAAGTTCTTCCGCTGACGCAGCAAAAAAATAGCCAAAAGCTGCGCATTTGTAAAGCTCAAGAGCCAACGTTGCGTAATTAATGCCATTCCACTCACTCGATACTCGGCATACTAAGCAAAAAAGCCAACTTCAAGAAGTCTGCAGAATGGCCAAGCATATTCTAAGCTGATACGAACAGCAGGCAGCAGAGCCAAAAATAAAGACAATCCAATTTTTTTTCCCCCATACAATTTTAATGGCATTGCGCATAAACTTTTTAATTACGAACTTCAATTACATTTAGAAAACAAAAATACGAGCAGAACAGCGTAGAAGATGCAAATATAAAAGCTAACAGACAAGCAGATCAACAACAACCAACAAAATCAAAAAGAATAAAAGAAGAAAAAACAGCAAAACAGTTATACCAAAGAAATAATTCAGTCGCCGTCGAAATAAGGATTAAGCTTTGTTCGCAAAATCCTTCGACTGCATAATTGCCTCCGAAAGCAAAACCACAACCGTTCCATATAATAGGAAGTCCAAAAAAGACAAAAAAAAAAAAAAGGGAAAACAAAAAGAGAAAACGGCATTTAGAAAAATATAATTTTTTTGTTTTTAAAGCAAACCAAATGACTTGGCGCAGTGTTTCCTGCGTACAGTTGGACCACAACAAATCGCTTCGAAGTGGCCAGCCAAGAAGTCGTCCAGCCAAGCGCACTTGGCATTCGCCTCAACTTAGCTTTAATGGCGAGCGCACAAAACGCCAAAGACTCTATAGATAATTAAGAATTATAATTAACGCGCACACAGAGAAGTCTTTATGCCGCCATTATTTCTCAATTTCCCAAGCCCTGGCTCCGACTCCGACTCCGACACCGACGCCGGCACCGGCACCGGCACTGATTCTCGCTGTCTCTCGCTGGCTCTCGCATTCTTTCGTTTCACAACGTTTTGGCAGTTAATCTTCTGCGTCTTAATAATTGCAAATAATGTTGGCCCACATTGAGAGTCATTACGCGAAAGCTGCCAAACGCAAGAACTACACGACTATAAATTAACTGAAGTTTAAAATAGAAATGGCAGCTCAATGTGGCGTAAGTAAAAAAGACAGAGCAGAAACTAAGCAAAAGAACAAAGAAACCGAATAAATAGCGAAATGTATAAAGTTATTTTTGTTTGTTTAGCGAAACCAAAAGGCGAAATATAATTTCTTGTCGCTTAAATTCAAAACTTTTGCTCGCATTATTTTCTGTGTATTTTATTTAGAAAATAACTTCATTGAAAAATTTTTTTGTGCAGCTCTGCGACTTCTCAAGTGGCAAAAAGCGCGGACTCCAACTCCAATGCACGCGCGGCCTGTAGCCTGAAGTTGCGTATGGCAAATATGAAGTCAAGTTGCTAACTTGGCAAACAAGACATAGTGGCAGCAGCAGCAGAAGCAGCAGCAGCAGCAGAGCAGCAGATGCGGAGACGGAGGTGAAGATCATGACAAACAAAAACTTTGCAATTGGTGACTTTCTGCTCGTCTTTGAATATTTTCTTTTGCGTGAAATAAAAACTTTTCAATTTGACATTAAAAACAAAAAAAAAAAACGCTTCCGTCGCTGCGCCAACATATCTAACTTATATTGTTTTGCATTTCACGCTAAATAAATGACAAGAACAGCCAAAGCAACGACAGCA
Organism: Stegana nigrithorax; assembly: GCA_037044495.1. Classification (NCBI taxonomy): domain Eukaryota; kingdom Metazoa; phylum Arthropoda; class Insecta; order Diptera; family Drosophilidae; genus Stegana; species Stegana nigrithorax. Next base: position 341,996 of record JBAMBQ010002491.1, read on the forward strand.
ACAACAATACAAGACAACAACAATGCGCCAAAGTGGTCACTACATTTGGAGTGCCCCTACCCCAGCGACTCAGCATTGTCACGCTGGCAGCCAAATGAAATTATCAGAGGACGAATGAAAAGCACAAATTAGGAGAAAGTAGTTGCAAATTAAATTACAAACAACACAATATTCACTACAATTCAATTTGGCTAAAAGGTACACATATTAGGAGTATATAAAAACGATGTGCGCCTCCTGCTGAACTCCGTGCAACACTTTAATTCTTAAAGCAAGTGTCTGAGTTTCGTATCCTTACTTGCACGTTGTGGTTCTACAGTCTTGCTTTGCAATTCTTAGTTAAATGCCAAAAAAATAGATCAAAAGGATTTGCTGTTATTGCTATTTTTCGCTGCATGATCCACTTGCCTCTGCCACATTCAACAATAATAATTCTTGCAACTAAAAATGTTTACATTCCAAATACGCAAATTTGCTTTTGTTCTTATTTTTAAATATAATTTCATCTTCGGAAGTGAGCACTGCATTCATGCAACATTGTTGTGTGTGCAACAAGGATATACTTATTCTTTATTGCCATTTCAAAACTTCATATGACGCTTGCAGAATTTGAGTATCCATGAGCCATAAATATGCGTTTATACACACACACACATATACTCCTCGGAGAATAAATTGAATTTTTTTTATTTTTTGGTATTACATTTTCTCATGTGCGAATTGTGTGCGCACATGTGCAACTCGCATTAGTGGAAAACGTTCTGCAGCCGCAAAAAATATAAAAAAGTAAAAGAAAGAGCAACAAAAACAGACGCAAATGTTAAGCGAACCGCATAGGAAAACACACAAAAGTTTCTTTCACCTTTGCTCGGTGGCTGGTCGGTTGCTTAGACAGTTGAGTGTGTGTGTGTGAGTGTGTGTGTGTGTGTGTGAGCATGCCTGAGTTATTTTGCATGCGTGCGCTATGCGTTAAAGTTTTGCCGCCACTTCTGTAAATATTTGTTGCATACTTTGCGGCTGTTGTCGTTCATGTTAGCAACGCATGCGGCAACTAAGGCCAAGTTTTTTAACTATTTCCAGGTAGTGTGTGCATTTAAGGTATTCGAAACGTCGCTTTCGAAGTGGCTTTGCTCAGACTCAAGTAAACTTCCTTGTTTGTTGCACTAATGCTGCGCAGCTGTCAATATTTCCTTTATTTTCAATAAACGAGGAGGGCGACAAACGGTGGAACTTAGACAGGTAACTTTGATTACGACTTTTGCAATATCAATGCTGATATTCAATTTTGTCAAACACCAATAAATTGCCATTAAGCACGACACACTCAATGCACAGTCAAATGTTTGCTGCTGTCACAGTTTTCTGCTGTTGTTGTCGGCTGCGTTTGACAAAGACAGCAATCAATGCAATCGGAACGTCAATATTTGCAACCGAAAAAGGCGATAAACAAAATCGTATTCCATATGCACGTGTGTGTTTGTATGCAGGTGTCTTTTTCATCCGTTCGTGTTGACAGTCAAAAAAATAATGAAAAAATCAGACACTTACAACATTAGGTTACATCGACGGATTTATACCAAACAACGGTCGACTTTTCAAAACCAAACAATGTTGATGCAATATTTAAAAGGAAAAATTGGATTGTAAAACAAATCCAGTGAAACTGGCATTTTAAGTATAACAACATTGTAAATAATGAAGTGCATTCCTGCAATGGAAAATCTGATAACTTATAGAATACAGCAGAAGACCCACAGGCTCCAGCTCCTTTAAAGCTTTTGCACAGCATTATACAAGATTCATAAATGTGACTAACTATTCACGGCTGCTATAAAACTTTTTGACATTGACTTCTATATACTTTCAAAGTTCATAGTTACATTTCCAAAATATATGTGTAAACAGCTGACACTTGGAAATGCACAGCTAAAGTAACATAAATGGAACTAACTCGCCACTGAGAAGAGAAGATCAAACTGCAGGATGATCCCAGGCAAATATCATGAACTCTGAAGACAAGCTTGACTCAGTTGAGTCTGCGTTGATCAGATCAACACTTTTTTGCACATCCCCTACGAGGCAACATGAGTATGCAGTTACGAGAATGAGGGAGGGTGGGCGTGTATTAGGATTACAAAACCATTTCATTTTGAGTGTGACTGGCAGAGAAGGAACTGTGTGTTAACACTTTGCATGTCTTGGCAACATTTTGCCACTTGCGTTTCGTGTTTCGTGGTGTGTGTCTCCTCTTTTCGCTTATGTTGTTGCTGTGTTGTGTGCTCGATTGTGTTGCTTTCTGCTTTCATTTTGGACAATAAATGTCGAAATTGAATCGCAGGCAGCAAGGCACATTGCTCTTGTTACAAAGAAGAAATAAGCACGATTTATATAACCACAAAGGCTAATAGAAAGGAGTCAAGCAGAAGGCAAACCTCTTTGATTACAAAATTCCTTTCAGCCTGTCGACGTTGTCGACGTCTCGAGTATGTCTTTGTGGGTTTGAGTATATGTGTGAGTGTTTGTGTTTGTGTTATGCCGCTGGTTGTAGTTTTTGTTGATGTTGATGTTGATGTTGCTGTTTGCCTGCAGCTGTCTTAATCACCTTGACACATGTAGCATCAGCAAACAGAGGCTGGGCAAATAGACTGCAGTCATGAGGCAATAATCGCAGTCGCAGCTTTGTTGCCTCACTTGTTTGCGATGCAATGCAAACGCACCGTAATACATGACGTATGCGCATTTTTCGCTGAATGCATTTACACCAAATATGCGGCACGGATAAACGACTCAGTGCACTGTGCAACACGCAGCCTGTGTATTTGGCTCCCTATGCTGTGCCATGCCGAGCCGTGCTGTGCAATCTTTTATACACAAATCAAAAACAATGAAATATTGTGTTAAATCCTTAACAATAAACACTGCCGGGCATTTATTGAACAATTGAAAGGAGTAAAACAAGAATTGAAAAACATAAGAGGGAAAAAACAGCACAGCGAGAATAATAAAAAGAACAACAGTAAATCAACGAGTGAACTGCGCAGCTCTTGCATAGCAACCGCACGCTTCGTTATTAATTGATGCCGCTGCAGAGTTCGACTGAAGTTGAAGTTACTTTTCGTTATTTGCGCTTCGCATTGCTGGCGTTGTCGTTGTTGTTGTTGCTGCTGCTGCATGCAGTTTCAATAAACTGTTTTTCCCTCTATTTTTTTTATTCCTTTTGTTGTTGCTGGCCGTGCTGCTGTTGCGCATTTGCTCACGCTGCCACTCGGTGTTCCTGTGTTCTTGCTGTTGCAGCGTAAATGGACCAACATGACGTATACGTAATATTTCATTTCATTTGTTCACTCACTCGCTGACTAGCTCATTCATTTGTCCGTTTGCAGGTGTATGCCTGCACTGACAGTCTATTTATACACGTGCACTCTACAGTCCACGCTCGCACACTCGTATCGCATGGCACTCAGGGGGGCGCCTATAAATGTTTGCTCAAAGGTTCAACACCGTTATTTATTTAATTGCATACAATTTGTGGTTAATTGTTAAACAATATGCGCCTGCTGTCGCCCCTGCTGCTGTGCTGCTTGCATAGTGGCGGCGTCGCCGGCGGGGCTGAAGAGGCGTAGAGGTCAGCAGGCAGGCCGGGTGGGCAAGGCAGCGGCACATTATTGCTCAAGTATGGCTCGCTGAAGTGTTTGCCATACAAACAAATGTAAATGTGGTTTTAATTGAGCTTAAGTGGCGAGAAGTGCATTGATTGTACCACTTTGCCCGCCAACAGGCAAACGAGTCTCATGCAAACAACAACAGCAGCAACAACACCAGGAGCACAATGCGCACAGCCGCTGCTTGTGTGCTTAACAAATAAAGAAATTATTAATTCACATTGTTGTGCTCACAGCCAACTGAATGCTGCTCTGGCTTTGGCTGCTGTTGCTGCCGCTACTCCTGTTGCTGTTGCTGTTGCTGCTGCGTCTTTGGCTGCTGCGGCTTTGTGTTTTGTGCACAATCTAAAACATAATTTATGGCTTTGCATTTGACAAATTTCACACAAATTGCAACAGAGCGCACTAAATAAAACGCGGGCCGCCAGTTTGGCGAAGCCAAATTAAAATAAATAATAACAATTATTAAAATTGCAACTAACAAATGCACATGCATTGCCAAATATATGCACATATAATGCAAATCGGTAAAAATATTTAGCTGCAGGTACAACAGGACATGTTATCTACCAATTTATGTGCGATGCAGTGTGCAAGCATGCGGCAAATATAACAACGACAACAACAACAACAACAACAGCAACAAGAACAGCAACAGCAAACATAAAATTAGTGGCAATTGGCAAACTGCAGTCAGTAGTCAGCAGTCGGCAGCCAACAGCCGGGGAGGGAGGGGAGCCAGCATTGTTATCGCGCATTTATTGGCAAATTTACATTTGAATTCGAAATAAAGTAAGTTTGGACTTCATTGTATGGCCATCGCTAAATTTGTCGCGCTTAGACGCCAACACTTGCCGTCCGCCGTCCGCCGCTTGCCGACTTCTCTTGGCTGTGCTGCTTATGCGCCTGTGGCAATTGGCATTTATCGTTGTGCCCATGTTGTGCTCGCCTGCATATGCGTGCGTGAGAGCGTGAGTGTGCATAAGTGTGTGTGCGTGTGTTTTCACGCAATTATAATGCGGCTAAAGTGCATCAATGTAAATACACTCATTGCTAAATTGCATAAAACTATAATCGCCAATTTGCGCATATTACGAATACAATACTCAACACTGTTGCATATACACACACGTACACACACTCACAAACACGCGCATGCAGAAACAAGCCACAGTCACCCTAATAAGCAAGCAACTGCCGACAATGGACGACGCAGGGCAGACTGCCAGCGAGTGACGTCAGCGGAGGGCCGTGCGCTGGCACATGCTGAACGCGATTTTCTATTATTAAAAATTCGATTCCATCGCGATAATTTTAAAATTTATTTAAGCAATTTGTTTTGTTGTGCGATTTATGCGCACAACTGCAAATTATTTTTTGCGTGTATGTCACTGTAGTTGCTGTTGTTTTTATTGTTGTTATTGTTACTGGCATTGCAAGATTTATGTGCATTAGTTTAATCGCTCGAAATTATAAATTATTCGTATGCATTTATTATTTGCAATAGTTGATTTATAATTTTCTGCCTCCAGTTTTCGTTTTCTTTTTTCTGTTTAGCCAATATTAAAGTTTTATTTAAGTCAACTTGACTGCCAAATATGACAGAATCGAACCTAAAATATTTCAAACTAATGGTTACCTTTTCATACCCTGTAATAAAAATGGATCTGCTGCCCGACTGTTTGTCCGTCTGTATGTCGGATCTCGGCTATCCTAATCCATAGTCATTATGCTTTTTTGATATTCAACCTATAACATTTAGCTGCCATAAGAACGATCGGCTGAAAAAACACATTTACTAACAAAACCATTTTTATTTTTCAAAACATCGTTACCAAATTCAGGCTTCAAAAGTTCTAAGTAATGTCTAATCATATGTCTCGGTGAATTGAATTTGGGATTGGGAATTCTATAGTCGGCCGACTGTAACCCCTGCCTGTTTTGAATTAAATTTAACTAAACTTGTACAAAGAATAAGGAAATCTTTGTTTCTTAAAATCAATGAGCAAAGATTATATTACTGAATTCACCAATATACTTAAATAACCAATTTGTTCACATTATTCGCATTTTTTCTCTGGAGATGACACCATATAAGTCAATTATCGAATTTACTTACTTTTATGTGTAAAAATGTTTAGTTCAACAAATGAGATTCACAAAAACAAAAATTAAAACTCTTTAAACTTACAAAAAAAATAGGAAAATGCAATTAAATATTAGACATATATCTTTATTTAAAAAAAAAATCATTTTTTTTGTCTACTTTATAAAAAATTGTTTAAACTGCTTTACAAAGTTGAACTTCTAACACTGTTTGTTGTTATTTATATGAGGAACATGTTTGATTTTTTTTTTTTGTGTTTTAATTTTTCCCAAAAATTTTATAAGCTACACAATATAAAATTTAAAATGACATCCCTGTTAGTGAACACCTCAGCAAAGAGCTGGCTTCACATAGTTAAATACGCGACGTTCAATGTATCAACGTTATATTTTGTTAATTTAATAGCCCGAGGCTTCACTGCCCTAGGTGTGCGTCATCGCGTGGCAGACTGAAGCATAAAACATAATATTAAAAAATGCCGCTAAAGCACACCTCAGGCGGCGACTTAGATGTATTGCGACATTCTGCGCATTCAAGTCAAGTTGCCAGGCGACAAACCCCCCAAAAAAACTGTGTTTCGCAATCGATGACTTGTATTATGATATATGACACAAAGCTTTAACGCAAATGTTTGGCATTTACAACCAACACGCATAGCTTCTTGTGTTGTGCTCTCGAATCTCCGCCACTGCCGCTGTCCCGGCCGCTGCTCCCGCCACTGCCGCTGCCACGGCCCACTTTCATAGTATTTTGATGCTTTAGTCAGGTTTTTATATGGCTCCATTGTTGCTGTTATATATGTGCGCAATATATTTGCCACACAAAGGTTTATTATGCTTTATGACCGCCCAAGGATATTTGCGCTTAATGCATTATTACTGCACGATTGTGCTTTGCACGTTCGACTGTATGTGTGCGTGTGCATATGTGTGTTTGTGCGCGTGTGTGTGGATGCTTTCGTGTTGATTGCGAGGCGCGTAAGAAGTTTAAAGCCATTGAAAATGTTATTAAATTCAGTTAATGTACACCCACACACACTCACACACGCATACACACACGCAGGGAAAATGTTTTGCACTCACACATTTTCATTTGAGTTTTGTTTTCAAAGCAAACACAATAAAGAGCCAGAGTAGCTATGTAAAAGTAAATAAACGCGCTAGCAACGCTTGGTCCAACATCCTGCGACAAGCTGGAAGCTGAATGAAAGTATAGAAACGAAAGCAAATAAATATAATGTGAGTAGCAACGACAGCACAAAAAGAAAAAAAATCAAATAAACAACAAAAAATTAAAAACACAAAAAACGCAACATAACAAAAAAGAAAACCAAAATACTTAATCAAATAAAAAATGAGTAAAAGAGTTGAAAGTGCGCAAACAAATACATTGGCAAAACATGTTTATAAACACTAATTTTATTTGTTAAACCAGCAGCGAGGCTGTCTGCGAGACACATAAATAAAAATGTCCCTATACAGTGCGCACAGTAATACACAAAAGAAGCAAAATAAACTACACAAGTTAAATCCAAATAAAATAAATAAGAAAAATAGCAGCAAATGCGTGAAAAGGCAACACTTCATTCACTGAGCACTGCTCGCCTGCGAAGTAGCGGAAACAACGGCCCTGTGTCTGTCTCCCTTTGTGTCTGTCTGTCTGCCTGTGTGTCCGCCTGACTGTGTCTGCGTCCGTCGCCTGTCGCAGAGTGCCTCCGCACGTCCGTCCGTGCACACATGCATCTATCTAACTATCTTTCTATCTGTCTATCCATCTGACTGTCTGCTCGCCCATCACTCCGCCTAAATGCTGCTTAAGTGTGCGTAAATGTATGAGGGCGCCCATGTTAACACATAAGCGGCACACATGCCAGCCACTGCTGCTGCTCACCCGCCCCCCGCATCCCATTCCACGACAGTGTCGCACTTGGCTTTGCTTGCTTTCTTTTAGCTGTTGTTTTTGTGTTTTTTTTTTTCATTTCTTTTTCTTTTTTTTTTTTTGGATGTATTACGTCTCTAAACTAAACTCAACTGTCATGTTTGCGTATGTACTCATGTTTGCGCTCTGAAGCGTTTCCTTATGCGACTTTTTAAACGACTTAACTTGGTGTGAACTTAAGAATTGATAGTTCTGCTGATTATAATCTGTTTATTGTCAGAACATGAAGAACAATTTAACACAATCGTTTTGCGCATAGAAAACTCAACTGAAAGTATATGCGAGTGTGCCTGCATGTGTTAGTGTGTGTGTGTGTGTGAGTCCTTGCCATGGCGCCTAAGTGACTTTCACGGCTTGCTAAGCAATACTCGCACTTCACTTTGAAAATCGTTTAGTCACAGTTAGTGAAAAATTAACTTTGTAAACTAAATAAACGATCAACTCTTGCAGCCATGCAAAGAAGTCGGCTGTGCCGCTTGCTCGCTTTTGAAACTTGATAACTGAGTAATTAGAAAAGAAAATTTGCATATTTCATGGTTAATTTATTTTATCGCTCACATAATTAAGAAGTGAGCAATTCGACTGCGCACAGTCCTGCTCCAAAGTTGCCACATGGCGCCTTAGGCGAATTTTCTGCTCGTCAAAAAGTGCTTCAACTTATTTCCGGCGGAAGTATCAGAATTTTGCAATTTCCGCTTTTCTATTGTATCGAATTCAATTTTTAAAAAACTTTGTGCTAGCTACTTAAAATTATTCGCATGAGTTCGTGTTGCCCTCTAAGCAGAAGCAATTCGAATTGTGTACAACAAAAATGTAAAAAATACAACAACAACCGTAGCTTCGATCAGCAGAACCTACATTACACACAAACTAAGTGGCTCCTTAAGAAATCGTTCACCTTCCACAGGCCCTAAGAGTAAGTCAGCCAACTACTTAATGTAAAATAAATATGAGATAAGCAGGGAAGGGGGTTCATTGATTTTTGTCAAAATATAGAAACTCTTTCTGATATGCGGAAAATAAGAGCTAAAGGGATAGCTCGGTCTATGAAATTATAGGTGGAACCATCACCATAGAACCGCAATCATCATTCAGAGCAGCCGAAGGCATTATTCGATAAAGCTGAATGTTAATCCCAAAGTCATTTAGAGTTTACTGCACAATAATATCCATACTAGATACTCGTATAAGTATATGATGGAAATCAGATTATTATCTGAAAGCGACAGAAATCATGTGTTTCATTATTCACTAAGCCAAATTAGCTGTTCCACCTATGAAACTATCTTCACTGACCCTTAACCGTCGCATATTAAATAAGGCTGATGATGTTTCCATTAAGTGACTAACTTGGAGGAGAAATTCGTTTAAATTTAATTGGGCTTGGCTAGGCATTGGCCTTCAAATAAATCACACACATTATTTAGGTCTTTTACAGATTTGATGTTATCATGCCTCAGTGAACTTAAGCAAATGAATTTAATTTCATTTTGATGGCAAGGATACAAATCCATCTTGATATGCGCTGCTCCATGCGACTTCATCATTTTCTATTAGCCAATTGCCATTTACCATTTGGCATTTGTTGGCTGCATTATTATCAATAAAACTCTTTGCTTTGTGCGTTGCATGCCAAGGCTAGGCATGGAAAATTAATTTTGACAGCTTTTGGCAACGATTAATATCAATTATTCAAATAGTTCACTTCAACGGAGCTCAACTGAATTCCAAGAGACAGCCGCAGTGACAGCAACAACAACGAACACACAAACATTCCAGCAACAAAAACAGCAAGAATACGCAGCAAGACATCGAAACAAAGAGAATAATGCAAACAAGAATCTCATGGCTCATTGATAATGCCATAATCCCAACTCAAGCTGTTTCTTGGCCATTGTGGCCTTTGTTTTGACCGAACGACTCAGCGCATGAATTAAAGCCAAATGGAATAGAATATTTGAAATTCATTCATCAGTTTGGAGTTGAGCGCGTCATGCAAAGTCTCCTGCATCCAATTGCAGAGCTATTTCAAATGTAATTTCACAGTTAGGTCAATCAGAAGGCGGAAACTGTTTGTGGAAGCTAATCAATAATTGGAAAGCAGCACAATTGCTTAAATTGCTTAAATTATTTATTTGAATTTAATATGCCTCTTAGGCAGACTATTTTCCACAGTATCTGTCTATGTTGATAATGCCTCGTTTTCTTTTTTCCCCCTTTTTTTTGCAGGACAAAAACTGAAATTTATTCATGCAGGCATCTATTTACATGCATTTTGAAAAATTATGCGTGGCATAGCATAAAATGTAAAATTGCAAATGAAATTCGATATAAACACAAATCGAAAACTTGACTAATATTTATTTATGCAATTTTGCGGTTCATAAAATCAAGATAATTCAATTTTTCTACCAAATACAAATTAAAATTTGCGTGAAATTTATTTGCATTGCAATGAAAGCACAAACTCAAAAAAGACCAACAAAAACACAAAGTAAAAAAAAAAAAAAACACAAAAAATATATTAAACTTGTTAACCCAAATCTGTGGCAGCAATTTTCAAATGAAATTACTAAAAATAATTAGGCTAATAATCAAAATAGGTTTAGCATAATTCACATGGGCGACAACAAATAAACACATCATATACGTAATAAACCGATTAATTTAGAAAACAAAACAGATCCACAAATAAGGTAAATTGCCAACAAAGCGGAGCACAAATAATCACAAAGAGCTTCAGGTCAAAGCTAAAGAGGGATCAGACAAACTAATAATAAAACAAAAGTGCCAACAAATTCAATTGTTTAGCAAAATGCCAAAGTTAGTTACAAAGAGAAGTGATGAAATTAGTGAACAGAATTTAGTTGCATTGATATTGCGTCAAAGCACATCGCCAAAATACCTGGCAATCCAAAGGATTTATTGGTAATGATGAGCAAACTCACCTAAGAATGCTATACAAATTATTATTGAAAATTATACAAAATTACTCGGCATATTAGTGTAGCTAATTAAATAAATAATGGCTTACTTTGTTTCTTGCAGTTACGCATTAATTTCATAAAAACTGTTTGGTATGCAATAAAAATATTGTATAATAATTATGCAGAACACATACTAAACACCCAAACTTCTCAAGCCTTAATTGTGCATTTATTGAGGATTTAAATTGCTTTTAGCAGTTATTGCCAACAATAAAGAGGAGCGGCCTGTCGCACAGGTGTTTTTACACTAGAAACAATTAAAGCTCCATGGCAGCACCAAATCCACACGGCTTAAGTAACTAAATCATGGTTTAACGAAATAATTAAAATAATGTCGCATTTGCGTTTTGCACAAAACTTGTAAATTATATAATCCACGAACAGAAAATAAAAAAAAAACCTGTAAAAAATGCAAATTCGAATGAAAAAAAATGTTATTAAATGATATAGGTATTCATGTACATGCTGAGCGCCTTCAGTTGTGATGAATCAAAATAAAAATTGATTAACAAGCTATTGACGTCAAATTCAGTCAGCTAATTTAAGACTGGACGAGTGTCTCATCACATTATGCTCAATTCAAGGATTGTATTATTTATGAAGTGATTATTTAAGGTAAATTGCTGTCATCATAAATCCTGCATGTTACCGTTACCCTGCCGGTGCCAAACAAAAACCCTAGTGTGCTGTGCGTCACCTTTGCTTTACAACGAATAATAATAAAAATATAAAAGAAGAAGAAAAACATACCACAATTTCATAGCTGGGAATGTTTTCCTTCAAACAACAAATGAAAATGTCATAGTAAATGCGCTAATAAAATATAATAATAAAATTTCGTTTTAACAATAAGAGAAATTGTGGAAGCAAAATGTTTTGCGGTGCTACAAATAAAACAAACAACCGAAAACAAAGAGAAAAATATTAAATAAAAATACATACGAAGCAACCACATTTCAGTTTGGAATTCAAAAAGGAAAAACAACGCTTGACGCTGTCCGGCTAAACAAAATATTTTTGCTGCTGTCATTGACACGCTAGCCAAGTGTTGAACACACCTTTGAGCGTTGACGCGTCTCCTGGGCTAATTTGACACTAGCCAACAACAACAAACAATTCCACAAACCAACAAACCAACAAACGAACGAACGAACGAACGAACAAGCGAACGAATCAGCCACAACATCAACATACAAACAACAGCAACTCAACAACAACCACAACAACAACTTCAGCAACTGAGTGGCCTGCGCGTCTGTCAAAGGTATGAATAAGCAGCAGCAACGAATAACTGTATTTAATTACAACAAAGCAATGAAAGAACAAGCCATAAAAAATAAGTCATTTACACGAAAATAACACGATGTTCTAACATGTTAACTTTTGATAGTAAACGCCAACAAGCCACAATAATAACAACAACAACATGCAAGCGAAAACCCCAAACAATGGCAATCATAGCTTACATAAAATATTTAGTAAAAACGTAAGATACACCTTAAAAAATTAAGGCAGTATATGCGAAGGCGCTCCCTCACCCCGCCCGACACGAATCCAATGGCATGACTTGGCACGGGAGACGCCAAGCAAGTAAGCAAACATTCTGAACTATTGATAGGGTCGGTTGCACTGCAGCGCAATACCCTCAAATCGACATATGCGCTGCATGTGACTAATATGCAAAACTAAGTCTTCAAAGTAATCATTTTTTCCTCACTCTGGCATAAATTCCAAATATTCTGCTTATTTTTTCAAGTTTTTTATTTGTAGCAGTTCTTGTTAAATCTTGCTACAAACCAGTCCAAGTCCAAGAGCCTTGCACACTTGCTTGCAGGGTGCAGACCAAGCAGACAGACTCGGCCCCAGGCCCCGACTATAGCAAACAATAAAGTTAATGAAATACAAAAGTCATCAGGCAAGAATTCTTACACTTTTATGCACACCACGTATCTCGTGTCAGACGCACATTTGGCACTGACTTTTCCCGCTTTCATTTCTCCTTTTTATTTATTTTTTTATTTTGTGTTTGTTTCTTTTTTTTTTTCTTGTTTTTTCATTATTATTATTTTGCTGTTCCTGCTTTGCTGCTTTGTGAAGTGGTATGGAATTTTTTTTATGTCGCTTCGTCATGTTAATTGTTTCGCATAGTTTTTATTGCTCCTTGTCTCTCCTAGCTGTTGTTTCGATTCTTGCTGTTGTTATTGTTGTTGGCATTGTCGTTATTGTTGGCCACTTATAGTGTGCAACATTGTTTTTATTAAACTATAATTTGCGCGCCTATTGCTCGAAGTTTTGCCATGACTGCCGCTAAAACAAATCCAACTTCTAGCAGCTCAAGGAAAAGCGCCTTAAAAACCAGCGAATTCTATGAACTTCGCTTGTGAGTTGATTTTGTGAGTTAAGGCCAAACTAAACTTGCTTTGCGGTTATCGTCAGCCCACTCGCATATTTCTAAGCAAACACACGATTGTGTTGTGGCTGTTGCTGTTGTTGTTGTTGTTGTGTGCCATAGCATACTTTGCGGTGCTTACGTGGCATAAGCAAATAAAAATACACGCGCAAACGCTTAAAATTTTATAACTTAATTTTGGTGTTTCGCACAGCAAAAAAGGATTTGATGTGGCAGGAATCTTTGTTGCAGGCATAAAGCGCAGAATTTATTTTGCGTTGAAGATTTATTTTTGTGGCGCTGATAAGCTGCAACTATGTGCGATGGCATGTATTTTAATTGGACCCGATAAGCGCTGCTCTGCCTTCGCAGTTCTATGCCAAAAGTCAATTAACAGGCAAACGAATTAAAATGCAACATTATGAAATGCCAACACAACTCATGTTTCACGCAAACTACCTACAACCCAACCCATCGCAGCCCAGGACAGCACAGCACAGCACAGCCCGGCTTACCACAAACCGGCAACAATGCGTATGTGACAGGGAGACGCCTACGCAAGTGTACCGTAGTGCGCATAAAATCTGCTATTCAACTAATTTGAAAGCGCAAATTCATCATCGACAACAGCACAAAATGCCAAATGACATTTGGTTGGCTGCTGCCGCCCATGGCGCACATCACGTAATTAACAATTTTACAGTGGCAGGCCAAACGGCGTCAACGGCATCAGCAAGCCATAAAATGTCGTTAGTATTAAGCGAAATGTATGCGTTTTTAATTGAAATGAACAACATTTTTCATTTGCTGCTTAATCAACTGTAATGCATGCCAAAGAGCCAACTACCGCGGTACCACTCACCGAAGTGCCAATTGCCAAGTGCCGAGTGACGTTATTTGCTTATTGAACGCAACTAAGTAGTTTCTGCATTTGCCTTTGCTGTTTTTAAAGCGTCAACAAAGTGAAGAGAGTCACAGGCGCATTACTTGCTTTGCTGCAGCTGCCTCAACGTGCCAGCCGCGTATCCTTTGTTCATAGCCCGCATAGCCTGGCATTAGTTTTGCCTGCAGCGACAACAGCAGCTGCCACCGCCCTAGTCCCGCTAGCAGCAAATTTTAGTAGCTGCGAATAACTAAAGATGGTTTTTAATTGAAAAGCAATTGTGGAGCGAAAACAGCCACAACTGCTGCTGCCGCAGTCAGTGTGAGTGCCGGCCATTTTGCCAGCAGGCGCATCAGCGCCCACGTCAGCAACAAAAGAGTTGCCGCAAGCAGAAAGCACTGCAATAACAACAACAACAACAGCAATTACATTAGCAACAACAATAAGAACTCTCAAATGCATTTTCGTACGCATTCGCAATCGCATTCGCTTCGCTGCATACTAATGTAAAGTAAAGTCGGCTCAGCTGCTGCTGCTGCTGCTCCTCCTCCTCGTTGCCATCGTCTTCGCCATCATCATCGTCATCGTCGTCGTCGTCGTCGTCCTCCTTCGGCTCAGGTTGAATGCGTTTTCTGAATGCAGCATTTTTCTACTTTCTTGATTATTATTATTGCTTATGCCGGCAGTTCATTTTTCTAGTTTCCTTTTCTTACAGCGAACAGCGAACAGCCTTCCACATCGTCGCAAGTCTGCAGAAAATTTATGCGCGCGCAAAAGAGTTGAAAATTAAAGGCAAATTAGTATTATTAAAATTGCTGCATAAATAACTGCGCAACTAAATAAAGTTTTCTCTTTTTGTTTTTTTTCCTTTTTTTTTCGCTTGTTTTCTATTTTCTTCATTTGGGCTTTCTTTGTTTTCAGCTTCTAATGCAAATTGTTTCTGTTATCGTTCGTTCGTGTAATTAAGTATAATGAAATGCAAATGCGCTCATTTAATATTTCTTCAATGCAGTAGTCGGCTAAAACCTTATTTAAGCCTCAATTTGTACAATTTAGCAAAATAAACAAACAATCGCACACATCTCGTCGCCTCCCAACAAAAAAAAAAAACAAAAAAAAAAAAATGGAGGACAATAGAAGGAACTTTTGCGTTTAAGCTGGAGTTAAGCTCGCGAAATTAATTTGGAAACCAATTAGCACAAGTTTAACGTAGATTAATCGAAAATCCAATCATAACTGTGCGACGCAAATAAATTTTGTTAACAAAATAAATTTCCATTCATTGTTGTTGATTCGCTGTCTAATCCAGCTGGATCCATGCGGATTTAAAAACTTTGACAATTTTAAACAAATGACTTTGTGTACTTATTAACAACAAAAGAGTGCATGAAAAAGCTGTCGCAATAAATGTTCACTCAACAAAGGCAACACAACACAACTCAACACAACACAACACAAAAACGAAACAAAACAGTCTAAAAAAAAAAAAAACCTTCAACAAAAAAACGAAAAACTCCTAACTGACTTAACAAAGTTTAAATGTGCGCAAACATTAAAGAAAACAAAAAAGGTTTCTTATGAGCAAAATTTGTTTGCTCAATTTTGTGTTTTTTCTGTCGTTTATGTTGTTGCTTTTGTAATACAACAAACTGTACAAATCACGCATGACTTGCCTGTGTCAGCGTGTACTAACTCTTACCTGCAGCTAATACAGCAACCGACAACATGCCCTGCCATGACATTATAAAAAAACAAAACAGAAAAAAAAAAAACGAAAAATATTAATGGTTTTTCGCTAAGCTTTTAAACAATGTTGTTCGAATTTTATTTCACTAATGCATTCAACTCATGTCAAGAACAAGGCAGTGTGAAATTCCGAAAGTGCTTTTGTATAGTGAAAATTCGACTCTAATGAGCTACGCAGCGCTGAAAACCTTAATTAACATTGGACTTAAGCTAATTCGTTAGCAGCGCAAATTATAATACGCTTATCAGCGATTTCGACAAGTTATTTTTACAAAATTACCGCAGCAACAACAACAACAGCAAAATAATAATAATAACATAAACCAAGCAGTGCACATAAAATAGTCGACGCCTGTTAACTAAAAACTTTGCTACTTAAATTGACTGCAGCAGCTACGGCTGCGTAGGCGGCTAATTAACAACGAATATACACAGCGTGGGTGGGGGGCGGGCCGGTGGTGATGGTGGCAGTTCGTAGCGTGACTCGTGTCGATGCTCGAACATCCATCAAAGGTCGGTTAGCATATAATTTATTGTTGTTTGTAGGTGTTAACTACGGCGATGTCCGTGCTTATACATTTATTAGTGTTGGACATCGAAATGAGGCTATCACTTCTGCTAATTAACCGCAGATAAATAATTGATTCTTTTCTTTTTTCGATATTTACATTTTTTCACAATATGCAAAGGCTTGAAATAAATATAGAAAAAACACAGGGACACTAACGCGGACAATTTTAAACAGTCTTCGAATAGATCTCTCTTTCTTTGTCATGTATTAATTACTGTTGAATTCGGTTCTATCCCACTTCTCCACTTCTACAAGATTATTTTTACACTGCCTATGGTTAGTTAAAAATAAATTGTGTTTTCTTCGTTATTTAAACTAAATTTAGCTGAAGGCAATAAAAGACGACAAATGTTACTTCTGACCCACTTTTCCATTACTGAAAAGGTTCAGCTAAGCTTTTTAGTAATAAAAAAACATTTGGTTTTATATTATAAAATTTATTTTTAGTATTCTTAACATTTGTTTTGATTCGAATTAAAAGCATTTGCTTGTTCTGGCCGACGTCTACACATGTAACATAACAAATTATTTGCATTTGATGTCAAATTTCTCTTAACTGGCCTGCTTTGGAAACATCTTAAAAACAACCTTCGTCTTTAATCTTTGGTCGGAAAATACCGAAATAAAACACATCTATGCTCAACTCTATTTGCGTTGTGCTAAGCAAGCTTCGACTCGTTAAACTTATTTGGCAGAATTGTCGATGTTGGAATTGTTGGCGTTTCTAATGTGTCTTCTCGGCTCTCCCCGCGCTTAAGCCAAAGCGGCGCCAGACGCAGCATTAAAATCGCACCCAGCGGCGCCGTAAAGATAATCGCCAGCACCGAAATGACGAGCACGCTGCTGGCAAGGCCAAGGGCCTCGGCGTTGTCGGCTTGCGTGGAGCGCGCCAAGTCCAAAGCAATGGGACCCAATGCGGCCTGAAAAAGGAAATAAAATAGACACATAGATGAAGTGAGCGCAGTTGAGGTTTTCCTAATTGTGCGTTGCATGTTAACCAGTTACAGTTACATTTTGTTTGGCTGTTATTGTTTTTAATTTTTTCTCCTTTTTTCTTCGCGAGTAAAGCAGCTTTGAAAAGTTTTGTTTTACAATGCATTTACAAATTTAATGCCTCAGTTAATTTGAAGCTGGCTTTAACCGGATTTACACTGGCGTTGCGTGCATGCGTAGTTCAATTAAAAATATTATGAATTATTATGCATTAAGCTTAGTATTTTTGTTGCATTGTTGGAGTGTTTTATATGTGCTACAGTTGTGTGTTTGCCTAAAGACTTAATAGCAAATTTTATTAGACTTATCAGGCTTGTGCACATGAAATAAGCAACATTTAATTAAATTCTTCACACAGACATTGAAATATGTGCTGCACGCTGGGCTGTACCAAACGAAAAGTCAACCGCAAGCCACATTTTTAGTTCCACAACGCCCCCAACGAAAACGGCGACTCCGCAGCGGAAAAACCACACAACAAGGCAACACATGTGCGCCAGGCTGCCCAATGCACGACGCGGCCAAGCGACACCCGAATGGCCAAGCAAAAAGAAACTGTCAACTCTGACAATGCATTATGCACGGCTGCAGCTAAAACCAAACTCAACTCCAAAATTTAGCAAACGAAAAAAGAGGCAAACTGGCAAATAGCACGAAAAACGCACACCGTATACGGCTAAAGAAGTGAGCCTCTGTAACATTTAAATTTGAGCAAACCACAGACACAAGTGGCAACAGACGCTGAGCGGCTAAGTTTGCTTCTTTTTTATTTTGTTGGCATGTTTTTTGCTTCATTTTCGGTGCTCACGAAATGCACAGAGCAAAAAAAGTGAGTGCGCTTGCGGTTAAACTGCAAACAATGTGCGGCACAATGCCATCGCCATCTCCAACAGCAGCAACAGCAGCAACAGCAACAATGGAGACATGGCAACGGGAACAAAGCCAACGGAAAACGACAACATGAAAACAGAAAACATTTAAACCAAACTAAACGCAACCGAAACTCGAATTTGAAACAAACAAAAAACAAACAGAAGAAAACAAAATAAATATAAGCACAAATATTACGTATACGTAAACGTATGCGAAGGTATTCGGTCAAAGCCAACTTCAGCTAAGCCAACTCCAGCGGGGCAGCAACAATGAGAAGTCGACCGCCATGACACGCGAACGGAAACTTACTTGGACAGTTGCTTTGGGGAAACCGGAAATTGTAATGTAGGCACGTTCTTTTCTCGACAGATTTCCGCCATATGTGGATAAATATGCAAAAACCAAACGGAACTGCAAAGAGAATGACATGGTGAAAAAAGAAAAACAGAACGTGAGAAAAAGAGAGAGAAAAGTTAGACAGCTTAAGTACATAAGTGAGCAGGTGAGTGTGTGTTGAGAAAGCCTGTCGGTCCGTCTGTCTGTCTGTGCAGGCAACATTTGCATTGCAGCAAATAACATTTTAATTTATAGTTTTCGTTTTCCTCTTTTTATTTTTTGTTTTTTTTTTTTTTGTCGTGTCGCTGCCATGTTGGCCAAAGCACAAACCGCTGCGACAAAAACTTGTTACCAAATGTTTTTGCACAACCGTGAACAAAATTCCATGAAAAAAAGAGGAACCAGGCTAAAATGAGACAACGAAAAAACAAAAGGGTCACTTTAATTACCAAACTTCCGAGCAACACGAGCAGCGCACCGTAGCCGACCACACGGCCCTCCAACACGGCAAAATTAATTTCTTTGCCGATGAGCGCAAAGGAGACCGGCTTCAGAAACTTCCACAGCAAATCCAAACGCTTTGGGACGTTCGCCTGCAAATAAAACATGAAAATGTAATAAATAAACAAAAAATAAAAAACATAAAGAAAACGTTTTTCACGTGTATATGCAATGTACATAGGTAAGCCATATTATTTGCGACGTTTCAATTTCTGTTATTGCATACTTGGCGTGGATCGCAGCTGCAGAGTGAACCGAGTGACTTGCAGGCAGCTGTCTGAGGACACGGACTCCTGCATGAAAAATACAAGGGTAGCCATTTGGTTGGCCTTTATTAATTATATACAACATCAGCTGATCTTATATGCTTCTTCAATCTAAGAATCCAATATTTTTCATTTAAGCCCTTCTTTTAGAACTTATGAGTTGGAAAATTTTAAGTTAGACCCAGAGAAACAAAAACTAAAGATAAAACTAGACAAGGGGCTAGTCGGGCGCACCCGACTATAGAATACCCTGTACCCAATCCAAGTCTGAATATACTTTTTATTACTTTAGTATTTTGTATTCATTATGTATGGATATCTCAAGGAAAAAATATTTTTTTTTGTAAGTCATTTTTCGGCCAATCTTTCCTATGGCAGCTATATGTTATAGTAAACCGATATTTATCATATTCAGGAATATGACTTAAAATTATCAAATCCAAAATTTAATAAACAAAACAGGTTTTTCAGTAAATGATGTTTTTCCTCCGATCCTTCCTATGGCAGCTTTATGATATAGTAAACCGATACGAGCATACATAATATTTAGATATATGATTAGACATTACCTAGACTATTAAATCCAAAATTTGGAAACGATATCTTCAAAAATCATAACTGTTTTGGTTAGGAAATGTGTGGCAACTGTATGTTATAGGTTGAATATCGAGAAATAAAAAATAAACCGTTTACCGTTTTTGGTACAAGTTATAAAAAAACCAACGTCTTTCATTACTTGTCTCATTCTAATGAAGGTAACTAAACTGGCGCTTCAAAATCGAAAGAACTAATTATTATAAAATGTTGCAACTAAATTGTAAAAAAAAAATTATATAATTTCTTTGAATTTTAGAGAAAAACCAAGATTGTCCCAACTTCCCTAAACGCACACGACTCACGATTAATCCAGTGAGGAATTGTCTCAAGCAGCGAACAACAACAGCAAAGAGCCACAATAAGAATCGGCTTAGCAAGTAGCTAAATGCTTGCACGAAAAAGTCAAAATGCGAAACATGCTGCATTTAGGGCAAACGACTAGAATTAAGTCAGCAACAACAATAACAACAACAATGTGCATAGACTGAGCACGTTCCAATGGGAAAAGGCAAAAGTCAAAGCCAAAAAAAACTAACAAATTCAAATATACAACACAATGTTGCGTTGTTGCTGCAGGATGTGCAGGACAGGCAGGACATGCTGTCACAAATTGCCAACAAAATCCCAGACAAATAACTAAACGCGTGCAAAACAAGGCGTGCGAGAAATGTAGAGTCAGCAAGTGACTAACGTACGACTGCATAAGCATCAATCAAACAGGAAAGGAGCAAAAAACGGACACAAAAACAAGACTGGCCAATTTAAGGGCATTGTAGGCTTTGGTCATAGCCAAAAGTCAATATGTCGTTGCAAAGAACAACAACAACAACAACAAAGTGGAAAGGCTAGCAAAATGAAAACATGCAATCGAAAAACTCTTTACTATCACTACACACCCATTGGCAGCCGCTCACCCGCTCAGCCGCTCGTCCATTTAGATTAGCTTAAATCAAACGAGAAAAAAGATGCATTGAAATTGTTGTACGTGCTGTTGCAGTTGTTGTTGTTGTTATTGTTGGGTTTGAGTATAAACAACTTACCGTCTGATAAGCCTGCAGTTGGTCTGGTGTAAACTTGGGTACGTCTCGATTCCAGCCAAGGCCCGCAGTGAAGGCAATCATTACACAGCCGAGAGCGCCAGCAGATGAATAACCGATGGCTCTGCTTCCCATTACCGAAATGCAGCCGCCCAAGATGGTTAAAACGAAACGTAGACCATTTGCGTATGCCTGTACCAAGAATAAACAAGAGAAAATTGAATTGTTGCTTGAAGACTGCATGGAATGTATGTTAAAAAGTTTGCGCCGCAAAGTATGCTATGAAAAAGTTCGAATCAATTTTTTTCGATGTCTGTGGCGCGTTTATTTTGTTTTTTATTTTTCTTTCTCTCGCTCTCTCTCTCTCTCGCCTTTCTGTTTTGCAAATGAAAATTGCATTTTAAGCGAGTGTGTATTGACCGTCAAGAGAGGATGAGTGCGTTGTTATGTTATTAAAAGTGGCGGACTTTAGTTGATGAATGGTGAGTTTGGTTTACCCTACAGACAAACCTTGTACACACCCACACTCACACTAAAACTCTCATGCAATAGCTGTAAAAATATTTATGCCACTAGTTTTTTTGCTACCTTTTAACTCTTTTTACTAAACACATGCGCCGCCACTCGCATTCGCATCCGCACTCACACTCGTACCGGACACACATGTAAGCTTATGCACTCTTTCTAAATGCCTGACATCAGATTGAGGTCTGATAAATTTTTATGCATTTTTTCCTACTACAAAACACTACACTTTTTTATTTACTATTTGTTTTTTTTTTTTTTTTGTGTATTAATCCGACTACCGCACTTCCACCTGCTCTGGACTTCATTTGAGTGCCTATTGTTGCCTTTGCCGCTGCTGTTATTGTTGACGTTGATAAGAATCTTTTAATTTGTGTTTTCGTTTGCAAAATATATTTTTCAGCAATTTGTCTATGCATGCTGCGCATTTAAGTTTGTCAGGTTAGTTTTTCTGCGTTTTACCCACATTTTATATGTTGAGGACATATTTTAACACGTATCTGAAGCATACAATAAACTAGATTGGAGGCGCCGCTTAAGGAATTTCGTATATGCGACACAAAGCAAAGTGTGTGCAATGTTTTTCTAATAAAAAAAAAAAAGTTTATATATAAAATATGCACACACAAAATCGAAAAAGTCCTTTTTCCGTGACACGCTTTGACGCGCTCTTCTCTGCCATTTTCAGCAACTGCAAATCGCTGCAATTGAATTTCCTTTTTGCGTAAGCAATGCCGCGTAAATGCTCTTCACTTCACAATGCGAAAAATGCCAAAAAAGAAATTGCATTTGACGATTGCTTGCAGTTGAAGAAACCGTGAAGAAGTGCTGCTTCTTAGCCACACCAGCATAAGAAGAAGAAGCAGATGGAGAACCAAGTAGAGGAACGCATAAATTCAACAAATCAAATAATAAATCTCCACACGTCTCTCGCGCCTGCAATGCACTCACGGATGTCTAATATGCGCGCTTAGCTGCATTTGACACGGCATTCGGCAGCTCCGCACGACAGCACGAGGCCAAAGGCATTGTGTGGAAATGCGTAATTGGCGGTGTGCGCGGCAAGGAGCACAGGTGAGTGCTACACCAAATTGAATTCAGACCGTCAAGAGCAGAAAATTTAGGATATGACCTGTCGTTTACATGCGCACACACATGCATTTCCATTTGTTTCCACTCTATTCATGTGTTTCCCATACTTGCTCGCTGTCGAAGTTAAAATGCTGAATGCTGGCATCCTAGACAGTTACCGCCTTGGGAGCTGCTTGGATTTATTATCCAAGAAGATTAAAGTCCAAATTGTTGCTGGCATTGGCAGCACTGTGATGTGCAGCTCGTTAAAATAATTGAGCGGAAAATCTTCTAACCTGTAATACAAAAAGCTGCGCCTACACATTAATTTTAAAAATGTCTACAATTTCTCCGAATTCATTAAAAAACTAATACCCAAGTTATCTCTAAATATAAGCAAATAATAGGATCATAACTTTTGCAACTAAATTGACGTGCTGAGCTGATGCGCAGCTTAGGGGCAAAAAAAAATATCATCATAAAAAAGAAGAGAGAATAAGAAGCAGATGAAATCATGATATACACTTATAAATTTGAAAAAAGGCTAAACTACATGCAGCAGCACTCAAGTTTTGCATAATAGGTTATTGAAAAATACTGTCAAGCAGCATAATGACACTAAAAACAAAGAAGGCGACGCGAACGCAAACCCAACGCAACGAAAGATCGACGGTGAGTGCAGCCACTGCGAGCAGACACAGGGCGGAGGGCGGTCGCAAACTTTACGACTGAAAAATTACAAGACCGCATAATAATAAAATAAAGGCAGCGACAACGGCAGCGCCAAGCGGTGCAGACAGGCGAAGAAAAGACAACACTCAAGTCGCGCTGCGCAGACATAAAGCGCCAGCAGGAACAAAAGGACGCATGCATGTGAGCTTGCACGTTCGCTCCACTCGCCCCTCGCCCGTCACTTCAAACTTGCACAGAGTCGAGCAAAACAAACGCATAAGAGCACAGCGTGAAATTTTAAGCAAAGTGAACGGCATGCGAGGCACTTGAATGGCAAGCGAAATGCGCGAGAAGTGGAAGTTATGAGGCGGGGCGGTGCACGGCCAACGAAAAACGTTGCCAGCGGTTGACTGCCATGGCGGTGACGACAGCGACGACAACTGCGGCGGCTGCGCGGGCTGGCTGGGTGCCTGGCTGGCTGAGTGGGTGGCTCGCTGGCTGGCGGGTACCCGTGGCGTTTGATTATGCGCGCCATTAGCAGCGTAAGTTGCGGCAATGAGTTTGCTGCAAAGCTGGCGAATATGGCAGCGCACGCCTTTGCCGAGTTAGAGCGGCATGGCAATAGTGGCAGCATCCGTAGTCACAGTCATAACTTGCATTGCGCGCTGTCGTCCCTGTCCGCCTTGTCGCCGTCTTTGGCTTCGTCGTCCTCGTCGTCCTTGTCGTCGTGGCTCTGCCATTACAGTTGCACTTGTCGTAGGAGTCGTGTTAGTGTCTTTTTATGCAAAGTGCATGGAAGCATGCATGGTGTCATATAGAGCAAACGCGCGCTCCCCTTCCTCCTCCAGCTCTCCTCCAGCTATCTCTCGCACACACCACCCGCTTGCACACGCGTCATTAAATGCGCTGATTGAGTGTCTAAGTATTGAATGCGCATTGTCTGCGCTAAAAAGCCAACTGCGCGCACAAGTATGCAATGGCTTTCAGCTGCGTATGCATGTGTCTGTTTATGTGTGTATGTGTGTGTGTGTGTGCTCGTTTCGCTTACCGCATTCCTCGACGGCAAGAACTGCAGCATAAAGCCATAGAGATAACCAAAGACAATGCCAACACCGATGCCAATGGGTCCTTGCACGATTTGCTGTGTGAGTGAGCCTGTAAGTATGCAATGATTTCATTTTTGGCCATTACACGCTGTGCACTTGCCATACTCACTCGTCGAGAATATCACGCTCAGTATGACGCTGAAGAGGAATATGCTAACAACATCGTTACAAGTGGTCATCGCATAGATGAGCGTGTGTATGCCGCTGTTCAGCCCCAGCCGCTGCTCCTTCAGCATCAGCATAATCGTAACGACCACATTGGGAGAAACTGCTGTTATAACAAGTCTACAGGAAAAAAAGAAAAAAGAAAAGAAAACAATAGAAAATCGGCTTGCAAATATGCACAAAAGCGTTTTAACCTAATTTCAAATTAAATCTCAACGCATTGACCTTCGACCTTTAAAGCGCCGCACACACATACGTGTAATGCGCTCAAACGGGTAAAACTCGCTAATAAATTGCTTTACGCATATAATTAATCTGAAAATCGGAATAATTTAGCGAGCAGAAAATGCGTGCGACTGCAAAACTTGGCCCAGCACACATCAATTTCTGCCGTCGTTAGCGCAGCCCAAAGTATTAGCCACAGCAGCGCAGACATCAACATAATCGTCATCAGCCACGTTGTCATAGTCATTATCAGCAGCAGCAGCAGAGTCATCAGCATCAGCATCAGTATCAACGTCACCCCCACTATGCGACCGCGCTGACGGCAGCCATGGCCACGTGGCATGTGGCGCAGCACAAATTTGATTTTTGTTGCTTTTTAACACCAACAAGCAAAAATATGCAGCAAACAAAAAAAAAAGGGGGAAAAAAAGAATAGCTCACATATTTGCCACTAAATGACAACTCGATGTGCGCATATAATTATGCCGCATGCCACATCGCATATGCTACATTATGCCATATTACGGGGAAAAAAAGGCCACTCACCCCAAAAGTATGCCCCAGAGCCAAGGCATGCCAAGTGTATAATGCGCCAGCACCGCTATGATGGCCACCTCCGCAATCGTGGGCAGCAGCGTCAGACGCAGGACCATCAGCCACAGCCGCTTGAAGGCCTGCCCATCCAGACCCAGGCCGGCCAACAGCATTATATTGATCAGCGCCAGCTCCCTGTGCGAATGCAAATCAGGAAGTCAGCCAGCCATAATGACCACAAACTCAATAGCATACCTCAGAAACGCCTCCAGACGCTCGTAGCCCTTGAAGTCGGCGAGTCCCACATTGGCATAGACTACGCCAAAGAACAGCATGCCCAGCATATCGGGCAGGCGAATGAAGGTCACCAGCAGACCGACAGCCTGCGCGCCCACAAACAGCAAAATGATGCGCATGAGCCCACTGCTGGGCAGACACAGTGCGCCCAGCTGCACATAGCCGATGGTCCAGAGTCCCACGAATATGGCAATCAACGCCAGATGCTCCGAAATGAGCGACCAGCGAGCCACCAGATACCGCCACCTGCAAGTGCAGAATCAGCCCCGAGTTAGTCATGTGGCCACAACGGCGGCCTGCAAGCAACTGAAAAAAGCGCTCGAATCGATCTAAGCATTGACAGGCTGACAGTTTAGGATTCATGCATTTTTAATAAGGCCTCACATTATTCGTGGCATATTTACATAATATTTAGACCTGAAATCGTTGCCGTTCATAATTCCATTTAATTGCTTTAAATGGCAGCTCATTATGCCTCATTACCGCGACAGCGGTTCGCTGCAGCGAAACGTGGCCCCTGCGTGCAGCTTAAAAGGCTGCAGCTCGTGACCGAAGGCACGCAAACTACAGCATGGCGGCGAACGAACCTCAAGTGGATCGCATATACGCAATACGCAGTCTCTTGAACTTTCTGCGCTATATAGGACTCTGGCCCTGGCGAGAGGTGCACGGCAGTCAATCGTGGCTAGAACGCAACTATCGCCTGCTGTTGCATGTGCCGCTGACATTTACCTTCATATCGCTAATGTGGCTCGAAGCACTCACCTCGCAGGACTTGGAGGAAGTCGCTGAGGTGCTCTATATGTCCATTACGGAAGTGGCGCTGGTCGTTAAGATCCTAAACATTTGGCACTATCGTCGCGAAGCCTGGTGTTTCTTCGAAGAACTGAAAACGGATGCCGTCTATGTGCTGCGCACACGCCAGGAATCCGCATTCTGGCTACGCGAGCAGATCTACTTCAAGCGACTATTCTACGCCTATGCACTGGCTAGTCTGGGCGTGATCTGCAGCGCCTATGTGGGAGTGCTCATTGTCGGCGACTACGAGCTGCCCTTCGCCTACTTCGTGCCGTTCAACTGGCGCCAGCCGCACGCTTTCTGGTATGCCTTCGGCTACAACGTCGTCGCCATGACCATGACCTGCATCTCGAACGTTACCCTCGATATTGTCGGCTGCTATGTCATGTTCCACATTGCTTTGCTCTACCGTCTGCTGGGTATGCGCTTGGCAGCTCTACGAGCACAGGCGAGCGAACAGCTGGCGCTGGATGAATTGTTCTGTGTTTTTAGACTACATCGGCGTATTCGATTGTAGGCATCGCATCTCTCACGTCTATGCCAGTGGCCTGCTTTGACTTTGTCTTTCTTTTCAGGCTCACCGAAAGCTGTCAGCGCATTGTGAGTGCCTACATTCTCTCGCAAATTGTGCTGAGCGCTTTCATTATTTGCTTCAGCGGCTATCGTCTGCAGCATGTCGGGATCAAAGCGAATCCGGGGCAGTTCATATCCATGCTGCAGTTCGTCAGCGTCATGATTTTGGAAATCTACTTGCCCTGCCACTATGCCAACGAAGGCACAGTACACTCTGCTGAACTGACCAATAAGGTGTACAACACCAATTGGCTGGAGTACACGCCCCGCACGCGAAAAATCTTAAATCTGTACATGGAATTTTTAAAGCGGCCGGTAAAAATCCGAGCGGCGAACTTCTTTGATGTTGGCTTGCCAATTTTTGCAAAGGTCTGGCGTTAAGGAAATCTGCACTACCTCCTATTAAATAATCGATAATAAATGCTTTTCTTCTTGCAGACCATCAACAACTCTTACAGTTTCTTTGCACTTTTGCTTAACATGTCGAAGGAATGAATATTTGCAATTACCTATTATGCGAAAATCAATAAACAC